>JACGCM010001242.1:0-600000 GCA_014058105.1 Kingdonia uniflora
AATGTATAATGTGTAAGATTAATATGTTAAATAGTATGTTTCTCTGCTGATGATAATGTATTATTATTGATAGGTACTCAATCCAAGGTGTCGTGGAAGGAGTCTCTATTGGATACAGTTGCTGAAGATGGGATGGAGCTCGAGGTTGTGGTGAATGAACTCGGTATAAGCAGAAAGAAACGTGCTAACAGCCGATCCGAGAAAGTTTAAAAGTCTCAATCGACGAGGCTAATGACGGGTGCTGATGGTAACAAGAAGAGATTAACTAACGTGAAGAGGCGAGTAAATTTTCCCAAGGCATCTGGAGTGGACTTCATGGGTTTCTGGAGTCGACTATGTCGAGCAAACTAGCTCGAACGTTTCCCAAGACAAAGATGCTGAAGTGGGGCTTGACCTCTAAAACCACAGGAAGTGGTGAGGTCGCAGGAAAGGCAAAAAAGAGAAGGGTTGAATCTTCTGAACTAATGGGGTTGAAGGTCGGAGAGGGTCGACCTGTTATAGAAGATGAGTTTAAAGAAGTGGAGGAAAGGGTGAGGCTTGCAGCTCCTAATGGGGAAGAGGAGATGAGCAAAATGGTAAGATCATTTGCTTAAATATGTGATGTATTTTGTATTATGATTCGAGCTAGCAATGAGGTCGATCTTGTTTATTTTGTAGGCTGCTCGTCTGATGAAGGGGATATGCCTTAGGGTCGAAGAGCATAAACCTGAGTTGAGGAAGGGGAAAGTTGTGCTTAAGAAGATCTTAGCTGGATTGAAAGCTGACTTGATCAAGGGGGGGAAGCGGCTGGAGTCCCTGAAGGCTTCTCAAGTGGTGGAGATCAGCAATCTGTCTGCAGAAGCGAGAGTGGACATGGAAAAGGTGGTAACTGAGCGCGATAGACTTGGGCGCTACCTTATATCAAAGGGGTATTCCGAAGATGAGGTAAATGCTATCATGGTGGATACCTATGTTGAGGAGGAGGAAGATAATGAGGCGGAAGATGTTGCTGTTGGAGTTGTGGACGGGCTGGATGGTGTCTCTCCCCAAACGGTGCGAGACAACCAAGGGGATGACAATGAGCGTCCGGAGGGAGAAAACGAGAAGGTAGAGTAGAATGTTGATTATGTAGTTGTATGAATGGTTTTAGGAATGTTGTAAACTGATGGGATATTGTCCGATATAATTTTGTAGGCTAAGTTGCTCTTATAAACCTTATTGTGCGAATTTATGGACATGCGCCTCAGAATAAAAGATTTAGGGACTAAACTCGCTAAGGAGAGAGACGCTTCAGTGTCCCTGTTGTCTTTACAAGCGAAGCTGCAGGTTAGAACAGAGTAAGAAATATTTGACTTGTATGCTTTATTAGTATAGAACTACAAAGTAAAGAAAATGGAGTGTAAAGATATTCCAATAACCTGTTATCGGTTTAGGGGCAATAACACTAAAATGGTGTATTTAAAATATCAAAGTATTGACAGATTAAAGGACAGAGAATGTGTACCTTAGAATTGGAAGAACATGTTATTGACCATCCATCTGAGACTATACTTCAACCTTAAATTTAGAATTAGTTTCACACAGTAGATGTCAAAAAATAGATATTTCGTTTGAAAAGAGATATATGTGTTGAGCGAATACTCTGAATTGAACTTGATATACTGTATTTGTAATGTACAGGTCAAATTGGAAATAGCTTGCTTGAGCGAAGATAAGATACGTTAATATAACCAAGAATTTGAGGAAGAATTTGATAACATTAGAAAGGCGAATGAGGATAGGGAAGATCAACATGTAAATGTACACTTCAAGTTTATGGAGGCAACCGAAACTGCTATCGACCTCACTTGGAAGATCGAGGAGAAGGATGCCGAAATTAAAAAAAGGGCAAAAAGAGCTCGAGGAGATGAAAGAACATGCAGCGAAGCTCAAAAGTTAGAATGATGCGCTGATAGCAAAGAGTAGGGATGCTGACATGGCTCGATACTGTATACTGGCGTTAGAAAAATCAAAGGAAAGATTAAGTCATTCTGTGGCTAGTCTGAAGGACTAAATGATCAGCAAAACGAGCGATCAGGAACAAACTCGGGCTGATCTTGTGAATACCAAAAACGAGCTGGAATGATTGAAGAAGAAAATGATTGAAAAAGATAGCGAGCTGAAGAAAGCTCAAGATGATTTATCTACCTCTGAAGTTGCAGTTGAGCAGTTATATATAGCTTTAACTGATAAAGATATGGAGTTTCAGATGATGCAATAGAAGTGTGATGAGTTGAATGAAAGGGTGGCATAATTGAAGACCGAATTGGCACATGCTAATTCGCATGCCAGAAATGCCAAGGCTGGGGAACGTTCGAGGAAAAATAAAAGTGATGCCAAGATCTCCCTTGTGCAAGGGGATGTAGTTAGCCTATCAGCTCGAATAAGGGAGCTGGAGGGAATTATGGCTCAAACTCAAGGTAATTTTCGACAAGGAAATGATTGGTTAAGGGTGTGCCAAAGTAAGTTGGATGCTAGTCTTTCCAGGGAACAAGGGTTAGAACGAGTTATCAGAGGGAAGGAGATTTTGATAAAGAAGAAAGGCGAACTGTTATAGAAAAATCTGACCGGGGAAGATTTGAGCAGGGAGATTGAGACACTTCGAGCTCAGGTGGCGGAGTTGAGGGCGATTAATTTGGCTGAATAAGCTAAAGCTGATAGGAAGGCAGAAGAGAACATCGTATTCACGGATCGAGCACATAGTGAAATGGAATGGCAAAAAGAACTGTATAAGAAGTTGGAAGATCTCCTTCAGAGGGCTAGAACGAATTTTTCTAAGGCGGTTATACCCGTGGCATCGCACTCAGAATTGGTGATGGCGATGATCTCCTATTTTGAAGAAGAGGTAAAAAGGCTTGAGTTAGAGAGGAATACTTTGCATGACTATTTATCAGAAAGGGGATGTATTTGCAGAGCTGAAATAGATTGAGGAAATTGCATGAACTCCTTGGAAACGGAATTTGGCCCTCAACCTACTGAATTGGTAGAACAGGGAAGGATTACTGTGACTGTTAGAGCTCAAGAATTTATGGCTTGTCGTGCTCCTGCAGTAGGGGAAAGCATAGCTGACCTCCCCACAACATAAAATAATCCATTATAGTTGTTGTATATGTAACTTGAAAAAAGTATCTGTTGCAGACATATCAAGAGATGAAAGCTAGCTTTACCTTTGCTTTATCTTATGTCTAGTAGAGCTCCTCGATTGAAAAATAGTATAACTTGTTTTAATCTTAAAAATTTAGTAGAGTCAGTCAAATTAAGTGTTATCCTTATTTAAACTGGTATAGAGGTCGATTGAAAGCTAGTATTACCTATGCTTTAATCTATGAAATTTAATAGAGTTAGTCAAATTAAGTATTATCCTTGTTTTAACTGGTATAGTGTCATAGCCATATTGAGTGAGATGAAAGCTAGTTTAACCTTTGCTTTATCTTATGTCTGGTAGAGCTCCTCGATCAAAAACTAGTATTACCTATATTTTAATCTCATAAATTTAGCAGTCAGTCAAATCAAGTGTTATCCTTGTTTTAACTGGTATTGAGGTCGATTGAAAGCTAGTATTACCTATGCTTTAATCTATTTATCGTCTACAAAGTAGAGAGTTGTGTGGGAGAAAAAAACTTGGAAGTTTTAATTGAATAGAAAAGGATGTACATTGGATGGAGATGAAAATCTTACTTTTGGAATGAAAAAGTGAGAAATTGAAAGTGAGTAGTGAGGGACTTAACGATAGTACCGTTTCAGTCACCTAATGTTCCAAGGATTTGCGATGTAAACTCCCTCTTCTGTCATTATGTAATATGATCCCAGTCCTAAGAGACCAGTGATAAGGAATGGACCCTCCCAATTTTTTGCTAGTTTCCCAGCATGAGGCTCTTTTTTGTGTTGAGGGATTTTTTTGAGGACGAGATTTTGAAGGTACAACTTCTTACTCGTTTATTGTACAAACTGGCCAACATATGGTGATATCGACATAGGTCAACAATGGCGCGTTCCCTGGTCTTATCGATCCAATTAAGGTTATAGGCCAATTCGAACTCATTTTCTTTGTCAGTTAGAATGTGATCTTTGCTTGGATGATGGTATTCTAAGAGAATGACTGCTTCGGTCCCATAGGCAAGGAGACACGGTGTGTAGCCAGTTGAGTGATGTGGAGTAGTACGATATGCCCATAAGACATGATGAAATTCTCGAACCCAGTTTCCTTTTTTCTGTGAATAAAGCCTTTTCTTGAGTCCATCCACGATGGTTTTGTTAGTGATTTCGGCCTGGCCATTGCCTAAAGGGTAATAGGGGCTAGATGGTGAGTGAATGATATTGTGTTGGTTTAGGAAAGTTACAACTTTTTCTCCAACGAATTGTGGCCCATTATTGATATAAATTAGGTGGGGGCATTACAACCGAGTAATGATGTGTTCTCAGAATAAAGAGGTAACCTCTTCTTCTTTGGTTTGACAGAGTGGAACTGCCTCTACCCATTTTATAAAATAATCTATAGTTATGAGTAGGTATCGGCGGTTACCTGGAGAATTAGAAAATTCGCCGATAAGATTGAGCACCCATCTTTTGAATGGCCGGATGGCTAAAACACTTTGTTTGCATATAGTTCGAGCGCAGGGGCGCGCATTATTTGTCCATATCATTGACATGTATCATATTTGCGTGAGTACTCTTATGCTTGCTTGCGCATGCCTAACCAGAATAGTCCTTGTGTAATGGCTCTGTTTGCGAGTGATTGACCTACGGCGTGGGAGCCACAAGTCCCTTCATGTAAATTGTGGAGCATCTCGTTCACTTTCTTTCTGGAGAGGCACTTGAGGTATGGCCCCGTGACTAATCGACGGTATAAGGAACTGTTTTGATTGGTGTAGCGCTTTGAGTTATCGATCAGCTGTCAGCGCTCCTTTGGATTTGTTGGAAGTAGTCTGTTGTATTTGTTGTCAATACCGAGATGGGCTAGGAAGGGCTTTCGCCAATCGTCGTCATCCCCTTTATCGCCCCTAGTATTGATCGTGCATACAAAAATACGATCAATGTTGGGGGTTAAAATTAGTTCGATCTGGATATATAGAGCTTCTGTTCCCAAGACCCCGGTTAGATATGCCAAGGAATCGGCGTATCTATTTTTACCTCAAGGAAGATGATCTTGCTCATCCCATCTACAATAAGGGCTGCGTATTCGATCATCTTGCCATTCTTCTTGTATTGCTCAGAGTAATGGTACACGATGAGTAGTGAATCTGTGTAAACTAAGAGTTTTGGGACGCCAAGCTCAAGTGCGAGGTCGAGTCCATGAATGAGAGCTTCGTATTTGGTGACATTGTTAGAGGCCTCAAAATTAAAGTTGATTGATTTCTCTATTTTTTTGTTGGAAGGGGTAATCAGTACAATTCCAATTCCTGACCCTACGGGTCCTGCTTAACCATCTATGGGAAGTCTCCACCCTTTCCTTGTAATCCATTCTGCTCGCTCGACAAATGCTTTAGGGGGTGGATCGCTTGTAATTTCATCTTCAAGGTTAGGATCATGCTCTTCTCACTCAGGATCTTCCACTGGAAAATCTGTGAGAAAATCGAGAATGGCCTTACCCTTTTTGGAATGACGTTGTTCAAGCTTGATATCATGTTCATCCAAACTGACTGACCATTATTGCACTCTCTTTGATATTTTTTTGGATAGAACCTCCCGAAGTGGGTAGAATATCATGACTTTGACTGAATGAGCTTGGAAGTAGTGCTTGAGTTTCTGTAAAGTGTAAACAAGAGTTAGAAGAAGTCTCTCAATTTTAGAATACCTCGTTTTCGCTGGAGTGAGTGTTTTGCTGATGAAGTAGACTGGTTTCTTGATTTTTCCATTAAGTCGAATGAGAACCGAGTTGATTGAAGTATTTGTAACTGCTAGGTAGATAATTAGTTCCTCATTATCTATTGGGGTGCTCATTTTGGGAAACCTCCCCAAATAAGTTTTGATATCCTGAAAAGCTTCTTTGCATTCTGATGTCTATTGAACCTCTGCATTTGGCAAAATTTTCCTTGTTTGGTACAACCGCGGAGTAGTAGGAACAGCCAACGACAGCGGTATGAAGATTTTGAAACGAATAAGTTACGAGCGGCAATCTTGCCAACAAGTTTCTATACGTCTTTCGTCATTTTTGGAGATGGAATGTTGAGGAGAGCCCGAATCTGATCTGGATTGGCAATCCCTTTTTTGCTGATAAGATGGGCATGAAATTGACCTGAATGCACTCCGAATTGACACTTATCAGGATTAAGACGCATCTTATAAGATCGAAGAATGTTGAATATCGTGTTGAGATTTGTAATATGGTTGGTGAACTATATGCTCTTGCATAAGAGATTGTCAATGTAGACTTCCACAACTTTCCCAAGATATGCTTTGAACATAGTAGTCATTAACCGTTGATATGTCGCACCTTTATTTTTGAGTCCGATGGGCATTACTTTGTAACATTAAAGTTCTCTTTCACTGATGAAAGTGGTATTTTCTTGATCTTCCTCCAAGAGTGGAATCTGATTGTATCCAGAACCAGCATCCATCATAGATAGGAGTTCATGACCTATTATAAAATTAAGGATTTAATGAATATTGGGAAGAGATAAACTATCCTTTGGAGTATGTTTGTTTAGATCGGTGAAATCTACACAAACTCTGATTTTTCCATTCTTTTTTGGGATAGCGACGATGTTGGATATACAATCTGGATATTTGACTTCTCGAATGAACCTCACTTTGATCAATTTCTCAATCTCCATGTTAACTTCATCTCGAAGTCGAGTTGATAGTCGTCATTGTTTTTGGTTGACCACTGTGGCGTTGATGATTGCCAATTTGTGACATGCCTTGGCATGATCGACCCCAGACATCTCTTCGAAAGTCCACGTAAAAATGTCCCAATTTAGTCGTAAGAACTGATTGGGAGCATCCTTATCGTGCTGAGCCAGTTTGGTACCGATGAAAGTACCTCTTCTAGGTTCGTCAATGTTGATGTATTCTGTAGGCTCCTTTGCGGAGGGCTGATCAAAATGATCAACTTTCTATAATTTCTATGCAGCATATCTGTCTCAGGTGTCTAGAATTGTTGAGATGGTGTTTTCGCAAGCTCGAGAAAGCTTTTGACTACCCTTGATTTCATAGATACCATCATTGTGTTTGAAGCAGAGTGCTTGATGATAAGTGGAATAGATTACTTCCATGTTGTAAATTCAGCAGCGTCCCATAATCCCGATATAACGAGATTTGGCATTGATTACGTAGAAGATGACGTCGATGGTGGCTAGTCCTGCAGTTATTGGTAAGATGATCTGGCCTACTCGCTCTTCTTTAGAACTATTCATTCCACTGATATCGGTATCGCTTGGAATAACTTTATTAGCCAATCCCATTTGGTCGATTGTGCTCTGAAAGAGAATCTCAATACCGCTTCCAGTATCAATCATCATTGTGTGTATGACAAACTTCTTCATCTTGAGCATTATGACTAATGCATCATGATATGAAAACTTGACATTACTAGTATCATAATCTTCAAATGAGATCTCAAGCCAGCAATTGCTCGACTCAGGTAGATGCTTGGTATCTTTATCTTGAGGTGAGAGATCGCAGCATTCTGATAGTTTCATGCCCTTGAATCTATTAGAGTTGGTAATCTGATAGATTTTGATCATGTTGATATGGTGTATATGATAAAGATGCTTCTCCTCAGCTTGATCTTCGACCTGGATGATTTCAAGCTGCTTCTTATAGCTGCCATCCTTGTATGGTTCCAGGTCGATAATATATTTTAGCATCCATCCCTCATTGAAAATGTATTCCAACAACCTCTGTAAAGTTTAGCAATTTTCAGTAGAATGATGGTTTACCTTATGATGCATACAGTACGGGTGGTTCTTGATTAGTTCCAATGGTTGAGAGAGACGGTAGAGCTTATCCTTGGAGAGGATTGGAAAAATTGTAGAGATTAAAACATTCATCCTTGGGGGGACCGGTTTGGGTTGTGAGCCACCTTTCCGAAGGTTGCCAGTATTTCCCTTGGAGTACTTTTGATCACACTGGTCTTCCATTGGTTTAATGCTTTGATCTGGAGATGGCCTTTCTTGGTTAGGAAAAATTTAGTAGATTTATGCCTTTTGGATGTCATCTTTCTAGGTCAGCATAACTATTGACCTTGGTGATCATATCTTCCAAGGTCGCAAGTTTATTGGGGAAGAGGTGTTCTTTGGCCTTGCAGTCGAGTTGGAGTGCGTTGGTAAAAGCAGTAATAACTATTTTCTGATCGAGATTGTCTACTTTACACGCGACCTCCAAAAACTTCTTCACAAAAGGTTCAAGCTTCTCTCTATGTGACTGTTTGATACCGATAAGAGAATATAAATTTTCTTCTTTGTCTCTATTGTGGGCATACGTCATGATGAATTATTTATGCAGCTGGTTGAATGTGTGTATGGAGTTTTCAAGTAAAGAGTAAAACCACCTGAGTAGCTCTTCCTCTAAACTTGTTATGAATAAACTGTAGAGGATGTGGTTGAGATTGGAATACTGCCCCAATAAATCGCGGTATTGTTAAATGTGCTCTACGGTATTGTTAAATGTGCTCCTTTGGATCGGTGCCCTTGTATTTTTGAATTTTCAAAGTATGGAATCCTTTCGGTATTTCCATATCAAATAGTTCTTTGGCAATTAGACTTCTTTGTAACTTGGTAAGGTCGTCTGTAGTGTCTAGAACTTATGCTTTGGTCAACTTCTTAATACACTGATCCATATGCTCTTGTATGACATATTGACGTGTCGGTTGAGTGGCTTGACGAGGAGGTGGAGAATGGTGAGTACTGGTTCCCTCACTTAAGCAATCACGTGCTGGAACTCAAGGTTTAGGTCATTGTTCTTCCTCCTAAAGTATGGAAAATTGGTGACCTCGACTGATCTCAGACTGAACTTCACCACCCAAATGAATGGAAACCTGAGGCTCGTACTAAATATTTCTAGAAATAGCTTTAATGGTGGCTCCCCGAGGTTCCAACTTTTCCCGCGCAGAAACCCAGAAGGTTTCTGGTAATTGATCGCGATCTCTTGTTGGAGGAGCCTGCTGAGTATTTTGCAGAGCTTGTAAGGTAGTATACATTATTGCCATATGGTTTTCATGTCGTTTGAACGTTGTCAAATGAGCCTATCGTTCGGCTTCGAGCTCCTTCTCACGGAGCTCTCGGTCAAGATTTAAATGACGTTCGAGCTCATTGCGTTTCTCTGTTTGGAGTTAAGATTCACCCGTAGCTCTGTAAGTTGCTCCGGCTCTACTGAAAGATCGAGCTGGATTCCGGTTGTTGGTCTTCTGGAAGTGACCATGATTGAAATTTATAGTAGAGTGAAGGCGAGCAGTTATTTTTTAGTTGTTGTGTGCCTCTTTTCAACAGGCATGAAAGTTTTACTGATGAAGTAGATTGGTTTTTCTACTCCGCTGTCTTCTCGAATAAGGACATAACTGATTGAGTCTCTGTTATCGATAAATACATTGTAAGTACTTTACTATGAATAGGAGTACTCATTATTAGAGGATGCCCTAAGTACCTTTTGAGATCCTAAAAAGCCAACTCGCATTCCATGGTCCAGATGATTTTTTTGGATGGCTTCCTTGTCATTGGTACGGGGTTTCCCCAAAAAAGGTAAGGAAGTTTACATCGACTAGATGACTTTGAGATAAACCAGTGGAGAGCTACACCCTTCTCAATGAGTTTTTTGACATCTTTTTTTGTTTGAGGTGATGACATGGCCATAAAGGCTTTAATTTTTTCTTGATGAATTTCTATTCTTCTCTTTCTTACGAGATGCCCCAAGAATTTTCCAGATGTAACTCCAAATTGTTATTTTTCAGGGTTTAACTTCATTTAGTATGTACGAAGAATGTTGAAGATTGTTTGCAAATGGCTGTAATGATCTTCTCGCTTTAGGCTTTTACAGATCATGTCGTCGATGTATACCTCCATGATTTTTCCCAAGTAATCTTTAAACATTTTTCTGAAAAGTCGCTGATATGTTACTCCAACATTCTTTAATCCAAAAGGCATGATTGTGTAATAGTAAATGCATCTTTTTGTTATTATTTTTGTCTTTTCTTTATCTCTTCTTCAGCAAGTGGGACCTGATTATACCCCGAAGCTGCATCTATCATTGAGAGAAACTCATGTCTTGCTACGGAGTCGAGGAGGTTAGGACTCAAAGGAAGGGGGAAGTTATCCTTTGGTGTGAATTTATTTGGTTCGGTAAAGTTCATGCAGACCCTAATTTTCCCATTCATATTTGGGTTTGCGACTATGTTCGAGAGCCACTTAGGATATTTAGCTTTACGAATGAATCTGACTCGAAGTAGTTTGACGATTTCTTTAATAACTACCTCCCGGAGCTGGGGGTTAAGTTATAGCGCTTTTGTACCACAACTTTGTTTTCTGGGAAGAGGTTCAACCGATGGCATGTAATAGAAGGTTCAATTTCTGGCATTTGTTGAAATGACCATGCAAAGATATCGATATTTTTCTTTAACAACTGCAGGAGGGTTTTTCTTTCTTCTGGTGAGAGTTTAGAGCTAATAAACGTATTTCTCCCAGGTCCATTGAGTTATATTGATTCAACCTCTTTAGTGTCATGCTGTTCGAATATTGGGGGAGGCTCTTTCTGTAATTGCCATGCTTTCAAAAGTTCTGATCCATAAGAATTCGTGGTGGCATTTTCACACATTTGTGCTACAGCCTGACTTCCTTTGATTTCGTAAACACCGTAATTAATTAGAAAGTGTAAAGCCAAATGATATGACGACGGAATGACCTTGATAGAGTGAAGCCAGCTTCTTCCCAGGATTCCCAGGTATTTGAATTTATCATCAATGGAAATGAACTTGACGAAGGTTGTTTACGGTCCTGCCTGAGCAGGTAATGTGAGTTCTCCCAAAACCAATTGTTTAGAACCATTAAATCCTGTAATAGTTGTGGTTGATGCTTTGACTAAATATTTAAGGCCCAGGACATCGATTTCCCTTTTGAATAATACATCAGCTGCACTTCCTCTGTCGATAAGGAGTGTGTATAAGTAGTCATGTCCTACTTTGAGCATTTTCACCAAGTGATCATCATGAGGGTATTTCACATGAGTGGTATCACAATCTTCAAATGAAATATGATATGGGTGATTTGCTTTGCTGAAGCTAGGCAGAAGAATGACAAATTTCCCAAAAGAAGTCATCTTACAGCATGATGTGATTATGTCATCTTTATTTCATTTTTTGCCTTTTTCAATCTCGATCATATAAAGATGGCGAGATTGTCCTTGGCCTTGACCTTATCCTTGTTCGACCTCTTTTATTTTCTTCTTCTAGAAACTTTTGTACATCGATTACGTACTCATGGAGCCTCCCTGTAATATGAATAAAAATGCATATAAGTGAATAGCAGTTATCAGTCTTATGGATATGAACATTGTGATATTAGCAGAAAGGTTTGTACGGGATATCAGGGATTTGTTATGCTTCGCGAAAGAATTTGTCTCCCTTTAGTATGGGTAAGATTATCGAAAGAGTTGTTGTCATTTGAGATAAAATTGGGATTGGTCTACCTTTCTTCCCATATCTTCCTTTGACGTTCTCATTTGATCTCCCACATTATTTTGTAGCAGTATTATTGGTAGGCTTGAGGTGTGGTACTAAATGGATATCGTTGGAATGAATAACAGAAGTGTTTTTCATCTTGTCTTTCTTCGCTCGCTCGAGCTCGATGTAGTTGTTTATGTCATCTATCATATCTGTAACTGTTTTGGGATTGTGAGGAGTGAGTTCTTCTCAACCTTTAGAATCGATGTGTAGTATGGGAGTAAAGGCCGGCACTACAATTTTTGGATCCGAATTCCCAATCTTCCTCGTCTCTTGTGGAAAACACTTGCAAAAGTTTATGAGGGTTACCTTTACGCCTTGCTCAAAAAAGAATAATGAATCCGCTTTTATCTCTCATTCTTTTGCATGGGAGTAATTTGATTCAAAGAACTACTGTAGCTGGGCGATGCTAGTTATCAATCCTTCAGGGATGGTATGAAGCCATCTGAGTGCTTCTTCTTTGAGGCTCATGTTGAACAAGCGATATAACATATGATCTAGTTTGGAGTATAGGCCAACTGTTGCTTTGAAATATCAGACATTGGTGAGAGGGTCGGTGATGCTTACATATTTCTAAAACTTTGGCATGTGAAAATTGTCTGAAATTGGCATAACTTCGAGGTGAGGGGAAATAGGATTCATTTTGATCCTGTCTTGAGTTGATCTTTGACTTATGCTGTTGGAATACATGGCCTGAATCCGATTGTTCAGATCATCTAAAGTAATGAATTGTGGGGAAAGGTTTGGTAATATTGTAGCTTGAGGATCAAAATCTTCTTACCCTTCAGGTTCCAACCATTCTCTTACTGGTCGCCTAAGAGGAGGTGGTGAGGTTTGATGGAGAGTGCGTCGACTTTCCTGGGTGGTCGATGCTGATGATGTGAATCCAAAATGTCATGACACCCTGTCTGGGTTTTTTGATCAAAATCTAGAAGTATGGTTGCATTCTTCTCTTGGTTCGTTTTCCCTCTGGGAAGCTTGTGATCGATGTTCACTTCAGGCTGGGAGGGGTAAAACTTATCGAGCATTGAATCGATCATGTTATCTTCGCAGACTTTCCATTTCATTTAATGAGTTCGACTCTGATGTTCCTGGGTTCTCCTCCTCTGATCTCTCTCGACTTGGAGGGCTTGAGTATGAATTCGTTGATCTTCGAGTCAATAGGCCCTGTCAGACTCTATCCACTTCGGAAGCTCGACAGTAGCATTGTGTAAATTGACTACTTTTGAGGTTCATGTTGGTCATGGCAGTGACTGTTCGGGATGAGATTTGGTAAAGAAAAAAGTGGATTTCCACTAACAACATTAATTGTAATGGCTAGTTTTTTGGTTGGTAAACTTCGCCAATACTTTTGTAAAAGAGAATACTACTCAGATGTAAACAAAAACTATTACACAATAGATTTTACGTGGAAACTTAGTGGAGTCAAAGAAAAACCATGACCTCGAGGAGGATTTGGTGATCTGAATCCACTATGTGCTAATCTATTGCACTTAAAGCAAGATTGAATAGAGTATTACAGTAAAATTTAGATATATATTCTGGTGGGTATTGACATATGCTCTGCCTATATTTATAGATGGATACAAGCAGTTTACAAATATTTTTCCTATCTTTATGGGTGGCGGGCAAACTTTACGGATCATGTGCAACAACTCTATTTGACCAAGTGTAACGGCTACTTATGGAGGGTCGGGATCTGTAGTTGTGGTTCAGATGTCTTCTCAAATGATAATATACCTTTGACATGATTATGTTAGCTTATCCTTATCGAATCTGGGGAATATGCCACTACACGGCTAACTTGCAATTCATGTTGTATTTTTTTTTTAACTTTTCTCTCTCTTTAGCTTCTCTTTCTTTACTGCAAATAAAAGTCTTTCAAGCATGAAAAACTTATATCTTCTCCATTTATTTTATCTAGAGTGTATACAAAATACATATTCAAATCCCTACAATTTTAATTTTAAAATGTATAATCAACCCATATTAGCTGTATAATCAACTCGTATTTGAATACAACAAATCAAGGGGTTGAAATGTTGTAGCCTGCGGTGACATCAATACGAAGTGGGGGAAAATTGCTTCGGCGATATAGAGGGGTAAATCATCTCAATCATATTAACGAAGAAGATAAGATAGAGTTTTCATATAATATAAAAGACATGAATGATAAAAGTGGAGAAGGAAGAAATAAATTAGATTTGAGATGTGATTTTTTGAAATGAAGAGTTCAGTTTTACAATTTAAGATGAGTTTCTTTAGAGGGAAAAAAGGGGATTGCAGGGAGTGAGAGTTGTTATAACAGCTAAGAGGGAAAAAATGAACTTGAGAGAGAAAGAGGAGTGCATTTTTATTTTTTTCCTTTTTTGCAATTTTTGCCATTGCCCCAATCTGGTTGTGACATGTGGACATTGATGAGTTGTCAAAATTTCTCACTCCTCTTTTCCACGCCCGAGACTTTTAGGGGAAGCCTACCGGGTGCAACATCTTTTATCTTACTTTCATTAATAAAATAGAACAAATTTTTGCTTTTTCATCCTTTCTCTCATCACTTTTCTTCTCTTTTTATAATAAAAACATTTCTGCCCTCTACAAATATTTTCTCTGTGCATATTTCTCTATTCATTTTCAAGGTAAGGGATTTTTTTTCTTCATCTCATTCTTTAGTACTACTAGTTTACATAGTTGCTCATATTAACATAGGACATCGTTGTACTCTTACGACTTTTAATGTCAGTGACATGCCAGCGGGGGAGAAGCTTACATAGATCTCTAACAACTAATTCCCCTATTTTGGTGGTTGTTGTAGAAACAAGGGAGGGAATTTTTTTTTCGTAGTTATTGGTGATAAGGAAACGAAAACATTAATGTTATGGTTTAGTTTCTTTTAAGGTTTATGGTTTTGTTGTTTCTTGGTTCGGGTAGTGGCGGTATATTGGAACAGTGTCCAATGTATTCCTCAGGGCTTTATTCTAATGCCTTCAGGCATGTCAAAACATATGCAATCACTATTTTTTCTCCGTTACAAGAGAAAATGTTTAAGATTTGGTATGATCATTTCAGACATCCCAGACAAAATTATCAATAGTACCTCTGGACATTCACTCAAGGGAAAGAAGATCAAAATTTTGCAAAATTGCCCGTATAACACCTGCTCTCAGGGAAAGCTTATAGTCCAACCTAGTAAGACCAATGCAGAGTTAGAGTCTCCAGCCTTTCTCCAGCGTATCCATGGAGATATATGTGGACCAATCCATCCACATAATGATCGGTTCAAATACTATATGGTCTTAATCGACGCATCTGTGAGATGGTTAGATGTTTGCCTTTCATCGTCTAGGAATATGGCATTTCTACAGCTGCTTGCCCAGATTATCCGATTGCGGGCTTATTTCCACGATCACCCGATCAAATCTATTAGATTTGACGGCGCTGATGAGTTTACCTCAAAGACTTTTCTTGATTATTTTACGGCTAATGGCAAAGAATCTAATCAAGCGATTACAGTTAATTGTTAGGCCACTATTATTATGATATCAGCTTCCAGCTACTGCGTGGGGCCATGCAATTCTGCATGTTGCCGCCTTAATTAGAATTCGTCCAATAACCAATAATCAATATACCCCATTGCAACTAATAAATGGATCAGAGCCCGGTGTCTTCCATCTGCAAACATTTGGATGTTCCGTACAGGTGCCGATTGTGCTACCACAACGTACAAAGATGGGGCCTCAATAATCCACAATACGATAGAGAAGCTCTAGTTAGCAGAAAAAATACAAAGAACACCAATTGGTTGGGGAAAATAAGAGATTCAATTGCTAAAAACAAAGTGATTACAATGATAATACTCTAAACCCTCAGTTCTTCCTCAAAACTATTTTTAGATCTAAAAAAGATGGAAAATTAACCTTGGTCCCCTTTATATACTAGGGAACTAAATAATAATAAAAAAATAGATCTCGGAGCAAAACTATGCCTAAAAATCACAACCTACGCCAAAGTCGTTCGAATGACATCCAAATTTGTTCGAACGATTTTATGCCTAATTGTTCTAAAACCCTAAAAAGTTGACAAGTCGTTCGAACGGTATGACAACTCGTTCGAACGAAAATTCTCTATGGGTTAAATTCTAGAGAACATGAAAAAGGTCGTTCGAACGAAATTAGGAGTCGTTCGAACGACTTGGGTTTCCTGGTCCAAATTCCAAAGAGGTGGAATTGGGTCGTCCGAACGACTCTCAACCTCGTTCGAACGACTTTGGCTAATTTTGAAAAACTCCCTTCTTCTTCAGATCCTCCTGGATCATGGCTCCTCCTATAGAAGCCTTGAGATCCTGCTCAAGCTAGAACTGGAGATGTAGGAATGCAACAATTTCTATTTCCATGTTGTACCACTTCGACTTGCTAGGTAGCTAACCTTTTTTCCCAACTCGGAACGACTCAATACGGCCCCGTCTTGTAGTATGAAATTTCCTCTCTAGAATTCCATAATCCTATATCGGATCTCCTCTTTCCATCCATAAGTCATCAACTGACGGTAGGCGAGTGTCGATTATAGAGTATTCATCTTAAATAGACGGCTCAAACAGCTTCAAATGCTCGACATTAATCGCCGAATACATCTTCATGAAAGGTGGTAAATCCAACTGGAATGCATTATCACCAATCTTCTTGAGTATCATAAATGGACCATAATGGATAGGTTTGAGCTTCTTACCTTCCCCCTTAAGCCGTTCCTTTCCCAAATACAACCAAACGAGGCCGCCCTCTTGAAAAGTATACTTAACCTGATGATTGTCGTGTTGGGCCTTATACTTCACTTGAGCCTTCTTCAACTGAGCTTCAACTGCCTTATGAACTTTGCTTATCTTCTCAATGAAACGTTGAGCTTTAACCTACTCCTCTTCCTCCTTCCCTGACACCGTATTGTCACCAAAACTAAATGCCAAATCAAAAGGGTTTGGCGGTAAGTACCCCATCAAACTTTAAATTGAGACTTTAAAGTGGAACCATGAATCGCCCGGTTGAACGCAAACTAAAGATACGGTAAACTCTCATTCCAAGTCTTAGGATGTTTTGAATGGAATCCCCGTAATAAATGTACCAAAGTGTGATTAACTACCTCTGTTTGTCCGTCAGTCTACAGATGAAAAGCGGTACTTCTCTTCAACTTAGTGTCCATCATCCCCCATAACGATCTCCTAAAATTCCCCAAAAAGTGGCTATCCCTATCAAAAATAATAGATAAAGGGAGCCTGAAATACCTCCAGACGTCTCTGAAAAACAATCGCGCTACTCCTTCCCCTGTGACCGTCTTCTGGCATAAAATAAGAACAATCATCTTACTGAATCGATCCACCACAACAAGCAAATAATCATTCTTACCCCTGGTCATGGGAAAACCACTCATAAAATCCATCGAAATGTTATCCTAAGGTCGACAAGGAATTGACAATTATAAGTACAATCCTATCTTCCTATTGGAAGGCTTCGATGTATTGCATAACACACAACCACAAGCCACACGAGCAACAACCAATTGCATCTTCAGCCAATAGACATAACGCCGTAAATTCATAAGAGTCTTCTCAATCTTGAAATGACCTACCACCCGGGAACAATGTGTCTCTCGAATCCAATGCAAACGGTCTCCACCCTTGGGAATACATAGTAGACTGCCCCTATAAATCAGACCATCCTTCAAAATATACTCGCATGTCTTACCTTGCAGTAACTTCTTGTGAATCATACGGAGCTCCATGTCGTCGTCACACAGAGCTCCTTGTGATACCCTGAAACGTACTCAAAGGGAACAATAAGCTGGATCTGTATAGCTACCAACAAAGTAAAAATAGTTGGTAATGGGGGTTAAGATAACATATAAGCCATCTTATTTTTCACTCCTTTCTTATACTTGATTAATAAGGTAAACTACAGAAGGTACGACATCTACTTTATATGGCGAGCTTGCTGAAGTTTGGACTGCGTAGATAAGAACTGCAATGGTTTGTGATCAGAATGTACCACAATCTCTTTCCCCATTAAGTAACTCAGCCAATGTTTCACTGATTGATATAACACATAGAACTCCTTCTCGTAGGTAGGATAGTTGTGTATTGTTCCTGTAAATATCTCAGAATGGTAAGCAACTGGTTTCCCATCCTGTAAAAGGATTACCCCCAATGCATAGTCTGACACATATGTCTCGACCTCAAAAGGCCACTACAAATTGGGAAATACTAACACTGGTATATCCGTAATCTTCTGCTTCAGTAACAAAAATGTCTTCTCATAGTTTTCTTCCTACACAAACTGTACCCCGGTCTTCGTCAAAGAATGTAATGGTGCAGAGATTTATGAAAAATGCCGAATAAACATTTGTAAGTACAGACAAGAACCCATAAAACTCCTCACTTCCATCATTGTACGGGGTCTAGGCCAATTTGTAATGATCGAGACTTTTTTTGGATTGACCTTAACCTCGTCGCCACCAACAATAAATCCCAAATAGACAAGCCCCCTCTTTCCAAACTTGTAGTTCTTCCCGCTTAGAAACAGTTGTTGTGATCGCAAAGCGCCCAACACTTTGCGTAAATGTCCATGGTGCTCCTCCCATGTATGACTATATATTAAGATATCATCCAAATATATAATCACAAAATCATCAATAAAAGAGCGAAGCACCTCATATATTAACCGTATAAATGTTGTCGGAGCATTGCATAACCCCAAAGGCATCACCAACCACTCAAATAGTCTTTGTTTGGTCTTGAACACTGTCTTCCAAGTATCTTCCTCCTGAATTCTAACTTAATGGTGACCCGACTTAAGATCCAACTTGGTAAAAAATCGAACCGTCTACAACTCATCCAAAAGGTCGTCAATCTATGGATGTGGATAACAATTCTTCACTGTAATCTTGTTCAATGCCTGATTATCCACACACATCCTGCATGACCCATCCTTATACGGCACCAGTTCCATCCTTCACCAGACAATACTTGCGAGCTCGACGGTAAAGGATTATATCTCGGTTCCAAAGATAAGGTCTACCCAAGATGACTTGACACACGTCCAACGTAACCACCTCACATGTTACTTCGTCAATAACTTCTCAGTAATCGTAAACTTGAACGCATACTGCTTAGTGATCTTCACCTCTGCATCTTTCTGAATCCAACCCAAACCATTCGGCTTAGGATGAGCCACAGTAGCCAAGCCCATCTTCTTCACTACCGCCTCAAAAATAAAATTCTTCTGACTACTCGAATTAATGATGGCCTCGACTAAGCTCTACTTTACTTGAATACTGACATAAAAAAGCTCTTCTCGACTTGCCTCCTCGATAGCAAGAGGTTGCTTAAACATTAGAGTAAGCTTAGGATTTGGCTTATCTAAATCTGGAAGATCCACAATCATTGCGGCTAGTGCACATTTCTCTTTCTTGTCCTTCTTCTCCTTGGGCCGAAGCTCCAGGTGAAGTTTCTAATATCTATTCAAAATTGTGCCCATTAGCCTTATAATGACTACAGATAATCCCCTTGGATAAAGACCCCTCTCCTTTAGACTCCCCTTTCTGATCAAACTTCTAAGTAGACTTGTACCCCGACTTGCCCTTGTTATCTTTCTTGTTGCTATTCAAGTACTTGCCTTTAATGGAAATTGCTTTAACGGTAGCATCCTCGATATTGTCCACATTAAAAAGCTTTAATTCTCTTCTAATGGACTCCAACAAACCTCCTGTATACTTCTTGAACACCTCATACTCATACACATCAATATCCAAAACCAATGATTGGTTATGAAAATCCGTAGTGAACTGTTGTACGGATTGCCCAAACCTTTGGCATAAATTATGCCATTTGTACCATCGTTCATATTCATACCCAATTGGATATAATTGCTTCCTCACCAAAACTTTGAATTCCTTCCAACTCAAACTTTTGACATCGTGTCGTTTCCGATAGGATTTCCACCACGTTAGTGAATGACTTGTGAATTTTCAAGTAGAGAAGAAATTTTTTTGAGCGTCGAAATATTTATAAATAGAGAAATAGGTGTCTAACCTATCTAACCAATTATCCAACTTCTCGGTGTCGACTGAACCATCGAATACCAGAATTTCAATCTTAAAGTCAATATGAATATTATTTATAGGATTCAATGACTTACCAGAACTCAGGCGCTCCTTGACAGATTCGGCATCACTAGAATCACTATTGATCTCCGCATTATCCCCGTTTCAATTCACCTCCAGAACCCCTTTCTTCCTCGAGCGGCCTCATCGTATCACCAAAGCAGAAGCCTTCGCGAGGTTCGTGAGGCACAATTGTTCAACTAACTCCCCTATAGTAGAAGTTAGGTTGGAAACTGTCATTTCCAAAGTTGTGAGTCGATCGCTGAAATCGTCCATCTCCAAATCGTCCTTCTTCTTCGAATTAGGTTTGCGATGAATCATCAATTGACTCACTAGTTTCTTCTTTATTTTCTTGAGACGGTTACGTGTAGAGACCATAAACCACAATCAACCCCCAAAGATCGTAACTGGAAAACTAATACCACTTAATCTACAATATGATAGAGAAGCTCTAGTTAGCAGAAAAAAAAATGAAGAACATCAATTGGTTTGGGAAAAAAAGATATTCAATTGCTAAAAACAAAGTAATTACAATAATAATACTCTAAACCCTCAGTTCTTCCTCAGAACTTTTTCTAGATCTAATATAGATGGAAAAATAACATAAGTTCCCTTTATATACAAGGGAACTAAAAAATAATAAAAGAACAGATTTCGAGGCAAAACTACGCCTATAAATCATAACCTACGCCAAATTCGTTCGAACGACTTTATGCCTAATTGGTCTAAAACCATAGAAATTTGACAAGTCGTTAGAACGGTATGACAACTCATTTGAACAAAAATTCTCATTGGGCTGAATTCTAGAGAACATGAAAAGGTCGTTTGATCAAAATTGTTAGTCGTTCGAACGACTTTTGCTAATTTTGAAAAAACTCCCATCTTCTTCAGATCCTCATGGATTACCCAATGTCAGCTCAGTAGTTATGTAGGTTATGATTCACCATCTATCATTCATTATTTGGAACGCACTATGAGCGATGTATTTACTGCGAGATTCGCAAATTATTACTTTGACGAGACGATATTCCTAGTATTGGGGGGATATATGACAGTCATTGTAGATGATGAAATATTCACTTTCGCTGCTGCGCTCACCATCGAGGATGATGATCTAGAACCACTCACTGTAGATGAATGTAAAAGTCATACAAATTAGCAAAAATGGGAGTCTGTAATCAATGCAGAGCTCAACTCATTAGCTAAACGCGAAGTGTTTGGAATAATTAGTCCCTAGGAAAGATACCATCAGGCCCGTCAGCTATAAATGGGTATTCATACAGAAACATAATAAACTTGGAAATATAGTAAGGTATAAGGCAATACTAGTTGCCCAGGGCTTTTCTCAAAGACTGGCATCAATTTTGATGAAACCTAGTCTCTAGTCATAGACGTTATGACATTCTGCTACTTGATCAGTGTGTCAGTCATTGAGAAAGAGCTTAACATACGTCTTATGGATGTAGTTGTTGCATATCAATATGGGAAATTAGATATGGAGATCTACATAAAGCTACCAGAAGGGTTTAAGCTTCCGAAAGCGATAATGCCAGACACACGGGGTGCATACGTAATAAAACTGGATAAGTCATTATATGGTCTGAAAGAATTAGGGCTTATATGGTACAATAGGCTGACTGAATATTTGAAGGCCGAGGGTTTTGTAAATAGCCTTATTTTCCCATGTATTTTCATCAAGAAAACGAATACTGGTTTTTCCATCATTGCAGTTTATGTAGACGATTTAAATATCATAGGAACTCCGGAGGAGATCGCGAATGCTGCTGAATACCTTGGGAAGGAATTTGAAATGAAAGACCTTGGGAAGACTAAATTTTGTCTTAATTTGTAGTTCGAACATCTTGGTTATGGCATTATCGTACATCAGGTGACGTATACCGGAAGAATCATAAAACATTTTGGAATGGATACGACACACAATGCCAAGATGCCTATGCATGTCCATTCATTGGATGTGAACAAGGACAAATATCATCCTCCTGGCAATGGGAAGAAACTCTTAGGGCCTGAGATTCCATATCTAGGAGCTATCAGTGTTTTGCTATACTTAACTGGGTGTACTCGATCGACATCTCATTCGTAGTTAACTGTTTGACATAACATAGTTTTGTACCTACCCAAAGGTACTGGAATGGGATCAAACGCATTTTGAGATATCTTATCGGCATGAAAGACTGGGGTCTATTCTATCCCAACTTGGCAAACGGGAAATTATAGGATATGCCGATACAATATATTTGTCAGATCTACATAAAAGCCGATCACAATCGTGTTATGTGTTCTTGTATGGGGATACAGTAATTTCATGGAGATCGGTAAAGCAGACGATGGTTGTTACATCTTCGAACCACGCGAAGATTCTTGTACTACAAGAAGTTGGAAGAGAATGCTTTTAGTTACGGTCTATGATCAACCACATCAATGGGAGTTGTAATCTAAGTTCTATCCAAGATAAACCGATGACACTTTATGTAGACAAGGTAGTTTGTATCGTTCAAGTCAAGGGCGGGTTTATTAAAGGTGGCAAAACGAAGCATATTTCACCGAAGTTCTTCCACATACAAGAGTTGCAGAAGGCGAATGAGATCAGCGTTGATCAAGTTTATTCAGAAGATAATTTAGCTGATCTATTCATGAAGGCTCTTGCACATCCTACATTCAAGATATTGGTACACGGAATCAGCATGCGAAGTTTACATAATTTATTATCTCATGGAGATAGATCTCAGGGAGATCAACTTCAAGGGGAGTAGTCCTAGCCTGACATGGACACATGAGTGTTGTACTATTTTTCCTGATAATACAGTTTTTATCCTAGGAGATTTTACTGACTGGAGGTTTTGATGAGGCAATGTATATGCGTCTACAACCCATATATGGCATATGATTGTACTCTTTCCTTGTACAACTTTTTTCCCAATGGGGTTTTGCTAGGTAGAGATTTTGATTAGGCAAGTCATCCTGGTATGGAACACCCCAAGGGGGAGTATTAGAAGTTGGGTCCAGCCCAAGCTAGGAGCTCTATTGGGTTGGGGTGTCCTATTGAACTCCTAACAATCCCATAGACCTTTAGGGTTTATGGGTAGAGTTTGAGTAGGTTTGGTAACTTATATTATAGGGTTATCTATTTTGCATTACGTACAGAGAAACAGTTCTTAATCAATAAGAAATTTTCTTCTCTCTTAATTGCTCTCAATAGAGAACTGGTAGCTTAGATTCTATTATTCCTCAACAGTTATAAAAATTTATGAATTGAAGCTTACTTTTGCTTTTAAAATTTAAGAAGTCAAGTTAAATTAAAAGAAAAATATAAATAAAAGGCTAATTAATTAAAGAGAAAATAGAAAGCAAAATAAAATAAAGTGAAAAGAATTATAAATATATGATAAATTAAACGTGAACAAAGAGAGAAGTCATAAGCTAATATGGTCCTCAATGAAAGGTTGAGAACTAGAATTAACACCCTAGAATTATTTATTCTAAATAAATGTCATATTAAAGTTGGAACATAGAACCATAGCAGTACCCTACCCCAAAACTCCCACATATATTAAAGATGAGTTTTAGAGTAAAAATAATTTGTATAAATTAAATTATGTGGAAGACAAGTGCGTTTAACTTAAAATCAATTATGAAAGTATTAATGTTTGTATTTTACCTTTTGATTTCAAGATTTAGAAAGTGGGTGGATTGATGGTGGTAGTGTGGGGTTAGAGAGAGGAAGAGAGAAGAGGAGAGAGATGCAAACAAAAAAATATTTATTAAAGGAAAAAATATAAAAGATGTGGGGAGAAGATGAATGAGGAATTTTGACAACTCTTAAATGTCCATATCTCACAAACCGTATTGGGGCAAGGGCAATAATAGCAACGGAAATTATGATAATAAATACTAGTTTTTGCCATCTTTACAAAATCAGACCCAGGGAACAATAAATTCCAAAATCGATACTAGCAAGAGGAAAAACCATATTTGCCCCTACTAAAGTTATAATATTACAGCAGACAACCACCTATTTTTGGGCTCCACAAGTACAAATGTCACTTCCGGCGTAATAAAAAATTGTTAAAAATTATTTAACCCATTTAAAACTATTATATCAAGACACGTGTACGAGGAAGGCTGATATTGTCACCATCTCATAAACTACTTGTCATTTGTTTTAGTACATTTTGTCCTACCTTTGACCATATTTCTTATTTATAAGAAGGCAAACTCGTTTACCAATTCTGTTACTATTTCTCATCGTTTATGGTTAGGTATCACCTGCGGTTCACAGGAATTCGTCTGGTTTTTGGCATCAAAAGCGATCCCGATTCATCGAAAAGTTTCTTCTTCTTACTCAACTGCAAAAACCATCTTGATTATTTGTCACAAACCGTCTGTGTGACTTCTTCTTACTAAGTGTTTCATTAAGGATTGGTACTCTACTCCTTGGGCATGGAGAAAATGATGGTATACGTAACTCCTACAGATGGTACTCTACTCTACTCAACTCGTGGAACAAACGATGGTAAATCGTCTACGCGGCTACTGCAAACCAAACTATATCATTTATTTAGTTAAACTCTGGCATTCTTTCAGGCATCTATATCATTTGGTAACATCAAGTTGTCATTTATATTATTTAATTTTTCCATTTGGTCGGTCTTCTTTATCATTTGTTTTATACAACGTTGCCATTAATTCCGATAAATATTAACTGCTTGAATATTACAGTAGGTTTCTAAGCTGTGGGCTCCATAGGTAAGGCAACAGGTAAGGCCGTGGGCTCTACTGGCTTGAATGTCACTTCCTAAATAATATTAATAAAATTTCAAATCATATAAAAAATATTTTTATCACGCCACGTGTCCAATTTAAATCGTTCCTCGATGTATACGTGTCATTACTATTTTAAGACGTGTAAGGCAAACCCTGTCACCATTATATACATTTGTTGCCATTTGTTCAAACCAATTTTTCATGCGTTTAAACATCAGTTATATTGACTCATACAAACTCTGTAACCATCAGTTATATTATTTGGCATTTGTTTACTGTTCTTTAAGCTTAGGTAACACGTGCGACTCACACGAGTTCGTCTACCTTTTGGAGCAAAAATCTATCCCTATTCCTCAAACACTTTCTTCATACATGACCACTGTAAAGACCACAAAACCGTCCCATTTTTACAATCCGTGTGTTTGATTGACAACCATAAAAACCATCCCGGTCACACAAACCATTTTCTCAAAATTATCATGATTCTACCAATCGTGTGTGTGTGTGTAATTTCAGTGTTATATCAGTGGCAAATCATCTGTATGAATACTGCCTACCAGGTGTTTCTTCTTTCACAATAAAGTCTAATAGAGAAGTGAATGAGCAATTTAAGGAGGAGAACCAAACGCAAGAGAGTGGAGCCTAAAAGAGACCTCTAATGCCAAAAATTATACCTCCTGGTGTACAGGTTTGGGTCTTTACAAAATATTTGCAGCTCTGCTTGAAGAGGAGAAGGGTGTTCTTTGCACCACCTGCTTTGTACCCTTACTGTTGATTGATCCAATAGCGACGATGTCAATGTTGGTTGTGGAAATATTCGATCATCATCTCGGTGATATGAAGTTCCAATTTGGGGAGACGGTAATTCAGATGAAACCCATTCATGTTTGCCTGATTTTGAGGCTACGTGTCTCTTCTATTACAAATGAGTTCTTATTTGTTGATCCTGAGCATATGACAATTTTTAGATTGAGGTGATTCCCCAAGAAGAATACATATGGGTTGAAAGAAATTAATGGTGCTTTAAAATAGGCAAAATTGGAAAGACATCATGGTAAGGCTAAAATTTGTCATTTATTTTATCTGCTTTATCATCGTTCTTCATTGTATTTCTCACCACTCCAATATTTGTATTGTATTTGACATTTTTGGCTCATAATATTGTAAGGTTCTTATCATTACATTATTTATTATTTGGCATTTTATACCCATTCTTATTTTTTGCCGTATGTAATTTTGTTTTGCAGACGATGTTCTTCGATTAAATTTGTTAAAAATTATACTATCATTTCTCCTCCCGAACAAGGGGAGAAACGTTTGGCTAAAGTATGCTCATCTGGTAGACGATCTACAATAATTCAGCAAATTCCCCTGGGGTGAGCAAGTCTTTAATTTCTTGTAGAGTAAAATAGTAGAGTTTGTTGTTTATCGATCAGCCGCTGATTAAAAATTGGATAAAGATTCATCACTGCACAGATGTACCTGGGTATAGATAATATGGACTTTTCTTTCTATTCCCAGCCTGAAGTTTCCTAGAATTGAGGAATCCATACATTTGTTCCCTAAGCTTTAGAGATGGAGGATGACATCCTTTAAGTGTCGCCAAATTGCAACATTTAAAAAGTTTTTTGCTAATCCCAAATTACTGATAATAGCTATGAAGCCGTCTAAGACTGACATGCAACAAGATCTTGTGCAAGAGGTCATGGTAATCTTCCATTTTTTGTATGATTTTGATTCATTTTAGTGCTTCTTTGTCATTTAATTTAGGCTTCCTATCATTTTATTTGCTTAGTTTTAGCATTTTTTATTCTTCTCTTGTCATTTGTTTTATTTTGCTCTGTCATTGTTAAGTTGTCTATTATCATTGTTAGAATTTTTTTTGTCATTTCTAAGTTACCCTTTGTCATTGACATCTGTTTGAATATTTCAGAGAAATCAAATTGAAGTACCTGCAATCGGCGTTGCGCCTACAATCGAACCACCTACAGTCGGTGGACCTATAGTCGGTGTGCCTACAATAGGTAGCAGTTCTTCTGCCATTGAGATCAGAGTTGTAGTAGTTAGGTATGCTCCCAGTTGGAGGAGCATGGTAAAATGTTGCTAAAGTTGGATGACCATGGAAAAATGTTGCATAACCATGGTAAAATATTAGAATAAATTTCAATGTCTACAGTGGGAGGTTATACTCTACCACTTGGTGATACTCAACTCCTTAGGCAGTACCAGTTCTCTACTCCTAAGAAAACAGCGAAACACAAGCGAGAAGGAGGTAATGGGAAAGAAGATGGGAAAAGGAAGAAGGCGGAGCCGTGAACCTAACAAAGAGGCCTCCAACAAAAAAATCAAAAGATTAAAGAAAATAAAAAAGGTAAGGGAGAATGACAGAAGAAGACGAATGCCATCAAGAAGATCATGAAGGCAGAAGATGCTGATGTACCCCTGAAGAAAAAGGTTAAAGGCACGAAGAAAGAAGCTTTCACTGATGAACAATTTGATCATGTCCCACTGATCCAATTGAAAACCTTAATCCCCAAGGTCCCCCAAGAAGGGCTTGGCTAATAGAGTGCCAAGGAAGAGACGAGCAAAATTCCTAGAAGTTGATAAATTTTAATCAACTACCGAAAATTTGTATCTGCAAGTTGCACCTACAGAATGATTGGAGGTGATAAAAGATTTAGTGGTAGATGATTATGTTGAAGTTGGGATGGAATTATATTTCAAAGCGATATCGTCTAAATATGGTGGTGATCTTCTAGAGGTATCATCTGTTTGCTACTTCTTATCATTTATATGAGTTTATTTGACATTTGTTTTTTAAAATATTGGCATTTACTTTATGCAATTTTCCATATCTTCAGAAGTCTGTCCTTTTTTCAGAATATTTTGGCATTTGTTAGGATGTCTTTGTCATTCTCTTTTCTAGAACTTTCATTTCTTCTGATGTCTTTGTTCATTTCATTTGTTGTATGTAAAGGGGAAGAAGGGTGACGAAGAAGATGAAGATGATAAGAAAGATGTCGAGGAGAAAGTTAAATTTGAAGAAGAGAAACCTCAAGTTGCTGAAGAAGAGGGTTAGAACCACCAAATGTAGTGGTGTATCATAATGGAAAAAAGATGTACAACATGCCAATGAGGTAATTGTAAAAGAAGATGATTCATAACCTCAAACTACTAATATTAGCTTGTATTGAGCTATCCATACCATTTTTTATAATTTATTTCTTCTTTAACCTTTGTTGTACAGACTATGGTGGTTGTAGAGGTACAGACTATGGGGGTTGCAGAGGTAGCAAAAACTGATATACTATTTTTCAACCAGGAGGAAGTTGTTGGTGAAGCTTATCAGGAAACTTATCATTTGTTTGTTGTTGACTTCTCATTTTCTTCTTTTGTTTTACCATATCTTGTATCACTTTTATCATTTGTAGTATGTTTATTTACAGGTTAGTGTTGACTAAACAACTGCTGTATCTATCGAGGAACAGACTATGGAGGTTAAGAAAACTGAAGATGAAGCTAGTCAAGTTACTTATATGTTCTTTGCTGGTTACTTCTCATTTTCTTCTTTTATTTTCCCATATTTTGTATCACTCTAATCATTTGTAGTCTGCTTATTTACATGCTAGTATAGACAAAACGACTGCTATATCAGTCGAGGAACAGACTATAGATTTTGCACAAACTGAAGTTGTAATCTCTTACCAGGAGGAAGATGTTGATGAAGCTAGTTAGGTAACTTATCATTTTTTTGCTGGTATCGTCTCATTTTTTCCTATTTATTTTCCCATATCTTGTATCACTCTTATCATTTGTAGTCTATTTATTTATAGAGTAAAGAAAGTAAAGGGGAGGTAGAACATAATAAAGAGGAGGCGGCTAAAGGCAAGGATGATGATGATGGAAATTTACAGAATAGACCAGACCCTTAGCAAGTAATAAAAGAAATGGTTGTTGACCAGACCAATGTATGAAGTATTTTTAAACCAAACAACTGGTTTATTACTCATTCTCATATAATAAGCACATTTATATTTCTTTTTCATATTTCAACATATCTGTTCCAGCTTATTTTAATAGAGCCAAAAGGGGATGTCACCTTAAAGAAGAGGCATGCACTAACTGAGGATGAAATTAATGAAAGAGCCTTCAAAATAGCTTGTCGAATAAACCAATTGCATGCTCACCTTGACGAGTTTCTTCCGGGAGTGTTATTAGAATCTTTTATTCAAAGACCCATCTCCCAGGATGAGAACAAATAGGTAGACCAAGTCTGGTCACTGAGGAAAGATGAATTATCTCCTGAAGCTAAGAACGGCAATAGGAGTACCTATATGAGGATAGGTGAAGAAACTGTTTACCTGAACGCTCCCTACACCTTATATTTAGAGCAATGGCTAGACAATGAGGTATTTATATAATTTTTTTTCTCTGTCATTTGTACAAGAGTCTCTACCATTTGTTTTCAAATTGTTTATCCTTTATTCGTTTGTACTTTATCATTTGTTAAAACGTTGTTGTCATTTGTATTTATGAACTATATCATTTTTGGTATATAATTTGTCATTAACTTTTTTTGTTCAGGTTATTAATGTGTATATTAAAGCCCTGATTCAATATTTTGATACACAACATCGTGCCCTCGAAGATAAAAAAAAGATTGTGACGGCGGATTCTTTTTCCGGTCAATATATTGGCAGTGCTTTCAATGTCTGGAATCGTAATATGTCCTCTCCTGAAGGTATAGATTAAAAGAAAAAACTAATTTGGGAACAAATTTCATCTATGCAATGGGATCGTACAGTTTCTAATTGCTTCAATCGAGGAGATTTAAAAGTGGTCAATTCGAAATTAATACTCATTCCTTGGAATATCAATGACAACCACTGGGTCCTTTGTGCTGTGTCCTTTAAGGGAAGAAAAATATGTACCTACAATTCAATGGTGGATTCTAAAATTACAAATGCATGGAAGAAGAAGAAGTTATCTCCTGGACACACCAGCGTATTGAAGATCAGCTATTAAAGATCCACCCAAAAATGCTGATATGGACAAATTTTGCTGATCGCAGTAGTCCACCTACTGGTTTAGATGTAAAAAATTATAGTCTAAACTCCAAATGGACAACTCGTTTTGGGAAATGTCCAATACAGCCAAATAGTAATGACTGCGAGGTCTATATACTTGTCTTTATGAACAATATCACAAGGGGAATAAAATTCCAGATCTGATTGACGGTAATAAATGTCGTTACACAATTGCTTATGACATATTAAGGCTGGGAGTTGAGCCGTAGGAGATTTTAAAAAACTTTGATCTGTATTTTGTTTTATTGTATAATTTTTGTAATTTTGTAAAGTTATAAACAATTAATATCATTCATTTATATGATTTTGCTCATTTGTTATATCTTATTTGTCATTCGTATATGACATATTTGTTAGAATGATTAGTCTGTATAGTTGGATTATTATTAATTAGTCATTTGTTATGTATGATCTGGCATTTATTATCATAGATTTGTCATTTGTTATATATGATTTGACATTTGTTATTAGAGATTTGTCATTTGTTATCTATGATATATCATTCGTTATATATTTTTTGTTTTGTAGATAGATAACATTTGATGTAAGTGAATGGTCGATTTGGTTTATTGATATAATGAATTGTGATTATTTGCAAGTAGACAAATCTATGGTCGATTTGGCTCATTGATATAATAAAAACACGATTATTCATTTGTTATACACGATTTTTCATTTATTGACTATGATTTGTCATTTGTTAACCATTATTTGTAATTTGTTAAATATGATTTGTCATTTGTTAAATATAATTTTTTATTTGCTACCAATAATTTGTCATTTGTTAACTAACAATTGCCTATTTGGTTTTTTTAACATTTTTATTATGTTTGTATGTGTAATGGCTAAATTTCGTAATCTCGAAATGGTTTAGAATTTTCTATCACACCAATGAACCTGTAACAATATTCTAATAGAAAGTTAGAAATGAAGCAGGTAAATTTTAGCGTAGGAAACCTCTGAATAGGTATAAAATCATGACCTCGTGTGAAGGTTTTTTGTGAAAGTATCTTTATTGCTTGAGGCAAATATCTTTATTACAAGGGTTCTCTAAATATAGAAATGTTTTTAACCTTGTAGCTAAGAAGTTTGTAATGTTTGCTGAGAGTCTCGAATCGATAGTTTCTTAATGATCTCTTGTGTAGTTTTTCTGGTCCCTGTCTATTTTGGAACTTTTTCTTTTTATAGGCCTTCTTTACAACTATTCATCGTGCTGGAGCACGCATTCCAAACAATGTGGTTAGTGGTGGCTGATTGAATAATTGACGTATTCGTAGGAAATAGGTGTCTTTGACCGGATAATGTTTTTCTGTTTAAGTTCGGCACACGTTCTTAACCAGTTCGTGGGGTAAGTTTGAATGTTGACTGGGGAAATGTGTTAAAAATGCGTGAGTCTGAGTTAGAGGTAATTCAAACTAGGTGAGCTTGAATTTGGGTGAGATCGTCGGATAGGTCCTTACAATCGCCCCCTTGCAACCGAAGTCACGAGTGGCTTTGGTTGAGAAATGATCAACAATTATAATTTGGCATTTGGGTTGAAATTCTTGATAATTGAAATGGAATAATGATGGTATTGACTGTGTGGAACTTATGTGTAATATGGGAAATAATGTGTATTTAATGAGGATGTGGATACTGATGTATGTGACGGTTATGATTCAAAAAGTTGCGTCTGTAATGAATGATGACGCTTGGTAAAACGTACCTACACATGAAATGCAGGGTTATATAAATGATACTTGCATCAGATTTTTAAAGCAAAGTACGTTTGTCCTTTGTGAAATTCCCTGAAAATTTTTAACAATGGTGAAGACTCGTAGTATGGTCCTTGAAGAGAGGATTGCGTCTGAAATGCGGAGGTTGAAGTTGAAATACTTCGGTGACCAATCCATGGAGATGTCGATACGCGCTCCTGTTCCTCCAATGTTTCAAGGCATGTCGGAAGATGAAGCAATTGAAGCTGCGGAAGAATTCTACTATAAGTGGAGGTTTAATGCCGTCGTCTTGACAGGTAAGGACCGGTGGGCCTATCTTCGTACTCTTGCGAAAGATAGGGTTAGGGCTTCATATGCAGGGATAGGCATAACTGCGGGGTAGTTATGCTGATTTCTTGAATTATCATGGATTCTAAGGTCGGGCCCTCTTTATCTCTACCAACTCTTCAGAGGTAGCAGTTTCAGAGAAGGGGGTGATGGGAGTGGAGGTGGGAGACAACTAGTGGGAGCCTGTTTTTGTATTTCCATCACATTTTGGTGCTCAAAAGACCTTTAGTTCAAGAATTTTGTTCTAGCACTGAGTCTACTGCTTACATATTTTCAATTTGAAGTTTGACTAAACTTCAACCAAACTCATGCGAGGGAAGCTCTTTGTTTGTTCAAATTTCTACTTTGTATCAGGGTGAATGATCACAAAAGAAAGAAGAACTGGAGGAGTTGATGCGTCGGCATGCCTGAATGGCCTTTGACTTTTAAAAACTAGTAAAAAACTTGTAATTTGTAACATACCTGGAGTTCGGTACTGGGTGGATAATGTCTCTGTAATATACCTGAGGTCAATTTACTAAAAAACTTGTTATTTGTAAAATCGTATGTAATATTTTCGTCATGAAGAAAAATTTGTTATCCAATTACTTGTGTCATGTAGATATAAAATATCTCTTAGAATCGAACTGAATCGTGTAGGATGTATAAATGAATAAGAGTTTATAAGTATTAAAAACGCTATTGTTGTGATTTTCGAACTGAGATAAATACGTACGGAAATTGACGTTGTGATGTAAATATGATATTGTTGTGTGTTTAAACATGTTGGGGAGAAAAATTGTAGGAAATATGCAGCGTAAAAATTTGAGCTACTACTGGTCGATAGAAGAATAACTCTTGAAAGATTAAGCTTGACTTGAAAATATAATGTAATGCAGGTACTAGAGTAAAGGGATAAGTTCAAATTGTCAATCTCAAGATTTGGGTTTTCAGTTACGAGATTAAAGGTCAAAATTATGTCTTGAGCAGAAAGTGCTGTATAAATGAATAAATAAGGGTAATAATTATTTCCTGACTAAGGAGAAGTGATTGTGATGGTGCGGACTCGATCTTAGAGGATTTGTCATACCGCTGAAGGACGACTAGCCATTAAGATTGCTAAAGTGCGGGAGGGGATTTTTGAATTATTTGGTTATGATGCTGAGTTACCAATGGGGGATTGTCAGCTCAAAGAATTGGATGTGAGTGATAGAGAGCTTAGATATGTCAGGTATTTCTATAAGGTATACTTTCGTGAATTGATATTAGATTCTACAGATCGAGAAGAGATGATCGGATTGATCGCTGATGAGGAGATTAAATTTGAAGATGGGATGATCGAGTGAGGAGATTTGGGCAGATGTTGTGTTCAGGTCATCAAGGCTATTTTAAGATATAATTATATGTAAAACGTTATCCTAAATAAATGTAAAGGTTACAAAGTTTAATAGAAAAGTTAGAGGTCAATGTGATCCTCTATAATTGCAAATGCCATTTGAGACTGCTTTGATAAACAAATTTTGAATAAATTTTAAAAAAAATTAGCTTTAAAAATGACGTCACTAGTACTATAAGTATAAGAAACAAGAACAGAAAAAATACAGGAGCTTTTAGGTTTGTTATTATGTAAAGCTGTAATAATTTGATTATGTAGAGTGCGAGTCATTATGAGTGTGGGAAGATCAGAGATAGATGTGGTAACAAGAGATAAAAATAGATTAAAATATGAGGGCAAGAGTAATGATAGAAAGACGGTTTTATTGAAAAGGTACAAGACGTCTGACATGGATAGGCCTATTTTTAGATCGGATCGGATTGGATCGAAAATAGAAAGGGTTAAAATTTTTCAATTTTTTTTGGAGCTCTAAAATCTATTCCGATCCGATCCGATTTTTTTCGGAACTATAAAAATGAATCCGAATTCGATAATTTCATAATTTTCAGAAATTTTGAAATTCTGACAATTTCAAAATCAATTTCGGAATAAATTTCAGAATAACAGAGTTCTCACTTCTTCAATTCAAACTATAATAATAAAGTTCTCACTTCTCCAAGAATCAAAGATTTTAAATTGAGGCCAGAGGAGAACCGAAGCCAGGAGATTTAACTTTTCTTCTTCGCTGTAAATCAAAACCGAGGCAGTGGAGAATGGAGAATGAAGGTAGTAGAGATTTAACTTAAGAGTAGAGGGAGTAGAGGGCAATAGAGAATGGAGGCAATAGAGAATATAGAAGAATAGGCGGTGGGGAATGTCGTAAGTTAAGAATCTTAAGGTCTTATGTTTTATGTTTCAATTCGGATTATTCGAAATTAAATCGGATTAGAGGGATATTCAGAGTAATTTCCAGAATAATTGGATCGGAGGGTATTCGGAATAAGAGGATCAAAATAATCGGATTGGAATAATCGGATCGGAAAATTTGAAATTTTGGAATTGCACACAGCTATCCGATTCCGATCCAAATTTTTTTGGAAAAATTCGGAAATCAGATTTTTGGAAATCGGAATTGCAAAATAGGGCTCCAAAATTGAAAATATCGAATCGGAAATTGGAAAAAATCAGAAGATCGGACAAAAGTTGTAGCCCTAGACATGGATAGTGGAAATGATGCATCGGTTCCAAAACCGCCAATGAGTCATGCGAGGCGCAATAACTGCCAGCCGTTAGAGAGACAAAGAATAAATAGTGGTTCGTCTTCATCATTCAAACGTTTTTTAACTTCTAAAAATTTGGAGAGCACTGAGGGATAAGCGTGAAAAAATTGTAGAGGGTTTGGTAAGGATTTATCTGAGGGTGAACAATAATTAAAGAGAGTTGCGGGCACAAAATCTTGTAGGTGGAAGTACAGTAGCGTTGTGAGGGAAGGACTTGGCGCTACTGTGGATTCTCATTCTGATACTGAAGGTTAGTAGAGACGTGTGCTGTGTTTATTTTATAAATCGTAATATGTTTAAGCAAATCCTAATAAATTACTATTTATAGCAATCCATGATATTTGACATATAGAAAGAATCTTTGAAAGATATGTTACATATGAATGATCGATGTGTATAAAATAATGATAGATACCTGAACTTGTATGTAGGTCGAACGTGTGAGGTATTTGGATTGAACCAATCTTTGCCTGTAAAATAGCAGTTTAGATGGATAGTTAGCTTATTACCAAGGTTTTGACCTCCGGTCGTACGTTAAAGCCTAACGGTGAGGTAAAAGTTAGTTTGGAGTAATTTCCAGGTTTTCTTGGTATATTGGTAGCCTATCCCCCTGGTTCAGATGCATTTAGAGAATTTTGTAAAGCCAAAGCTGCCATAGGAGGGAAATGGGGTAATTGCACAAAATACGCTGGTAGGATGTTTAGGGGGTGTACGGTAGCAACGGGGGAAGAGTATTTTTATTTGTTAGCCGATTTGAAGGAGGAAAAACGATGTAGGGGTATAGATGAATCGATCTCGTTAGATTATTTTGATAGGGATGTTCGGAGTGGCCTGTCAGAGGGTTTCTTGAGTTACCTTTCTCAATTAGATTACGGGTTGAGTCTTCCCCTTACCAATTTGGCGAAGGAGATTATGAATACGATTGGGGCATGTCCTGTTCAATTAAACGAGAATATGTGGGACGTAATAACTGTTTGCAACCATCTTAATAAAAAATTGGAAAATGAGGGAAAAGTGAGGAAGATAGCCCCTGAGGACGTATTGCAATTTTATAAGGTGAAGAATTATAAGGGTGGGGCATATTTTTATGCGAGTGCAACTCGGCGTCGCTTCTTCGATTTTAATTCAACAGGTCAAGCCTAAAATGACAAGGTAATATGGGTGAAGGGTAATTGCCTTCAGAGAGATGACGAAGAACCTTTGGATCTTCTGTTTAGAACTGTAAAACAAAGTAAGTATAACAATGCATAGAGTATAATATTGATACGTACGAACTAATGATCTTTTTGTGATATTAATAAATATTGTGTATGGCAGGCCTGAAGTCCCGAGTGGAGAGGAAAGATTCACTATTGGACGAAGTTGCAGAGGAAGAGTTTGAGTTCGAGTTTGTGTTAGAAGAACTTGGCCTTAGCGAGAAGAAAATGATTGGGATTAAATCGAAAAAGGTTCAAAAATTTCAATCGACCAGGCTGATGGTGGGCGTTGATGATGGGAAGAAGATTGGAATTGGTAGGGAAGGCCAAACCAATGTAGCCAAAACCCCTAGAATAGACAGTTCGGTTCAGCCGGAGTCTATTATGTCGAGTAAATTAGCTCGAGCCTTTCTGATGAAGCAAATGTTGAATCGTCTGACATCCTTTGGTACCACTAGAAGTGGTGAGGGTAACGGAAAAGAAAATAGGAGAAGGATCGAACTTTCAGGGAGGTCGGGGGAAAGAGTCGCTGAAGAGTGATCTGTTGTTGAGGATAATCTCAAAGCAGTGGAGGAAAGGGCTAAGGTGGCCGCTCTTCACGGTGAAGAGGATGTGAGCAAGATGGTAAGTTATTATGCTCAACTATTTAAAATATGTTTATGTTTTGCATTCCGAGCTCACGCTGAGGCTGAATTGTGTTTTGCAGGTTGCTTGTTTGATGAGGGGCGTTTGGCTCGGAATTGAAGAAGAGAAATCCGAGCAGAAGAAGGGGAAAATCGAGCTTGAACAGAAGTTAGCTCGATCGAAGGCTGATGTTCTCAAGGAAACAAAGAAGTTGTAGGCCTTTAAGGCTTCTCATGCAGTAACGATTGGCCATCTTCAATCAGTGGCCAGGGTGACTCATGAGGAGCTGGAGGCGAAGTGCAAAAGGTTAGGGTGCCACCTGATATCGAAGGGGTATTCTGAGGATGAGGTGGATGCCATTAAGGCAGACACCTATGTCGAGGAGGGAGACGACGAAGAAGTGGACGAAGTAGCGGTGGGGGTCATTGATGGTCTGGACGGTGTCTCCCATCAGATGGTGCTTGACAATCAAGGGGATGACACCGAACTCCCAGAGGGTGATAATGAGATGGTAGGGTATAAATGTACTTTTGTATGAATATTTGAAAACTGTTGGATTCTGTCAATGGAGGAGACTTCTCTAGGTTGACTTTTTTTTATAAACCTCTTTTAGGCACTTAGAGAAATGAGTCTCAGAATAAAAGATCTTGAGACCGGGTTTGCCAGGGAAAGAAAGACCTCTACAGCCTTGTTGTCTTCACAAGCGGAGCTGCAAGTTAGATCAAAATAGGTCTTTTGACTTGTATGTTATATCGACATAAAGTTACCAAGTAAATAGGATGCAGATCCAGATTTGAAAATTTTGCTATTAGCTTTAGGAAAATAACACTAATATAGTGCATAGAAAAATTCAACGCTCTTGATATAAAGTAGCATATCAAAAGCATGTACCTTAGACTTCGCAATATACCTCATAGAGTATCTATCTCATAATGTACCCCAACCTTTTAGTCTTAAAATATTGCACACCGCATATGTTAAAAATTATATATAATTTTAAAAATGAACTATATATATATGCATATTGATGGTGTTCTGAATCGAACTGTATTAATATTTCAATATTGTACAGGTCAAATTGGATTTAGCTCGCTTGCGTGAGAACGATGTACTCCAATGTAACTGAGAATTTGTAGAGGAGTTGGATAGGATGAGGGAGGCGAATGAGAATAGAGAAGATCAACACGTAAAAGTGGATTTTAAACTTGTGGAGGCAGCCTAGGCTGTTTCCGACCTCACTTATAAGGTCGAAGAAAAATATGCCAAAATAGGCAAGGGGCTAAAAGAGCTAACGGAGATAACAAAACATACCGCAAAGCTCCAAAGTGGGGTTGCTAAGGGTAAACAGGCTGAAATGGCTCAATACTGTATTCAGGCACTAGAAAGAGCGGAGGGACAATTTCGATATGATCTTCAGAATTGTAGAAATGAGCTGGAGTGACTGAAACAAAAAATGGCTGAAAAAGATAATGAGCTGAGGGTAGCTCGAGAAAATCTATTTGCTTTAGAAGTCGCGGCTGAATACTTGCATATAGCCCTACCTGCCAAGGATATGGAGTTTTAGGGAATGCAACGAAAGTGTAACAAATTAAATGAGAGGGTTGCGCGATTGAAAACCGAACTGGTGCAAGCCAACGCATGTGTTAAGAAAGTCGAGGCTAGAGAACGCTCAAGGAGAAGTAGAAATGAGATGAAGGCTTCTCTAGTCCAATGGGATGTACTTAGCCTCTCAGGTCAAATTAGAGAGCTGAAAGGTAATGTGGCTCGAATTCAAGGACATGTGTAGAAAGGAAATACAAATTTAAAAGATTGTCAGTATAAATTGGATGCGGTTCTTATCAGGGTGAAGGTCTTAGAAGGGGAAATCTGGGCAAATGAAGTTCTGATGAAGAAGAAAGATGACTTGTTAAATAAAACTACGGTCTGGGAAGAATTGAATGCATAAATTGTGATACTGCGTGCTCAGGTAGCAAACTTGGAGGTCGTTGTTCAGACTGAATCAACTAGATATTATAAAAAAATGAAAGAGAATATAGCTTTTTATGATTTGACAGATAGGGAAATGGTACATCATACGAATCTTTACTCGTATTTGGAGTCACGCCTTGAGAAGGTGAGACATCATTTTTCAAAGATTGTTGCAGCTTATGTATCATGGGGAGACCTATTAAAGTTGACCGTTGCGTATTTTGTAGTGGAAATAAAAAGACTTGAGTTAGAACAAAATACCTTGTTTAATGACCTGTCTGACAAGGGATGCGTTTGTAAAGTGGATATAGATCGGGGTAACTGTATGGCTTTTATGGAAACCAATCTAGGCCCATGACCTGCTGATCTAATGGAGAGGGGAAGAGTTGCTGTAACTCGCGAACTGAATCCTGTTCGACCTCCTGCTGAAGGGTAAAGAATGGCTGACATCCCATTAACATTAAAGACATCCATTGTAATAGGACCTGAAAATGAACAGTATCTGTCGCAGACATAGTAAAATAGATGAAAGCTAGTATGACATTTGCCTTATCTTATGTCTGGTGGGGTCTTTGATATAAAACACTTTTTTACATTTGTTTCAATCATAAAAATGGGTTGAGTTAAACCAAGTTGAATCTTGATTGAACTATAAAAATATTGTGAACATATTGAAAGTGATGAAGGCTAGTATTACCTTTGCCTTATCTTATACCTGATGGGGTCTTTGATGTAAAACAAGTTATTACATTTGTTCCAATCGCAGAAATGGGTTAAGTTAAGCCAAGTTGAATCTTGATTGAACTATAGAAATGTTGCCGACATATCAAAAGATATGAAGGCTAGTATTACTTTTGCCTTATCTTATGCCTGATAGAGTCGTTGATATAAAATAAATTTCAATACTTGCTACAATTGCAGAGATTTAGTAGAGTCAACCAAACCAAGTGGTATCCTTGATCTATCTGGTATAATGACCCAAACAAGTTGAAGTAGATGAAGGCTAGTATTATCTTTGCTCTATCTGATGTTTGGTAGAGTCTTTAATATGAAACAAGTTTCTATACTTGCTACAATTGTAGACATTTAGTAGAGTCAGTAAAACCAAGTGTTATCCTTGATCAAATAGGTATAATAACCCAAACAATTTGAAGTAGATGAATCCTAGTTTTATCTTTGCCTTATCTGATGTTTTGTAGAGTCTTTGATATGAAACAAGTTTCTACACTTGCTGCAATCGTCGAGATTTAGTAGAGTCAGCCAAACCAAGTGTTATCCTTGATCTAACTGGTATAATGACCCAAACAAGTTGAAGTAGATGAATGCTAGTATTATCTTTGCCCTATATGATGTTTGGTAGAGTCTTTGGTATGAAACAAGTTTTTACACTTGTTGCAATCACAGAGATTTAGTGGAGTAAGCCAAACAAAGTATTATCCCAGATTTAATTGGAATTAGATCTATTGAAAGCTAGTATTCTCTATGCTTTAATCTATAGAATGTAGGTGAATCTATGCAAGTAAAGAGATATTGTAAAAAACTTAGAAGTTTTATTGATCAGTTAAGAATTTACATTGAATGGAGATGAAAAATCTCATTTTTGGAATTGAAAAACAAAAAAAAAGCGAGGAAAGAAAATGGAGTATTAAGACGCATTAACGATAGTACCGTTACAGTCGTCTAGTATTCTAAAGATTTGAAATGGGGATTCCCTCTTCCGTCATGAGATAATATGATCCCAGGCCTGAGAGACCCGTGATAATAAATGGACCCTCCAAATTGTCGGCTAATTTTCCAGCGTGAGGCTCTTTGCGATCTTGAGGAATTTCTCTGAGTACGAGATATTTGATTTGGAAAGTACGGATCCTTACTCGGTTGTTATACGATTTGGCAAGCATATGATGATATCGACCTAGATAAGCGATGACGCATTCCCTGGTTTCATCTATCATATTGAGGTTGCAAGCCAACACGAAATCATTTTCCTTGTCAGTTAGCTCGTGATCACGATCTGGGTGATGATATTCAGAAGGAATGATGGCCTCACTGCCATAAGCAAGGAGGAATAACATATACCCAGTTGATTGTCGGGGAGTGGTACGATATGCCCATAGGACACGAGGCAGCTCGCAAACCCAATTCCCTTTTTCCTGTGAGTGAAGCTGCTTTTTAAGTCCATCCACAATGGTTTTCTTGGTGATTTTGGTTTAGCCATTGCCTTGAGGAAATAATGGATTGGATGGTGAGTGAATGATATTGCGGTGGTTTAGGAAGGTTACAACTTTCTCACCCACAAATTAGGGCCCGTTATCGATACGAATTAGTTGGGAGCACCCAAACCGAGTAATTATGTGGTTCTAGATAAAAGAGATGACCTCTTCTTCTCTGGTTCGACATAGTAGAACCGCTTCTAACCATTTCGCAAAATAATCAGTAGCTACGAGAAGGTGATAACGGTTACCTGGAGAGTTAGGGAATTCGCCGACGAGATCAAGTTCCCATCTTTTAAAAGGCCAGAACACCTTTCTTGCATAGAGTTCGAGCGCAGGGGCACGTATCATATGTCCATATCTTTGGCGGGTGTCGCATCTGCGGGAGTACTTCTATGCTTGCTTGGGCATGTTGGGCCAAAATATTCTTTGTACGATAACTTTATTTGCTAATGATCGACCTGCGACATGGGAGCCACAAGTCCCATCATGTAATTTGTGGAGCAATTCATCTGCTTTAGATTTGGAGAGGCACTTGAGGTAAGGCTCTGTGACGAAAAGGCGGTATAACACACCATTTTGATTAATATAGCGCTTCAAGTTGTTGATCAGCTGTCGACATTCTCTTGGATCTGCGGGGAGTGGTCTGTCGTAATTATTGTCGACACCGAGGTAGGCTAAGAAAGGCTTATGCCAATCGTCGTCTCCCCCTTTATCTCCCCCAATATTGATCGTATGTACAGAAATGCGATCAATGTTGGGGGCTGAAATGATTTTGATCTGGAGATATCGAGCTTTTGTACCCAAGCCTTTGGCTAGATATGCCAAGGAATCAGCATGTCTGCTTTCACCTCGAGGAAGATAATTGATAGTTGCTTTCGTGAACTTGTTCATCATATCTGCAACGAGGGCTGCGTATTCGATCATCTTCCCATTATTTTTGTATTGCTCTGAGTAATGGTGGACGATGAGTAGTAAATTTGTGTAAGCTGAGAATTCAGGAACATCAAGCTCAAGAGCGAGGTCGAGTCCATGAATGAGAGCTTCATACTCGGTGATATTATTTGAGGCCTAAAAATCCAAGTGGATTAATTTCTCAATTCTATCATTGGAATGGGTAATCAAAACGATCCCAATTTTTTACCCTGCAGGTCCTGCTGATCTATCTGTAAGAAGTCTCCACCCTGATGTAGTGATCCATTCAGCTCGTTCCACAAATGGCTTGGGGGGTCGATCCTTGGGTGTCTCTTCTATATGGTCAGGGTTATGTTCCTCCCACTCGGGATCCTCTACTGGAAAATCTATGAGAAACCCGACAACGGCTTGACCTTTTTCGGAATGAGGTTGTTCGAACTTGATATCATGTTCTCCCAAACTGACAGACTACTGTTGCACTCTCATTAATTTTTCTTTCATGGATAGAACTTCCCAAAGTGGGTAGTTTGTCATGACTTTGACTGAATGAGCTTAGAAGTAGTGCTTGAATTTCTGTAAAGTGTAAACAAGAGTAAGAAGAAGATTCTCAATTTTAGAGTACCTTATTTCCGCTAGTGTGAGGGTTTTGCTGATGAAAAAGACTGGTTTCTCTATTTTCCCTTCCGGGCAAATAAGAACCAAACTGAGGGAAGTATTTGTGACTGCTAGGTAGATAATCAGTTCCTCATTATCTACTAGGGTGCTCATTATAGGAGACCCCCCCAAATAGGTTTTGAGATCCTGAAAAGCTGCTTCACATTCTGGTGTCCATGTGACCTCTACATTTGGCTGAACTTTTCTTCGTTTGGTACATCCGCGGAGTAATTGGAATAGCCAATGGCAGTAGTCTGAAGATTTAGAAACAAAATGGTTAATAGCGGTAATCTTGCCGGTAAGTTTTTGAACGTCTTTTGTTGTTTTTAGAGAGGGCATGTCGAGGGGAGCCCAAATTTGATCCGGATCGGCTTCAATCCCTTTCTTGCTGATGAGGTGGCCTAGAAAGCGGCCAGAGTGTACCCCGAATTGGCATTTATCAGGGTTGAGACAAATCCTGTAAGATTGAAGGATGTTGAATATAATATTGAGATTCAGATGTGATTGGCTGACTGTACACTTTTGCACAAGAGATCGTCAATGTAAACTTCATTGGCTTTCTCAAGGTGTGCTTTGAACATGGTAGTCATCAACCATTGATATGTGGCACCCGCATTCTTGAGTCCGAAGGCCATGACTTTGTAAGAATAAAGACCTCTTTTAGTGATAAAAGTTGTCTTCTCTTGATCTTCTTCCAAAAGTGGAATTTGATTATACCCCAAAGCAACGTCCATCATAGATAGAAGGTCATGGCCTACTGTGGAGTATGTTAGTTATGATCTGTAAATTCTATGCAAACTCAAACTTTTCCGTTCTTCTTTGGGACGGCGATAATCTTAGATATCCAGTCTGGATATTTGGCTTCTCGAATGAATCCCACTTTGATCATTTTCTCGATCTTGGTGTTATCTTCCTCTCGAAGATGTGGTAAAAGTCATTACTGTTTCTTTTTGACCATTGTGACACTGATATTGATAGCTAATTAGTGACAGGTCATGGCTGGATCGACTCCAGGCATTTCTTCAAAAGACCATATGAAAACGTCTCGATTGAGTTGCAAAAATTGGATGAGAACAACTTTTTCGTACTGAACAAGCTTAGTACTAATGAAAGTACATCTCCTAGGTCCATCAATATTGATATATTCTGTGGGTTCCACTATGGATGGTTGATCGTTGAGGTGATCAGCTTCCAATAATTACTATGCAGCAAATCTGTCTAAAGTATCTAGGATAACAAAAATGGTATTTTTACAAGCTCGAAAAAGCTTCTGACTACCTCTGATCTCATAAATACCATTGTCCCATTTGAATCGGAGTGCTTGATGATAGGTGGAAGCGATTGCCACCATGTTGTGTATCCAGCAGCGGCCCATAATCCTGAGATAACGAGATTTGACATTAATGACATAGAAAATGATGTCAATGGTGCTTGGTCCTGCGGTAATAGGTATGATGATAGTGCTAATTCGTTCATCACTGGAACCATTGAACCAACTGATATCGGTGTCGCTCTGAATAACTTGGTCGGCCAAACCCATTTGGTCGATCGTACTCTGAAAAAGAATCTCAATACCGCTTCTAGTATCGATCATCATTGTGTATATGACAAACTTCTTCATATTGTGAATTATGACTAATGCATCATGATGTGGAAACTTGACATGGCCAGTATCGTAATCTTTGAAGGAGATCCTGAGCCAGCGATTGCTCGACTCGAGAAGAAGTTTGGCTTCTTTGTCTTAAGGTGTGAGATTACAGTATTTTAATAGTCTCCCGCATTTTGATCTGTTGGAATTGGTGATCTAATTGATTTTGATCATGTTGCTGTGGTACATATGGTAAAGATGCCTCTCCTTAGCTTGATCATTAACCTGAATAACTTCTAGCAGCTTCTTATAGCTGCCATCTTTGTACGACTTTAGATCGACAATGTATTCGAGCATCCGTCCGTCTTTAAAAATGTACTCGAGCAACTGTTATAGAGCATAGAAATTGTTAGTAGTATGATGATTTACTTTATGATACAGACAATATGGTCGACTATCCATTGGTTCTAGCGGTTAAAAGACATGGTTAAGTGCATCCTTCAATAACAGTAGATTAATTATGGAGATTCGGACGTTCAGTTTTGGGAGGATGGGTTTGTTTGGTGGACTGCCTTTCTGAGGGTAACCAGTAATGCCCTTGGTGTACTTCTGATCTCCCTGTTCCTTTTTGGGTTTACTGGTTTGATCTGTAGATGGGCCATTGGTGGAGAGGATAGATTTAGTAGATTTTTGTCACTCGGACATCATCCTCTCCAGGTCAACGTAACTGTTGATTTTGGTGATCATCTTCTCCAAGGTCGCAGGTTTGTTAAGGAAGAGGTATTATTTGGCCTTGCAGTTGAGCTGGAGAGCATTGGTGAAAGCAGTAACAACTATTTTTTGATCAAGGTTATCCACTTTTCACGCGAGCTCTAAGAATTTCTTCAAGAAATCTTCGAGCTTCTCTTCATGCGACTGTTTAAGACTGATAAGAGAATACAAGTTCTCTTCTTTATCTCTGTTATGAGCATATGTCTTAATGAATTGCTTCTGCAGCTGATCGAATGTGTAGATGGAGTCCTTAGGGAGAGACTGAAACCATCAGAGTGGTTCTTCCTGTAGACTTGTGGAAAATAGATGGTAGAGGATGTGGATGAGATTGGAGTATAACCCCAATGAATCACGGTACTGCTGAATGTACTCCTTCGTGTCAGTACCTTTGTATTTACAAATTTTGGGAGTATGGAAACCTTTCGGTATCTCTATATCGAATAGTTCCTTGGCAATCGGACTTCCATGTAACTTTATGGCATCGCCGATAGTACCCAAAACTTGTGCTTCGATCGACTCCTTAATCCATTGGTCCATATGCTATTTTGTGATGTGATGACGTGTTGGTTGAATCGCTGGACGAGCTGGTTGCGGATGATGAGTACCCGTACCTTTACTCAGGTGATCTTGTACTGGAACTTGATGTTGAGGTCGCTGATCTTCCTCCTGGTGGATGAATATTCGGTGACCTCGACTAACTTCAGACTGAACTTCACCCCCCGAATGTATGGAGGGTTGTGGTTCGTGTTGTAGATTCCTTGAAATAGCTTTACTGGCAACTCCCCGAGGTCCCAATCTTTCCCTAGCAGAAACGCTGGAGGTCCCTGGAAGTTGACCGTGACCTTTGGCTGGGGGAGCCTGCTGAGTATTTTGTAGAGCCTCTAGGACAGTCTGTATTGCTGTCATCTGATCTTCATGCTATTTGAGCGCTGTCAAACGAGCTTGTCATTAAGTATCAAGCTCTTTTTCCTGGAGCTCTTGATCCTGTATTACTGAAGTTTGAGTTCGATGCGTTTCTCTATCTCGACGTTGAGATTCGCCCATAACTCAGTGAGTTACCCCGGCTTCATGGAAACTTCGAGCTGGGTTCCTGCAGTCGGTCATCTAGAAGTAAACATGATTGAAAGTTGTAGTGAAAGACTGCCTTAGGATATCATAGTAATGTAATCTTTCCCACAAACGGTGCCAAATATAATGGCCAAATTCCATAAGCTCGAAATGGCTTAGAATCCGCTATCTCACCAATGAACCTGTAACAATATTCTAATAGAAAGCAAGAAATGAAATAGGTAATTTTTAGCGTGGAAAACCTCTGAATAGGTAAAAAACCATGACCTCGTGTGAAGGATTTTTATGAAAGTATCTTTATTTCTTGAGGCGGATATCTATATTTCAAGTGATCTATAAATATATAAATATTTTTAACCTGGTAACAAAGAAGTTTGTAATGTTTACTGAGAATCTCGAATCGATAGTTTCTTAATGATCTCTTGCATAGTTTTTATGGTCCCTGTCTCTTTTGGAACTTTTTCTCTATTTAGGCCTTCCCCGCAGCTCTTCATTGTGTTGGAGCACGTTATCCGAACAATGTGGTTAGTAGCGGTTAACTGAATAACTAACGAGTTCGTGGGAGACATGTATCTTTGACTGGAAAAGATTTTTCGGTTTAAGTTCGGCCCACGTTCTTAACCAGTTTGTGGGGTAGGTTGGAATGTTGACTGGGGAAATATGTTAAAATGCATGAGTCTGGGTTGGAGGAAATTTGAACTAGGTGAGCTCGACTTTGGGTGAGGTCGAGGGATAGGTCCCTAGAGTATGTTAGTAGACAACATTTGTACTTAAAAAAATGATTTGTCATTTGTTGACTATGATTTTTCATTTGCTACTAATGATTTGTCATTTGTTAACTATCAATGGTCTATTTGGTTCTTTAAACATTTGTACTTTAAAAAAATATTTTGTAGGGGCCCAACCTTGTGCGGAGGGGATGTTAGCTCTTACACCATGGGATTGTCTAATATCAAAGGATTCAAGCATATAATCTATAGTACGAATAACATATTGACAATATACTTGCGTGGAGGCCTTGAATGGGTCTCTCCACAACCTCTGATGAGGATTTTTAAGAGATTGTATATTACTGTCGAGTAGTCAAAGGTTCGAGTACTGTATGTTTTACAAGAAGGCCAAAGGTAAACTCCAAGAGCTCTAGGATCAGATTTCGTAACCTCTCCTTGATTTCCCTTCCCTCCTATTTATAGAACATAGGAAGGGATAAATCATCAAGGTAGGTCACATTACAAGTGTACCCTCCGGGCATCGGGCGTGTATCCCAGAGTTGGTGTTGACGCCAGAAATATCGGATCTGGAACTGTACTCTAACACTGTAGCTATTATTGGTTATGCCACTGTAGCTGCAAGGATCAACAACAGCGCCGTTCTTGTCTGGTAAGCTGGCTATCTGACACGTCTGCGAAGTGTTTTTGATGCTGATGTGGAGTTGAGGCTTCGTTTTCGAAGCCTTCGATTCAGATGTGGAGTTCGTCTTCGAGGTTTGTTCAGAGTCGAGGCTTCGTCTTCGAAACATCATCTTCGTATATTCTTGGAAAGCTTGTTTATGGATTGAATGGGCTTTGAGGTTTGCATGTAGGCTTTGATGTAGCCTTCGAGTGTTCGAATGGGGTAGGAGGATGCGAGTTGGCTACTACATTCGCCCCCTCTCAGCAGGGGCCTCGAAAATAGATGTAGAGGCGTTTACTGAGAATGACTGTTGGTTATTGGAAGTTGGGAGGTTGACTGTGACTTGTTGGAATTCCGAGGGAGGTAATAAAGGAAGGTAGTTAAGGAGTTGTGGTGATTTTGGAGGAATAGAGGAGGTTAATCAAGGTATAAACATGGGCTAAGAGGGGGTAAACACTGTACACTCTTCATCTTCATCTTCTTCTGTTTTCTATGAAAAGTCTATGGATACTACTCTGAATACTCGTTATCAGCAAAGAATGGGGTTTGCTATGGATCGTTGCATAGGGCAAAAAATTGTTGAGCTAAAGTTGAAGTTCTTCCGTGAGAGAGAACTGGGATGGGATATACTGGACCTGGTGGAGGTGGAACCTGGGGATCCAATCTACTGGCATTCTTACGCATGCCTATGGGGAATGCTGCAAGAGAATTTTTCTACGCCGGAAGAACGTAATCTCTTCTTGTCAGGTTTGGCCTAGTGTCTCGTGCAGGCAGAGGATTAGCTGGTGAAGGAGCAGGGCTCAGCAGGAGGATCCGGCCCGTCTGAAAATAGGGCGGGTTCTTCTTAAAGTGGTGGAAAGGTGGTGGTGATGAGGTGTTTTTGTAGGACTGTATTTGAAGGTGTCTGTTGTTTTTGTTGTTTGTATGAATGTCTGAACTTGGAAGTTTCTGTTTCTGTTATTATAATCTGCGGAATGGAATGAGAACAACACTTTTCTGCATTTTTGTTTTTTTGTATATGGTAGATATGGTAATCGAATAAATTTGTAGGCGCGGTATCGAATATATCTCTTCGAATTTTAACATTTATAGACGGTTACCTTCGGGGGAAAATTGAGTTCGAAGCGCAATATATTGATTGAGGATATATGTCGGTACCCGACTGAAATTAATAACTGATTCTAAATTCTCGAAGCTCAAGGTTTATATTATAGTGGTTGTGAGAGGATGTGTAAAGGTGGTCGATGGTTCGATATTGGGGATTTATCGACTGCAGGACCTTAGAAATGGGGTTTGAATGCGGATACTGATAAAATGGTTTTGTCTGGGAAGTTGTAAAGGTTGGACTTTTGAGTTTTCAAGGAGAAGAATTGAAGATTGTAATAAATGTGACTTAGGATTAGGGGGGTTTTAAATGTACCTTCAAGTATAAATGGGGTGTTTTTAGGAGAACTTCACACATCTTTTCCTTCTTCTCCGAGCATCTTCGTCCCAAAACAACGAAAATGTTCCCAATACCAGGCACCAGAACTGGGTGGCAACGAAGGTCCTTCGTGTACGAGAAAAGACCCTAGAGTTGAAATAGAGGTTTTTTGGTGATCGAGACCTAGACTTGGAGATGCCGAATTTGTTTGAAGTGGAGCCAGTGGAACCCATTAGTGGGATCCCCTATGCGTACTGGTGGGGGGTGTTACAAATGATGGGCCCGCTTCCCAGCCACCAGTTGGCCTTGCTGGAGTCTTTTGCTGAGGAGGTGGTGGACCAGGAAGATGTTGAGGCAGGGTACGAGATGAAGTGTCTCGCCAATAAATAGGGGATTCATTAACGTGTTAAAAGTATTTGTATAGGATGGTATGTAAGGATATTTAAATTTTTCTGTTGATTTTGACTGTTTTGATCTGTATTTTATGTAAGGGCGTTTACCCGAATGAAATTTGAAGTTTATAAGATAACTGTCGAAGTAAAATTATGAATTGTGTGTAAGTAGGAAAGACATAAAATTCGAAGGTAATTTAGGCACGAAAAAACATCTTGTCGAATGTCAAAGATGAACACAATCGAATGATTGGCATATTTTGAAGTTGAATATCGGGTTGTCTGTGGACGAGTGTTCGAGACATGATATAGACGATTACTCATGTTCGACAAGAAGGAATGCTGAAGGTGTATTGGCTTCGGCAGGGCGAATTGATAGCCAAACAGCTAGCCTGTCAGAATGGTACTGTTCATGGGGCAGAGTACCATACAGGTCATCAGGATGTTTCCTTGTTTTAGGGAAAAGGGTTGATTTGATGTAAGGATCTGATTTGACCGCTTCAGGCAAAAAACAGAAGGTTCAACTTGATTTATGTAATATTGCGTAAGTGTGAGCGTGGGATACGTAAGTGTGGTAAATGAGGGTAAAATTGACAAAGCACATCTCAGCCGAAAAGCAGGGGAGTGGGGTAATGGTAATGATAGCGGTTTTGGGAATTGAGGCGGCTTTTTGGTATTCCGAGGAGGTATATATAGTTGTTAGAGCATGCTTACTGTTCCAATTTAACAACTTATAGAAAAACCAAAGAGTGAAGAAAGAGGAAAAGGGAAACTTACTCCATTGTTCCATAGAGATCGGTAGTTGCTGTAAGATTATCTGAATTGTTAAAAGGAGGGAGAGATACTTTGCACAAATAGGTATGTCCTTCTTACTTCTATCTTGTTGCTTCGCCTTCTATTTTTGTATATTGAGTCTTCTTGGTTTGTAGTTGTGAGGATTTGATCGAGGACAGGGGGAAACCATGTGTCTAGGGGTCTAGCCCATTTGGGATTCTGCAGGTATTGATGGTATGATCGGGATTGGGGTCAAGTACTTGACTGTGTTTGAATCAGTTGGGAGGGTAGATCGAAATAAGTTATTAAACACGTAATAGTCGAATATATCGATCTAATTGCGTGCCTCTTCTTCTGTTGGGTAAGATGCGTACCCGTCGATCTTCGAGAATGAGGCTGATAGATGAAGAGATCGAAGGGAATGAGGGCAATGACGTAGAGGTATTAGATGTTGCTACCGATGCCCCTTTAGCTGTGGTAGTACCAGTAGGTGGGGCTTCGAGCAGTAGACGTCGTAAAATGGTAGTGACCGAGGATAGTGACGAGGAAGAGATGGAGGGAGGAAAGAGAGAGAGGTGAAGGTAGTGTCGAGCCTTTGGGTGATAAAAGGGAAGAAGGGGACAGAATGATCATAGTGAGGAGGAGTCGACTGAATCGGAGCAGGTCACGGGTTCTGTCTTGGCTGGCGAGAAGCTAAAACTAGATCGAGTTGCTACAAATTTGGTGTGTCAAAGGTAGGAGTAGTGTTAAATGCAGCGGGGTCAGGGTACACCTTCCAATCGAAGCCTCGAGAGGGTATAATGGCATATAGAGGCCAAATTCGACTGGGAATGCAACTATCTCTCCGAAGGCTGGTGAAGGAGGTGTTAAATTTTAGTTAAGTTGCCCCAGTTCAGATGAATGGAAATTTTTACGAAATGATGAGGGTAATTGAGGGCATGAATGTAAAATTGGGGAGTGAGGGGAGGAGTTTAATCAAATGGTACGATGTTGCATCATTCTACTCGAGGAAGGCGAACCAGAATGTGGGCACCTACCACATCAGTGTCACGCAGATAAGCCCTGATTGTTGATCTGTGCTCGACAGGTCGAGGGTGGAATAAAGACTTTGTTGTAGTACGGGGTAGTTATGAGAATTTCAAAGGGGATGACCCTTATAGGTTGCAACATAAAATCTGTAATCCGAGTAAGTATTTTGTCGAAGATTTCTTTTGATGTACTGATCGAATAGGCTGATAAATGTGTTGTTGTTTGTTCTACAGGTCCCAACGTCCGAACTTGGGCAAATCCAAGGGATTATATTTACGCCTTAATCGACTCGGACGAGGAGTGGGTGAACTCTATGTTTAAGAAACTTGGTATCAAGAAGAAAAGGTAGAAAAGGAATGATTTCCTGCTTCAAAATGTACCTGTTATGCCAAAGCCATCAAAGAAGAAGAAGAGGGGAGGCGACGGTGCTTCGAAAGTGGCTTAAGGCATAGAGGGAGAGAGATTGACATGGCAGTAAAGTATGTTCCAAAGAGGCAACGGGCGTCGATGCAAGCAGCCACAGTGCTCAAAGTAGGTTGTGAAGCTTCGAGATAGAGGCCGAAGCAGGCATCAACGCTAGCTGAGAAAGGATGGGAAAGGCCTTTCCCGAGTCTCTGAGGGCACAGCAGCCGAAGGTAACCCACCGCAAAAGGTGCTGGGCACTGGGGGAAGATGATAGGGAGGATATGGACGAAGAACTGACCATGTCCGAACGGGAGGAGCAGGCTCGAGCTAAGGTTTCTTCGATAGCAGAACTCTGTGGCACTAATTCAGACAAGGCTTTGAGGCAGATGAAGAAGAGTATGTAACAGGTAGCTGTTTATATTTTTTGTGAAATTCTGAAAAAAAAATTAAGTGCGCCATGCTTCTAGAGATACTGACGGCTCTAATATTCTAGCAGACAAATGCTTGGGAGCAGGCTTTCAACAAGGCACAGAAGGTGGCAATAAGGAAGTTAAAAGAGGCCGTTGACAGTCAGGAGCTTGCTCAAGGTACTGAAGCATTGCCGATTTTTGAAATTGGCATTTTGAGGCGAGATCCGGGGACTATCAAGGATGATTGTGAAAGGTGACTTGAAGCCCGGCGTTACAATCATACGCGGGTGTTAGAGGCAAAAATGGCTGAGAAGGATAAAGTTATTGCGGAACAGAAGAAAATCTTCCAGGGGAAGTATGATGATGAATGTTCTGATAATGTCAGGCTGAAGGAGTTCATAGAGGATTTGGGGTATGATCCTGAAACTCTGCAACGTTTCCCTACTACCCAAGATGCTGCTGTTAAAGATGTTGTTCAGGCCAATGGGGTAGAGGTAGATGTTATTGTTGTGGGTTGGGGAGGTGTCGTGGGGACTCCTGTGGTCGAAGGTATTGCAGTTGGAACTGCGACTGATATGATCGTCGATGGTGCAGGGTCAAACCCTTCTACTAAAGGTGTTGGAGGTGTTGGCATTGAAGAGCCAGTTGGGGGAGATGGTATAGCCACTCTAACATGAGGTATTGTACTGGATTGTCGTACTATTTTTTTTGATTTTTCTGTTGGGTTGTAATCTGTGAACAATGTTGAGCTTTCTTTGTACTTGATCTTTGACCTTGTGAATGCTTTGAATTACTGATGTAGACTATACTGAAATAGGTTTATGTTAACTTTACTTGTACTGAATTGCTGCTTTAGATTCTTGATGTATGCTCTGAACTTGATTTGAATTGATTTTTGTTGAACCTGAATCTCTGATATATACTGTAATAAATGTTTTGTTGAAATTTATGCATGATTGTATCTACATATGCTGTAAGTGTAGAATTATTGTAAAGTGATCGAATCTTGAAGGGCTTCGAGATGGTTCCCCGAGTGTCTGTCGATAGGTGGATGTGGCACTTGGGTAGAACCAAGAAATTTACTGGACTTCGAGGCCTAAGCCACAGCGAAGTAAGACATGGTCACTCCCAATGCATTCTCAAGGGTTCGGTCTCTCGACCATTCATGCCCCTCGAGTTTGCACGAATCTTAGAAGCTTGAAAATTTTCAAGGTCGCCCCCAAGTATCAGTCGGGTCAAAGGGTTGACATGATACTTTGGATAAACCAAGAAATTCACTAGACTTTGAAGGCCTGAGCCACAGCGAAGTAAGACGTGGTCTCCCCCAACGCATTCTTAAGGGTCCGGTCTCTCGACCATTCGTGCCCCTCGAGTTTGCTCGAATGTTGGAAGCTTGAAAAATTTTCAAGGTCACCCCCAAGTATCAGTCGCGTCGAAGGGTTGACATGATACTTAGGCTAAACCAAGAAATTCACTAGACTTCGAAGGCCTGAGCCACAGCGAAGTAAGACGTGGTCACCCCCAACGCATTCTCGAGGGTCCAGTTTCTCGACCATTCGTGCCCCTCGAGTTTGCTCGAATGTTGGAAGCTTGAAAATTTTCAAGGTCGCTCCCAAGTATTAGTCGGGTCGAAGGGTTGACATGATACTTAGGCTAAACAAAGAAATTCACTAGACTTTAAAGTCCTGAGCCACAGCGAAGCAAGACGTGGTCGCCCCAATGCATTATCGAGGGTCCGGTCTCTCGACCATTCGTGCCCCTCGAGATTGCTAGAATGTTGGAAGCTTGAAAAGTTTTCAAGGTCACCCCTAAGTATCAGTCGCGTCGAAGGGTTGACATGTTACTTAGGGTAAACCAAGAAATTCACCAGAAAATAGGAGACAAAGTTCAGAGGAAAAAAACTGTTAATTGATTATTATCTGTTTACATCAGGTGAACAAGGCTGAGGTCGTAGCTGATTGTATGGGACTAGCTACATTGTATTCCATGGGTTTGGTAGAGGCTCTTCGTCTTCTATCATGAGGTAATACGAACCCTTGTCGGTTTTATCATATACGACATAAGGTCCTTCCCAGGACTCGACTAACTTTCCAGTATTCCGAGGCTTCGAGGATTGTGTGATGCGTCAAAGTAGAAGATCTCTGATATTGAAACTTTGAGGTCGAACTCTCTTGTTGCATGACTTCTGCAGCGATAGATGGTAACGGCCAAGGTTGGCGATGGCTCGGTCTCTGGTTTAGTCAATCCATAACATGTTGCATCCGAGTTCAAACTCATTATCTTAATCCGAAAAGCTGGAATCTCGTGTTAGTACTTCGAATTGAGTAGGGAGCACTGCTTCAGTACCATAGGTTAAAAGGAAAGGGGTACAGCCTGTAGCTTTTCTTGGTGTTGTTCGATAGGCCCATAAAACATGTTGTAACTCCTGAACCCATCATCCTTTCTTCGCATCGACTCTTTTTTTGAGACCGTCGACTATAGTTTTGTTGATTACCTCAACCTGGCCATTCCCTTGGGGGTAGTAAGGCGTTGAGGGGGAGAGAATGATGTTGCACTTCTTGAGGAAATTTTTGACTTTGCTTCCAATAATTATGGATCATTGTCACATCAAATCATATGAGGGTACCCGAAGCGTGTAATGATGTTTTCCTATAGGAATTTGATGAATTCTTTTTTTCTGGTTCGATACAAAGATACGGCTTCGACCCATTTGGTAAAATAATCTGTTATATCAAGGATATTCTCTCAGCTGCCCGAAGCTTTGGGAAAAGGACCAATGAGATCGATGGCCCAACATTTGAATGGCCAAGAGACTTGACTGAAATGGAGGTCTTGTGAAGGGCTATGGACATCATGGGTGTGGCGCTGGCATTTGTCACAATGTTTGGCGTACTTTTCGGCTTATTTTTTTATGTTGGGCCAGAATAAACCTTGGGAGACGGCTCGAAGGGCCATAGATCTGCCGGCAGTATGAGCGCCGCAAGTTCCTTCATGGAGTTCAGATAGGACTGTAAAGGGTTCTCTTTGAGAGATACACCGAAGGAGGATGCCATTTGGGGATTTTTGATGTAACTTGCGTTTAAGGATAGTGTATATGCGACAGTTCTCTAGAACTGACCGTTTGGCTTTGGGATCATCTGGGAGGATAGCATTGCTGAAGTAATCGAGAAATGGTGTTCACCAGTCATCTGGATCGAGACTCTCGCCCTCAGTATTGATGGCATTGACTTCCATCTGTTCAATACTTTAGCGTTCGTGTACTTTGATATGGAGGGTTCGGGACTCGAATTGGCCTAACATAGCTGCTATGTAGGCGAGGGCATCTGCGTGTCTATTTTTGCCTCGAGGGTAGTAGGTGATAGAAGATTTTTCAGGGAAATGGTCCATGCGCTGGCGGACGAGGACAGAATATTCGGCCATGCGACCGTTGACTTGATTTTCACCAGATTACTGTCTTTGAATGAGTCGGGAATCTGTGAAAACTGCAAGTTTGGGGATGGCGAGATCGAGTACGAGGTCGAGTTCATGGATCAAAGCTTCATACTCAGCCTCGCTGTTGGAGCATTCGAAGTTTTACTTAACTGCCTTCTCAATTCGATCATTGGTAGGTGTAACCAGGACGATACCTATCCCGGAACCATTAGGTCCAGCGGATCCATCTATAAAAAGTTGCCAGCCTGTGTTAAGGTTCTGAGGGTCTGCAGGTTTGGGATGGTCTTCTGGTAGGTCATCTTCATGTTCCTCCCAGTCGATATCTTCGACCGGGAAGTCAGTGAGGAAATCGGCGACTACTTGGCCTTTCAGGGATATCTGCTTCTCAAATGTGATGTCATGTTCGCCAAGATAAGCGGACCACTATTGTACTCATCTAGATTTCTCTTTCTTGCTAAGTACCTCTCGAAGGGGGTAACTTGTTATAACACGGATGGGTGAGCTTGAAAATATAGTTTGAGTTTGCAAGCCGAATAAACGAGGGTGAAAAGCAAACGCTCAAGTTTCATGTATCAAGTTTCTACAGGTGCCAGGGTTTTGCTGATAAAATATACAAGTTTCTCGTTATTAGATTTGAGTCGAATGAGCACTGAACTGATAGAGGTAACGGCGACCACAAGGTATAAGGAGAGTGTTTCACCTTAGATAGGGGTGCTGATAATCTATGGTCGACCAAAGTATGTTTTAAGTTCGTGGAAGGCATGTTCACAGTTGGGTGTCCAGTTAATCTCAGGGTTGTTTTCATTTTTACATTGTGGACGTCTTGGTCGTGTAATAGTGAAAAGAGCCAAGCAACACGGTTAGAGGATTTGGAAATTAAACGGTTAAGGGCCACTATTTTACCAGCCACTTTTTGGACATCTTTTTTGGTTCGGGGAGAACGCATGTCGATAAGGGATCAGATATGGGTAGGGCCGATCTCGATACCTCATTTGTTGATAAGATTGCCTAAAAATTTGCTAGACGACACACCAAATTGGCATTTATCTGGGTTAAGTTTCATGTTGTATGTTCGAAGTATCGAAAAGACTTTGGCTAAGTCCTGGATGTGGATCTGCTTTTGGAGGCTCTTGCATAACATGTCATTGATGCAAAACTTCGACCGACTTGCCAAGAAGGGGTTTAGACATGGTTATTACGAGGCGTTGGTAGGTGGCACCGACATTTTTAAGGTCAAAGGGCATGACATTAAAATAGTAAAGGCCTTGTTCAGTGATGAAATAAGTTTTAAGTTGATCCACGGGGGGGAGGGGTACCTGATTGTAACCCGAAGCTGCATCCATCATTGATAGGCGCTCGTGTCCAGCCGTAGCATCAAGGAGTACTGAAATGTTCGGGAGGGGGAAGCTGTCCTTCGGTGTGTGCTTGTTGAGGTCTGTAAAATCGGAGAAGATTCCGATCTTGCCATTCCTTTTGGGAACTGTAACAATATTTGACATCCAATCAACATACTTGACCTCTCTGATGAAACCCGCGGCTATGAGCTTGTTGACTTTGAGGTTTACTGCTTCTCAAAGTCGTGGTGCCAAAGTACGTTTATTCTGTTTTACTACTGTAGAGTGAGGGATGCGGTCGAGGTTCTGACATGCTAAACTGGGGTCGACACCTGACATCTCTTGGAACATCCAAGTAGAGACGTCTTTGTTTGCTCAAAGGAAGTCCATAAGTTCGAGGCATTCCACCTCGTCTAGAAAAGTTCTAATGAATGTACCTCGACCAGGACCATCGAGTTCGATATAAACAGTGGGTTCGATGGATGAGATGGCGGGTGTCGATGGTATGGAGACGGAAGGGGGCAGTGATTGCTATGGGAGTCTGATGAGCTTCTGGGTTTAATCGATCTCTGGATGCTCGCATGAGCGGGTGAGGCATTGAGAGCCTTTCAAATTCAATGTACTACAGGGGGTAGTAAAACGAAGGGCCTGAAGATTGGTCAAAGGTATGGCATGCATGGCATGGAGCCAGTCGCGCCCGAAGATACCAAGGTATTCAGGCTTCTTATCGATGACAAGGAAGCTGGTTTGAAGTATGACAGGGTCGGTGGTGACTGGGAGGCCAATTCGGCCAACAATAACTTTTGTGGCCCCATTAAAACCTTTTAGTTCGACATTGGCGGTAGTGATGAGGTCTATTTTGTTCATTGCTTGGACGGTCTGCAGGAAGAGTACATCGGCTGTACTTCCTGTATCGATAAACCTGGTGTGGAGGTAGGGCTGGCAATTTAACCCTCCCCACCGGAGCCCCGCCCCGCCCCACCCTTAATGAGGCGTGTATGGTATGACTATAGCGGGAATGGGGCGGGTTTGGTAAAAAAAAAACCCATTTATTAATTGGGGCAGGTCTGGTTTTAGCCTTAAATAAATGGGGCCCCGTCACCCGACCCAATTATATATGATATGTCCTGTGTACCTTTATGAGTTATGAGAATATGAGTAACCTAATTCACTTAATCACTTCTTTCCTCCTCTCTTACTTCCTTCAAGTTCAACCTCCACAACCTTTACAAATTCATTTCAACCTCGGTGATCAGACATCTGTCTGTACCAATTACAAAATTCATTTCAACCTTCATTTCCATTTGAATCATTTCAACCTTCATCCTCCAAATTCAAGGTTACGAAGATTTGAACAACAATTAAGTCTGCGATCATTTTATAATTTAACCTCTACATCATTCATTGGGAAGTTTACGAAGATTGGATAGATTACCAATCGATTGGAACAACGTTTACATCAGTGATCTGTTTCAAACCAATCTCTATATCAGTAATTTGTTTCGGGAAGTATACAACGTTTGCAAATTAGAGAGATCACTAATCAATTCAGGTAACTACTCCAAGTCTCCAACAATCCAGAAGCTTGAAACACCAATTAAGTCTCAACGTTTACAAGTTACTAAGATTAGTCTCAACATTTTCAATCTTAATTCTGATTTGATCTATTTCAAGTGATTGATAAGATAAGAATATAACCATTGCAGTACAACACATTCTATGATGCCTGTTGTTACTGCAATGTAGTACATTGCATGATCTTTTATTGTGTGTGTGTGTGTACTATGCACCTGATTTAGTTTAGTTTAGTTTTTTTTTTGTACAGGTGATTTCTATTTTTTTTGTAAAATTTCATAAATGGGACGGGTTTGGGGATTCCCACTTAGGATAAACGGGTGTTAAATGGGTGATGGGGCGGGTTTGGTATTGGCAAATTTAAACGGGGCGGGTTTGGGTATTCCCCATTTAAGTTAAATGGTAATGGGGCGGGTATGGGAGTATGGTAATTTGGCGGGTATGGGGATGGTATTACTCCACCCGCCCCAAACTCGACCCATTGCCACCTTTATTTGGAGGACGAGGTGTTCGACCTTAATCATGATGACTAAAGGGTCAGAATAGGGAAAATGAACATGTGATGTATCGCAGTCGATGAAAGAGATGCCTTCGGGTCGAGGACAAAAGCTTGATTCTGGCAGGAGGGGGGGCAGCTTCCCCTGGTAAGTGAGTATGTAACATTCTTTGACACGCTTGCGCTTGCTCTTGGAATGGCTGTTGTCGATATTGTTAACTTCGATGAAATGAAGTTGGTAGATGTGGACCTCGGCAGGGTCGGCCAAAGGGGCGGGTTGAGATTTGAGGTACGACCTGTCGAGGTAGTTGGGAAGGTCGACAACATACTGATGTGGACGACCCTCTTTGAGTATTATCTCGAGGGAGCGCTACAGGGGAAAGCATTTGTTGATGTGATGACAGTTACACTTGTGGTTGGCGCAGTACAGTTCGCCTAGTTTGACCTTGATGGGGAAAGGGATACGCCATATGGGGTCTGCCTGAATCTGTGGTAGAAGGGTGTTGATGGGGGCAGTGAGTCTAGGTAAGACCGACATTGGCCGTTTCTTGCGACCTTCTGCATTGTTATCAGAGTGAGGGCATTTACGGCTCTCAGTCTCCTGTGAGACAGGAGTGATCAGGGGTGCAGGAGTAGAGGGTGGGCCTTGTCGAGGTTTATTTGGGCTGGTGGTCAAAGACAGCCCCTGCTTATGTGTTTCCCAAAGGCATTTAAGGTCGATATAGCCATTGACTTTTGATAGCATCTCCTCGAGGGTTCGCGGTTTGTGGAGGACCAGGTACTCTTTGACACGGCTGTTATCTAGCAAGGAGTTCGAGTACGCAAGTGCAGCATTCGCGCAGTCGAGGTTTTTGACTTTGCGCAACTCATCGAGAAACCTCTTAGTAAAGGCCTCAAGTGCTTCACTGAGGGATTTTCTGAAATTAAAAAGGGCATCGACTTTGACCCCTCTGTCTTTGTTTATGGAAAATTGGGCGATGAATAAATGCGATAGTTGCCCGAAACTTTGAATAGAGCCACTGGGGAGGTTATGGTACTATCGAAGAAGGCTATCTGTGAGGCTTGTAGGAAAGAGGCAACACATCAGATGGTCAGCTGTGGAGTAAAGGCTTAAAGCATTTTGGAATTCGAGGATATGGGATAAATGATCGGTGTTGTACTATTTACTGATTTTTGGGGCTTGGAAATTAGGATGGACCTTGATAGCGGGAGCTTTATTCAACCGACTCCATGAGTTTAGAGTGGAGCTCGCGCTGACGCGGAAGACAGGTTAGATTTTGTAATCGAAGTCTTGCGGTGCACAGTAGGCAGGATTAGGGGGGATCGAGGGGTTCGAGGATGATGAGGCCGAGGGTTCGGTATGTTTTCAACGCTGTGCTCCCCGAGGCGCTCTCAGGCAGGGCGACGTTTAGGGTATCTACAGGAGCGAAGGGTGGAGTCAGAAGAATCCTCTACAGGGTGGATGCCAAGATGGATGGAGCTAGTAGGGGGAATAGTCGGGGGAGCACCCTCGGCGCCAATATGAACCGGGGGTACTTCCAGATATGGTAGAGGCCCCGGTCAAGCGTAGGCAGACACGTACGATGGGGCTGGTACTCGAGACGGTAGAGGAACATCTAGAGGCTCTAGTCATTGCAGTTCTCGGACGGTGTTGCGCAAATCATTGATGGCACAGTTTTGTTTATCGGCATTATCCAAACAGTGATGCCGTTCGACATCAAACTCTTGTCGGTGCCTTCCGCTTTCCTAGTACAGTTGTGTTTGGTGTCGTTCTTCGGCTTGAGCGAATTGCTGGGGAAGTAGGGCGAGTTGGGCGGCCACTCCATTGACAGAGTTGCCGGTATGGGTGGAAGTAAAATGGAGTGTGGAGGCCATTAGGAATGATCTGTAGGAGTTGGAAGAGGGAGAAAATGAGCAAGGGAGATTGGTAGGGTGGGTAAGCACAGACGGTACCAAATGTAGGGGACTAACATTGTGCGGAAGGGAAGTTGGCTCTTACACCACAGGTTTGTCTAATATAAAAGGATTTAAGCATATAATCTATAGTACGAACAACCTATTGACAATATATTTGCGTTGAGGCCTAGAATGGGTCTCTCCACGACCTCTGATGAGGATTTTTAAGAGATTGTATATTACTGTCGAGTAGTCAAAGGTTCGAGTACTGTGTGCTTTACAGGAAGGTCGAAGGTAAACTGCAAGGGCTCTGGGATCAGATTTTGTAACCTTTTCTTGATTCCCCTTCCCTCTTATTTATAGAACATAGGAAGGGCTGAGTCATCAAGCTAGGTCACATTACAAGTGTACCCTCCGGGCAACGGGCGGGTATCCCAGAGTTGGTGTTGACGACAAAAATGTCGGGTCTAGAACTATACTCTGACACTGTAGGTGTTGATGGTTCTGTCACTATAGCTGCAAGGACCAATAACAACACCGTTCTTGTCTGGTGAGCTGGCTGTCTGACACATCTGCGAAGTGTTTTTGATGCTGATGTGGAGTCGAGGCTTCGTTTTCGAAGTATCATCTTTGTGTATTCTTGGAATGCTTGTTTATGGATTGAATGGGCTTTGAGGTTTGCATATAGGCTTCGATGTAGCCTTCGAGTTTTCGACTGGGGTAGGAGGCTACGAGTAGGTTACTATAGATTTGTCATTTGTTGACTATGATTTGTCATTTGTTACCAATGATTTGTTATTTGTTAACTATCAATGGTCTATTTGATTCTTTGAACATTTGTATTGTGCTTGTATGTTAGTAGACAATATTTGTTCTTAAAAAAATGATCTATCATTTGTTGACTATGATTTGTCATTTGTTACCAATGATTTGTCATTTGTTAACAAATAATGGCCTATTTGATTCTTTGAACATTTGTATTGTGCTTGTATGTTAGTAGACAACATTTGTTCTTAAAAAAATGATCTATCATTTGTTGACTATGATTTGTCATTTGTTACCAATGATTTGTCATTTGGTAACAAACAATGGTCTATTTGACTCTTTGAACATTTGTATTGTGCTTGTATGTTAGTAGACAACATTTGTTCTTAAAAAAATGATCTATCATTTGTTGACTATGATTTGTCATTTGTTAACAAACAATGGTCTATTTGGTTCTTTGAATATTTGTATTGTGTTTGTTTGTTAGTAGACAACATTTGCACTTAAAAAATGATTTTTCATTTGTTAAATATAATTTTTCATTTGTTACCAATGAATTGTCATTTGTTAAGTATGACAAGTTTAATAATGAACTTAACAAAACTGATGATAAAAATTCAACGGACAATAAAAAAATTCTTGGTGCACAATGATATAATAGAAACCAAGAAATACTAAATTCTTTAAGATCAAATGATAGTTCCAAGGAAAATAGTGATATCATGGAAACAAACAAACAAGAAAGTCTTCGTGCACAAATGATACTTCAAAAGCAAACAATAATATCGTGGAAACAAACAAATGAGAAGATCTTCGTGCACAAATGACACTTCAGAAGCAAACAATAATATCATAAAAATAAACAAATGAGAAATTTTTTGTGCACAAATGATAGTTCAGTAGTGTAGGGACCTATCCCTCGATCTCACCTAAATCGAGTTGTCGCCAGTTCGATTTACCCCCATCTCAGGCTCACACAATTTTCAACATAACTCCTTCAGTCAATATTTAAACCAACCCCACGAACGAGTAAATAACGAGGGTCGAGCTTAAACCGAAGAGCCTGAACAAGTCAAAGATACCTCTCTCTTACAAACTCGTCAATAACTCAGTCAACTGCCACTAACCAGATTATTCAAAGAATGTGCTTCAGCACGATGAAGAGTTGCGGAGAACGCCTATATAAAGAAGAAGTTCTAGAAGAGACCAGGACCAGAAAAAATACATAAGAAATTGTTTGTCTAGATTCTCAAACTATTCAAGCTTCTTTGTTGTAAGATTCAATTATTTCTAAACTTAGAGATCACTTGTAATAAGATACCTATCTCAATCACAAAATATACTTTTACCAAAAATCCTTCACTAGAGGTCGTGGTTTTTTTACCTATTCAGAGGTTTTCTACGCAAAAATCTACCTGTGTCATTTTCTTGTTTGTCATTAGAATATTATTACAGGTTCATTGGTGTGATAGCGAATTTCAAGCCATTCTGAGTTTACAAAATTTGGCCATCACATTTGGCACCGTCTGTGGGAAAGATTGCATTTTCATGATATCCTAAGGTAGTCTTTCACTACAATTTTCAATCATGGTTACTTCTAGATAACCAGCTACAGGTGCCCAGCTCGAGGTGTCAGTGGAGCCAGGACAGCTTACAGAGTTACGGGACAATCTCGATGCCAAAACAGAGAAACGTGTCGAGCTTGAACTTTAGCTAACTAATGACCGGGAGCTCCTTGAAAAAGTGCTCGATGTAGAAAGACAAGCTCATTTGATAGCGCTTAAACGGTATGAAGACCAATTAACAATAATGCAGACTACTCTCGAGGCTCTGCAAAATAATTAGCAGGCTCCATCAATGAGAGGTCACAATCAATTGCCCAAAACCTCCCGTATTTCCGTAAGGGAAAGGTTGGGGCCTCGAGAAGTTATTTCTAGGAATCTTCAGTATGAACCACAAACCTCTATGCATTTAGTAGGAGAAGTTCAATCCGAAGCCAGTCGAGGTCATCGAATATCTGTCTGCTAGGAAGAGGAACATCGACCTCAACAACAAATTCTAGCACGAGATTGTGTGAGTGAAGGTATTGGCACTCATCATCCAATACCCGCCAACACAGCGATTCAACCAGCATGTCATTATATCACGAAAGAAAATATGACCAACGGATTAAGGAGTTGATCGAAGCACAAGTTCTAGGTACTACCGGCGACATCACAAGGCTACAAGGAAGTCCGATTGCCAAAGAACTATTCGACGTGGAAATACCGAAAGGTTTTCATACTCCAAAAATTAAAAAATACAAAGATACTAACCCAAGGGAACACATTCAACAATACTGTGATTCATTGGGGTTGTACTTTAATCTCAACCACATTTTTTGTCGTCTGTTCGCTACCAGTTTGCAGGAGGAACCATTACGATGGTTCCATTCTCTCCCTGAAGATTCCATATACAAGTTCGAGCAGATGTAGAAATAGTTCATTAAGACGTATGCTTATAACAGGGACAAAGAAGAGAATTTGTATTCTCTATTCAGTCTCAAACAGTCACACGGAGAAAAACTTGAGTCTTTTGCAAAAATATTCTTGGAGCTTGCGCGTAAAGTGGATAACCTCAATCAAAAGACAGTCGTTACTGCTTTTCCCAACGCACTCTAGCTCGATTGCAAGGCCAAGGAGTATCTTTCTCTCAACAAACCTATGACCTTGGAGGATATGATCACCAAGGTCAATAGTTACATGAACCTAGAAATGATGATATATGAGCGTCAAAAATCTACTAAATTTGCCCTCTCTACTAAAGGTCTATCAACAGATCAAAACACCGAATCAAAAGAGGAATAGGGAGATAAGAAGCACACCAAGGGTAACACAGGCTATCCTAGGAAAGGTGGTCCACCAAATAAACCCATCCTCCCAAAGTTGAATGTCCGAATCTCTACAATTTTTCCAATGCTATTGAAAGACACGCTCTATCGCGTCTCCCAACCACAGGAACCAATCGATAATAGACCGTACTGCCAGTATCATAAGGTAAACCATCATTCTACTGACAATTGCTCGAATACATTTTTAAAGACGGACGGATGCTCGAATATATAGTTAACTTGGAATCATACAAAAATGGCAGTTATAAAAAGTAGCTTGAAGTTATTCTGGTTAATGATCAAATCGAGGAGAAGCATCTCTACTATATGCGCCACTGCAACATGATTGAATTCAACCAAATCACCAGTTCAAATAGATCTAAGCACAGGAGATTATCAAAATATTGCGATCTTACAACACACGACAAAGAAACCAAACTTCCCCCTGAGTCGAGCAATTGTCGGCTTGGGATTTCATTCGAAGATTGCGATACTAGCCATGTCCAATTTCCACATCATGATGCGTTAGTAATAATGATGAAAATGAAGAAATTTGCCATGCATACAATGATGATTGATATTGGAAGCGGTATTGAGATTCTTTTTCAGAGTACTATCAACCAAATGGGTTTGGCCAACCAAGTTATTCAGAGCGACACTGATATCAGTGGGTTTAATGGCTCTAGAGAGGAGCGAGTAGGCAATATTATTTTACCTATCACTGCAGGACCAACCACCATCGATGTCGTTTTCAATGTCATCAACGCCAAATCTCGTTATCTCAGGATTATGGGCCGCTGCTTGATACATAGCATAGAAGCAATCGCTTCCACCTATCACCAGGCACTCTGATTCGAACACGACAAAGGCATTTATGAGATCAGAGGTAGTCAGCAGCTCTCTCGAGCTTGTGAAAATACTATTTTTGTTATCTTAGATACTTTTGACAGATTTTCTGCTCACCTCAACGATCAAACTTCCACGAAGGAGCCCACAGAATATATAAACCTCAATGGACCTGACAAGGTACTTTCATTGGTACTAGGCTGGTTCAGCACAAAAAAAATGCCCCCATTCAGTTTTTGCAACACAATCGAGACGTCTTCGCATTGTCTTTTGAAGAAATACCTGGGGTCGATCCGGCCAAGGCATATCACAAACTATCCATCAACATTAATGCTACAGCAGTCGAACAGAAACGGCAGCGACTATCACCTCATCATCGAGATGGAGTTAACACCAAGATCGAGAAATTGATCAACGTGGGATTCATTTGAGAAGCCAAATATCCTGACTGGATATCCAATATTGTCGCTGTACCAAAGAAGAACGGAAAAGTTTGAGTTTACGCCGATTTCACCGATCTGAAAAAACATACTCCAAAGGACAGTTTCCCTCTTCTCAACATACATCAGATCCTTGATTCTATAGCAAGCCATGATCTTTTATCTATGATGGATGTTTTTTTGGGATACAATCAGATTCTGTTTCTGGAAGAAGATCAAGAAAAGATAACTTTCATCATTGAGAGAGGTCTTTATTGCTACAAAGTCATGCCCTTCAGACTGAAAAATGTGGGTGCCACATATCAAAGGTTGATGACTACTATGCTCAAAGTACATCTAGGGAAAGTTGCTGAAGTCTACATCGATGATCTCTTATGCAAGAGCGTACAGTCAGTTAATCACATCTCAGATCTTAATAATATATTCAACATCCTTCGATCTTACAGAATGCATCTCAACCCTGATAAATGTCAATTTGGGGTCCATTCTTGATGGCTTTTAGGTCATCTCATCAGCAAAAAGGGAATTGAGGCCGATTCAGATCAGATTAGAGTTCTCCTCAACATGCCTTCTCCACGAACAATAAAAGACATTCAGAAACTAGCTGGCAAGATTGCCGCTATCAACCGTTTCATGTCTAAATCGTCAAACTACGGTCATTAGCTATTCTTGTTACTCCGCGGTTGTACCAAACGAGGGAAGGTTAAGCCAAACACAGAGGTCATATGGACACCAAAATGCGAAGTAACTTTTCAAGATCTCAAAACCTACTTGGGGAGGTCACCCATAATGAGCACCTAAGTAGATAATGAGGAACTGATTATCTACCTAGCAGTCACTGATACTTTACTCAGCTCGGTTCTCATCCACCTTGAAGGGAAGGTCAAGAAACCCACCTACTTCATCAGCAAAACCCTCACACCAACAAAAACAAGGTATTCTAAAATTGGGAAACTTCTTCTCACTCTTGTCTACACATCATAGAAACTCAAGCACTACTTCCAAGCTCATTCAGTCCAAGTCATGACGAACTACCCACTTCGAGAGGTTCTATCTAAGAAAGAAAAATCTAGAAGAGTGCAGCAGTGGTCCATCAGTTTGGGAGAACATGAGACCAAGTTCGAGCAACGTCATTCCGAAAAGGGTCAAGTCGCTGCCGACTTTCTCACAGATTTTCCAGTGGAAGATCTCGAGTGGGAAGAGCACGATCCTGACCTAACAAGAGAAAATCTCAAAGATCCACCCCCAAACGCTTTGACGAGCAAGCTGAATGGATTACGATAAAAGGGTGGAGACTTCCCACTGATGGATCAGCCGAACCCCCAGGGTTTGGAATAGGAATCGTATTGATTACCCCTTTTAATGACAGAATTGAGAAATTAATCTACCTGAATTTTGAGGCCTCAAATAATGTCACCGAATACGAAGCTCTCATTCATGGACTCGATCTTGATCTTGAGCTCGAAGTCTCCGACCTCTCAGTATATATAGATTCACTACTCATCCTCCACCACTACTCCGAGCGATATAAGAAGAATGGGAAGATAATAGAGTACGCGGCCCTCATTGCAGATAGGATGAGCAAGTTTACGAAAGCAACTCTCGATTATCTTCCTTAAGGTGAAAACAAACACACCGATTCCTTGCCATATCTGGCTGGGGTCATGGGTACAGAAGTTCGATATCTCCAGATCAAAATTATTATAGCCCCCAACATTGATTGTATTTCAGTATGTACGATCAAGATTGGGGGCGATAAAGGGGGAAGCGACGATTGGCGAAAGCCTTTCTAAACCTATCTCGGCATCGACAACAGTTGTAATAGACTACTTCCAGAGGACCTAAAGAGTGCCAACAATTGATCAACAACTCGAAGCGCTACACAAATCAGAATGGTATGTTATACCGAATTTCCATCACATGACCTTATCTCAAATGCCTTTCCAAATCTAAAACAGAGGAAATGCTCCGCGAATTAGATGAAGGGACTTGTGTCCCCCATGCTGTAGGTCGATCACTAGCAGACAAAGTTATTACACAAGGAGTATTCTAGCCCGGCCTGTGCAAGCAAGTACAAGAGTACTCACGCAAATGCATCACCTACCAATGACATAGACATATGATACGTGCCCCTGAGCTCAAGCTTCATGCAAGTAAAGTGTTCTGGCCATTCAAACGATGGGCACTTGATCTCGTCAGTAATTTCCCTAACTTTCCAGGTAATCGTCGTCACCTCCTCATAGCTACTGATTATTTTACAAAATGGGTAGAAGAAGTTCCTCTATGTTGAACCAGAGAAGAGAGGTCTTCTCTTTTATTTGGGAACACATCATCACTCGGTTTGGGTGCCCCTACCATATTCGTATTGATAATGTGCCCTAATTTTTTAGGGAAAAGATCATCGCATTCCTCAACCAACACAATATCATCCACTCACCATCCAATCCTTATTATCCTCAAGGCAATGGCCAAGCTAAAATCACCAACAAAACCATCATTGATGGACTCAAAAAAAGGCTTCACTCATAGAAAAAAAAGAATTGGGTTCGCGAACTACCTCATGTCTTATGGGCATACCGTACCACTCCACGAGCATCAACAGGATGCACTCCATTCCACCTTGCCTATGACACTGAGGCCGTTATTCCATCTGAGTATCATCACCCAGTTCGAGATCACGAGCTGACAGACGAGGAAAAAGAGTTAGAACTGGCTTACAACCTCAATATGATTGATGAAACCAGGGAACGCGCCATCACTAACCTAGACCGATATCATCATATTCTAGCCAGATTATACAACAACCAAGTCTGACATCGTACCTTCCAAATCAATGATCTTGTCCCCAGAGAAATTCCTCAACATCGCAAAAAGCCTCACGCTAGAAAATTAGCTGACAACTAAGAGGGTCCATTCATTATCACAGGTCTTTCAGACCTGGAATCATATCATCTCATAACAAAAAAGAGAATCCCCATTTCAAATACTTGGAACACTAGGCGACTAAAGCGGTACTATCGTTAAACATCTTACTACTCCATTTCTATCTCTCGCTTTTGTTTTTTAATTCCAAAAGTGAGATGTTCATCTCCATTCAATGTAAATTCTGAATTTATCAATGAAACTTCTTAGTTTTTTACAACATCTTTATACTTATGTAGATTCAACCAAATTATATAGATCAGAGCATAGATAATACTAGCTTTCTATTGATCTAATGCCAGTTAAATCAAGGATAACACTTGGTTTGGCTAACTCTACTAAATCTCTGCGATCAAAGCAAGTATAGAAACTTGTTTTATATTAAAGACTCTACCAAACAAGAGATAAGGCAATTGTTATACTAGTCTTCATCATTTTCAACTTGTTTGGGTCATTATACCAGTTAAATCAAGGATTACACTTGGTTTGGCTGACTCTACTAAATCTCTGTGATCGAAGCAAGTGTAGAAACTTGTTTTATATTAAAGACTCTTCCAAACAAGAGATAAGGCAAATGTCATACTAGTCTTCATCTTTTTCAACTTGTTTGGGTCATTATACTAGTTAAATCAAGAATAACACTTGGTTTGGCTTACTCTACTAAATCTTTGCGATTGAGGCAAGTGTAGAAACTTGTCTTATATCAAAGACTCTAACAGACATAAGATATAGCAAAGATAATACTAGCCTTCATCTCTTTCAATATGTCTGCAACATTCTTACAGTTGAATTAAAAGTCACTTGATTCGACTGGCTCAACTCGCCTCTGCGATTGGAACATGTGCAAAAACTTGTTTTATATCAAAGACCCCACCAGACACAAGATAAAGCAAAGGTCATACTAGTTTTCATCTATTTCAATGTGTTTGCGACAGATACAATTTATTTTCTGATTAAATTCATATTACAGGGGATTATTTCCTGACGATGAGGTGTCAGCAGCGCTTTCCCCGTCAGCAAGAGGTCGAACTCTTAATTCACGGATTACAACAGCTCTGCCCTGCTCTATCAGCTCGGCAGTTTGAGTACCTAAATAGGTTTCCATAAAGGACATATAGTTCCCTCGATCTATATTCGTTCTACCAAAGCATCCCTTATCCGACAGACTTTTGAACAAGGTATCTCGTTCTAACTCAAGTCTTTTTACTTCCTCTACAAAATATGCAACAATCGACTTTAACACGTCAGAGAACTTGATACATTGGATACGACCATCATTGCAAATTTTGATCTTAACTTCTCAAGGCATGCCTCCAAATTAGCGTACAATTTTTTCTGATGAATCAGCTCCATGTCTAACCGAGAATCAATAGATATATTTTCCTTTAATTTCTTCACATATTTGGCTGATTAGGTCCACCATCTAAGCACGAAGTATTTTGATTTTTGCATTCAACTCTTCCCTAACTGGAATATCCTTTAATAAGTCATCTTTCTTTTTCATCAGCATCTCCTTTGCCCTGATTTCCCTTTCCATGACTTTCTCCCTGATAAGAGCAGCACCCAACTTCTGTTGGCATTCCCTTAAGCTTGTATTACCTCTCTGTAGATGTCCTTGTATTTGAACTACATCACCTTCCAGCTATCTAATTCGTCCTGATAAACTCACTACATCCCATCAAACTAGAGGAATTTGAACATCCCTTTTACTCCCCCTCGAACGTTCTCCAGAATCTGCTTTCTTGGCACGTACGTTGGCTTAGGCCAGTTTGGCCTTTAGTAGAGCCACTATCTCATTATGATCATTACATCTTCGTTGCATCTCCCAAAATTCCATATCCTTCGCAGGTAAAGCTACATGCAAGTGTTCCACTACAGCCTCAGAGGCCGATAAATTCTCTCGAGCTACTTTCAGCTCGTTATCCTTTTCCACCAAAATCAGCTTTAGTAGTTCCAACTCACTCCTACAATTTTGGAAATCAACTCAAAATTGCCCTTCTGATATTTCAAGCGCCTGAATACGATACTGAGCCATTTCAGCCGACTTATTCCTAGACATCAGAGTGCCAATCCGATTCTGAAGCTTTGTGGCATATTCCTTCATCTCCGCAAGCTCTTTTGACACTTTGCCGATCTCGGCATCTTTCTCCTCAAGCTTATGAGTGAAGTCGACAACAGCCTGGTTTGCCTCAACATATTTGAAGTGTTCTTTTACGTGTTGATCTTCTCTGTCCTCCCTTGTTCCCATCATCCTACCCAACTCCTCTGCAAATTCTCAGTTACATTGAAGTGCTTCATCTTTGCGTGAAAGAACTGAATCCAACTCGACCTACACAATATAAATATATTATATACAGTTCAATCATACACACATATAGATACAACTCATTTCTACAAGGTATCCAATTTCTAACATCTACTGTGTACGACTACTTTTAGACTTAATGTGGAAGTGCCTCCTCAGCGAAACACTTCAAGCCATGTATTTCAGTATCTCAGGTACACATTTCCTATATGCCACTGTCTACATTTTTTATATATATAGCGTATAGGCCAAGAGGCCTTTTTCAATCTAACCTGCAGTTCTGCTTGAGAAGACAGCAAGGATGCAGACATCTTTTTCTCCCTGGCAAGTTCAGTCTTTAGGACTTTTATCCTGAGATTGATTTCTCTACGTGCCTACAAGAGAATTACGGACAAACACAGACTACGAGTCTATTAAATATACACAATCCAACAGTTTACGATACATGTCGAATATGTTCATACAAATTCATTTCCCTACCCTACCTGCTCAGTCTCACCCTCGAGGTATTCGGTGTCATCCCCTTGATTGTCAATCACAGTCTGACGGGAGATACCATCTAACCCATCCAAACCTCCCACCACGACCTCATATATCTCTTCTTCATCTTCCAACTCAATGTAGGTGTCCGCCTTAATGGCATCCACCTCCTCTTCCGAGTAACCCTTTGACATCAGATGGCACCCAAGCCTATTGCGCTCCTCGGCCATCTCCTCCAGATTGGCTCCCACGTCCACCTATAGCTGCCCAATTGCTACGACACGAGAGACCTTCAGAGCCTCCAACTGCTTTGCATCCTTAGCAGCATCAGTTTTCGCTCGAGCTAACTTTGTCTCAAGCTCAATCTTTATCTTCTTAACTCTGACTTATCTTCTTCAACTCCCAGCTAGAGCCCCTTCACTAACCGAGCAGCCTGTATAATTCATATCGATCTCAACATCAGCTCGGCATACAATAAATATATTTTATATAATCAATATACACTTACCATCTTGCTCGTATCTTTCTCTCCGTGAAGGGCCGCAAGCCTGGCCCTTTCTTCTATCTCTTTAAGGTTGTCTAGCACAATAGGTCGCTCTTCGGCGACCTTCACACCAAACTTCTCCGAAGATTCGACCCTTCTCCTTTTTTCTTTAGTAGACTCACCACTTCCAGTGGTACCAGAGGCCGCCACAGACTTTCACGTCTGTTTTTTTTTATATTTTGAGCTATTTTGCCCGACATGATGGGTTCAGGCTAGACCGAACTCTCTACTTCAGAGGTTTTGGCCGAGTGAGTTCGACCTTTCACACCAGTTCCTCTCATTTTTCCTTCGTTGACTCTTGCCATCAACCTGATCGACTGAGCCATTTTTTACCTTTTTTGACCTGCTATCAACTCTCTTCTTTCTGCTGAGACTTAGTCCTTCTAATACAAATTCGAGCTCAGCCTCCTCCTCAGCAACCTCGTCCAACTATGATTCTTTTCTCTTGACGTGGGATTTAACACCTGCAATACACATCATCACTTTATTATCAACCACAACTATCAATTCAAGTATATCAATAAATTATCTATGCATGGCAGTACTTTGTATTACAGTTCTAAACTGAAGATCAGAGGTTTTTCGCCATCTCTCTGAAGGCAATTACCCTTCACCCATATGACGTTGTCATTCCAAGTTCGACCTGCTGAATTTAGTTTGAAGAAACAAGGCTGAGTTATGCTCGCACAAAAATATGCCCCACCACTAGCACGATAATTCTTCACCCCATAGAATTGTAGCACATCCTCAAGGGATATCCACCTCACTTTCCCCTTGTTCTCCTACTTCTTATTCAGATGATCGCATACATTTACTACCTCCCATATGTTCCCATTCAATTGAACAGGACATGCCCCAATTACATTCATGATCCCCTTCGCCAAATTGGTCAAAGGGAGACTCAACCCGTACTCTAATTGAGACAGGTAACACAAAAAACCTTCATCAAGGTCACTCCAAACACCCCCATCAAAGTATTCTAACGAGATCGATTCGTCTATACCCCTATCTCGTTTTTCCACTTCTAAATCGGCCAACAGATAAAAATACTTTCCCCCGCCGCTACTGTACAACCCCTAAAGTGCCTACCGACATACTCTACACAATTACCCCATGTTCCTCCTATAGCGGCCTTGGCCTTTCAAAATTCTCTAAAGGGATCCGAACCAGGATGATAGGATATCAATTGACCAGGAAAACCTGGAAATTGTTCGAATCCTACTTTAACCTCACCATCAAACTCCATCGTCCGACCGGAGGTCGACACCTCATTAACAGTTATACAACCCATATCAGCAACAATTTCTACATGCAAAGTTTTAACCTGCACAATTACCTCTCATGCTCGACCTACATACAGGTTCAGGTATCTACCGTTACTTCGTATAAATCCTTCATATACGTTTAACATATATCTTTAATATATTCTGTCTATATACACTATACAGTTATTGCCATAAATGGTTGATGTTAAGATTTACTTCAAAATAAAAAATGATTACGATTAGCACAAACATATATATATATATATATATCATACATCTCTACTAACCTTCAGAATCCGAGTAGGAATCCGCTGTAGCGCCGAGCCCCTCCTTCACAACACTGTTGTATAGCCACCTGTGTGATCCAGTATCTGTCACTCTCCTCGACCGTTGATTACCCTCAGACAACTCCTTATCAAGTCTTCTATAATTTTTTTGCGCCCCTCTCTCTGTACTATCCAAATTTTCAGAAGTTGAAAAACATATGAATGATGAAGAAGAAGCACTATTTATCTTTTCTCTCTCTAGCGGTTGGCATTTATTGTGCCTCGCACGACCCGTCCTCGGTTTTGGAATCGAGACGCCCTTTCCACTATCTATGTCAGACGTTTTAAACCTTTTTAATAAAATAGACTTTCCATTATTACCCCTCCCCTCATATTTTAGCATATTCTTCTCTCCTGTCTCCATATCTTTTTCTGACCTTCCCACACTCATGATGATTCACACTACACGTTATCAAATTTCTCAGCTTTACATACAAAACAAAACTAGAAGCTTCTGCATTTCCTCCTTTTTGTATCATACTTATAGTAAAGTGACATCATTTTCAAAGCTAACAAAATCGACTATAGAGGATCCCATTTATTTGCATTATTTTTTGTTCGTATTTAACAAACTTATTTTTATGATAAACGTATTTTTACAATATTACATCTAAAACAAACTTAATAACCTAGAACACCACATCCGATCATGTCACCACTCAATCAGCCATCTTCAAATTCAATCTCAACCTCAGCAATCAATTTAACCATTTCTTCTCGAACTGCAGGGTCCAGTATCAACACACGAAAACATACCTCATAGAAATACCAAGCATACTCACGTTCCCTACTCCTTACATTAAATCCTTCGAGCTGACACTCCTTCACTGGTAACTCAGCATCATAACTAAGCGCACCAAAAATCCTCTCCCGCACTTCAGCTATCTTTATAGCCAATCGTCCTTCCGCGGTGTGCCAAATCCTCTGAGATCGAGTCCGTACCATCCTAACCTCTTCTCTACCTTCACAAATCTTCCTACCCTTTTTGTTATATATATACGACATTCAGACTGTCCCCCTCACACTGACGTGTGGTTTACCTTGTAACTCGCAACAGCAAACCCAAGAATCATGGGAAAAATATTTACACTTATCTCATCCTTCAAGCTTGTCCGTTATATTACTTTCTAGGTCGAGCATATTCTGCCTAGATTTCTTATTTTGTCAAACTCTATTAGATCGAATTTTTGAAGTACGAAAATCTTAAAAACTTTTTCACCTCTACCATTTTCAACACACATTACATGTTCAACCTACATCACAACATTCTTAAGCTCGATTTCTATGTACTCTATATTTAAAATAACACAAGTGGTCACATGTCCAATTTTATTCATATCAACAACTGCAACACACGTTTTTGTAGATAACAAGTCTTTTAATAATCGATCTCAGGTACGATGCAAGATAGATAAATTTGTCCTACAAACTTCAGGTACTTTACAGATAACAAGTCTTTCTAATGTTTTTTAAGTCACAGGTCGTTCAATCACGCTAGAACTTCAAGTTCTTCAGTTTGTCCCACTTCAGTGATCTGTCACCCTGATACAAAGAAGACATTGAATCAAATAGAGAGCTACCCTTGTATGCGTCTGGTCGAATTCTAGTCAAACTTCAAATGGAAACTATGCAAGCAGTAGACTCAATGCTAGCCCCTTCCCTATAAACTGAAGGTCTCCTGAGCAAATCATTGTGATGGAAATACAAAAATAGACAACCACCATTCGCCTCCTCCTCTGAAACCTCCACCACCAAAGCGTTGGTTTAGTAAAAGAGGACTCGGCCCCACGAAGTGAAGGTCTTCTGAGCGCCAAAAATATAATGGAAATGCGTCTGTAGACTTCCACTTCTCATATGCCTCTCCTATAACTACCACCACCGAAGAGTTGGTAGGGATGAAGAGAGCCCAACCTTAGAGTCCACAGATATGCAAGAGATTAGCATAACTACCCCGCAGTTACGCCTACCCCTACATATGAAGCCTGAACATTGTCATCCGCCAAAGTACGGAGATAAGCCCAACGTTCCTCGCCTTTCAAGACGAGAACAAGAAACCTCCACTTACAATAAAATTCCTCCTCAACTTCAACCGCTTCCTCTTCCGACATACCTTGATAAATCAGAGGAACGGGAGTAGGAATAGACAACTCTAGGGATTGGTCACCACCAAAGTACTTTAACTTCAACCTCTGTATTTCAGTCGCTATCCTCTCTTCAAGAACCATCCACCAAGTCTTCACCATTTCAAAAATTGTTGCAAGTTTCAGAACAAGTTACGCAAGCAGGCACTGTTTCAAAGATTTGCTACAGGTACTATTAATATAACCCTACATTTATTGTGCAGGTATATTTTCCCAAGCATCATCATTTATTATAGATGCGACTATTCAATTATAACCGTCGCATACATCAGCATCCACATCATCATTTAATACCCATCACTTCCCAATATCATGTAATTTCCATCTAGTTAACACAATCATTACTCCATTTCAAATTTCAAAGATTTAATCAAATGCCCGTTACCCTCAGATTCTTACTCAACCAAAGCCACTCGTGACTTCGGTTGGGAGGGGGAGATTGTAGGGACCTATCCCTCGATCTCACCTAAATCGAGTTATTGCTAGTTCGATTTACCCCCATCTCAGGCTCACATAATTATCAACATAACTCCTCCAATCAATATTTCAACCAACCACATGAACTAGTGAAGAACGTGGGTCGAGCTTAAACCGAAGAGCCTGAACAAGTTAAAGATACCTGCCTCTCATGAACTTGTCTGTTACTCAATCAACCGCCACTAACCACATTGTTTAGAAAACGTGTTTCAGCATGATGAAGAGTTGTGGAGAACACCTATATAAAGAAGAAGTTCCAGGATAGACCAGGACTAGAAAAATTATATAAGAAATCGCTTGTCTAGATTTTCAAACTATTCAAGCTTCTTAGTTGTAAGATTCGAGTATTTCTAAACTTAGAGATCACTTGTAATAAGATACCTACCTCAATCATTAAAAATACTTTTACCAAAAATCTTTTACTCGAGGTCGTGCTTTTTTTACCTATTTAGTGGTTTTCCATGCTAAAATATGCGTGTGTCATTTTCTTGTTTGTTATTAGAATATTGTTATAGGTTCATTGGTGTGATAGCGAATTTCAAGCCATTCCGAGCTTACGAAATTTGGCCATCATAAGTAGCAAATAATCAAATAATGGAAACAGATAAATGAGAAATTTATTTAAACAAATGATAGTTACATTTAGACAAATTATGAATTTAACCAACACTCATGATAAAGATCATACAAACAAATGATACATAGAGTACCCAAAATTATCAGTGTAAATTGATTGCAACATCTTCTTCTGGGATGGCAGATGGCTCATTGTTCATCGTAAAAGACGATGCCATTGTCGGACGTGTATTGTCGTCGGATGGGATTGGCAAAAGCTTACAAGAACGACGATTGTGTCCATTTTTTCGATACTTACTGCAAAATCTTAGTTTGGTGACAAGATCAGACATTTTTTCCCTTCTCTTCCTTTGCATGCGAGGATGACCGGCTCGAACTGTTGGAATAGTAGCATGAACACGTGGATCAGTTTTTAAAATTTTCCACTGCTCAATTCCTCTTATAGAAATCCATATATGTTCATAAATAGCCTTGCATGTATCGTTTGTGAAGTACTCAGAGATATGTGTAGTTGGATCAACATTAGCAAATCTCAGAGCGCGTACTCCGTGTTCACAAGGTATACCCATCGTTTGCCACCAATGACAAGAACAAGTACCATCTTCAATATTTACCGAACCGGTTCTACCATAACTAGTCATCTGAAAATGGTGACGTGATGTACGAACCCTGCAGGTTAGTAAATCCGCCACAAACTTTCTACTTTTATAGTGATCTGTAGCCCATGGCGTTAAACGAGCTTGACTCTTCTTAACAACCTCCCTATACGTGTAGGACATTTTCGAACATATTCTACGCAATTCCTTAATAAACACATGGATATGGAGATCTCTTACTTTTAAAATAACGCTATTCCAACTCTCGACATGATTTCAGTAAGCGACTCCGTATCTGAACAAATGACAAACCATTAAAATCAAATGCCACATGAGCATAAACAGATGGCAAATGGGATAAAAATATGACAAATAAGAATGTAAATGGAGTAATAATGACTATTCCTCCTATAACAAATGAAAAGTTGATCAATACAGAGTGACAACGTACCTATTCATTGGAATGTATAGACTAGACCATGTTTCCTTGGGAATACCTAATATGTATTGGATACCCACTGGATCTGTATTCTGGATAACATTCATGTGTTTATCAAAATCAATGCTGGTTAGGGCCTCTGCTGCCATCCTAAATACAATTCTCATACTTTCGAGGGTTGTTTTAATGTTGCTCGATATGTAAAAGGCACAAAACGTATGGATTGTAAATGGAAACACCTTGGGTACAACATTAATAATTCTAGGGTTCCTGTCAGAGATGATGACAAATCTAGTGTCATAGCCGTAGAAATTAGACCCAAACATCTCTAGGAAGTATGTCTAATTTTTAGTGGTCTCCGAGTCTATTATCGAAAATGCAAGTAGAAAATATGATTACTTAGGTCAATGGCGATGGCTGTTAGTAGAGTCCCACGATATCTCCCTTTTAAAAAAGTTCCCGTCAATTACAACAACTGGTCTCAATAGTTTATAAGTTTTTTTGGGATGACCAAAACACCAGAAACTCCTTGTGAATCTCTTATCCTTATAACAAGTAGTTTGTATGTCAAATACAAAATCCGGGTCAACCAACCTCCCTTCAGTAAAGTAGCTCGTAAGTAGTTGGTATGCGTGCTCAAAGTTGTCTCGCATCTAAAATAATTACTTAGATCAAATGACATTGTGTAGCAGACAAATGATAAACATCACAGTGCAAATGACATAGTGAGTCTAAAAAATGACATGCAATTAAATGATAAATATTGTTGTACAAATTACTGGTATGGGGTAACAAATGACATAAAGTGATGATACCTCAGCGTGGGCTTTTTCTTTTGCACGCTAGGCATGATTGTATGTTACATCAATATTGTGATGAATCTGGATATCATCAATAATTCTGGAAGGTTTATAGTTTGGGTCTTTTCATAGTTTTTGCTTAATTATAGAAGTAACCCATCTACTAGACGCTGCCTTATACACGTTCCCACCTTCAGTTTCTACTCGGATGCATGTATGCACAGAGCAATAAGTACTTACTCTAAATAGGGCAAAACCGAGCAACCTTGTAGCATAAATCTGTCAAGAGCATTTATGACCTTTATAACGTACCATGATTTTATATTCGTTGCTTAGAACGTGTTTGAGATTGAACCTGTTTACAACTGCATAAGCTCTTATGTGATTCCTGAGTTCAATCCTATCTCGATATAGATCACCAATGTTAAACTCTTTACTGAAGTCATAGGAATCCTCTATTTCTGCAGCAGATTTGAACCAAAAATCCTCTAATTTGAGCTATGGCTCAAATTAGAATTTAGTTGAACAAATGAGAAATATTCTACTTAGCATGATAGAAAGTGGAAAAGAAATGTTAAAACACAGCACACAAATGATAAATTCTGCGAACTTACCTGAAGTATCAGTTTGTCCAATGATAGGTTCGGGTTCAATTGAAAGAGGAACATTAGTTAACATAGGTTTATTTGAAGGAGGAACATTAGTTGACACAGGTTCATTTGAGAGATGAATATTTGATTGAGAAATACAAGGTTCATTTGAGAGATGAACATCAGTAGGGATAGTTTGAAAATGTTCATTTGTTTGAGGAACATTAGTTAACACAGGTTCATTTGAGAGATAAACATTTGATTGAGGAATACTAGGTTCATTTGAGGGAGGAATATCAGTACGGATAGTTTTGAAAGATTCATTTGATTGAGGAACATCATCATCATCCACAAAAGGTCCAAACCTGCGTAGATCAAGCCCTCTGCCATTTGTTTTAGGGTAACCCCTGTATTCAGGTTTAGGATCAGGAAATGAGTTATGCCGCAAAGGTCCCTCCGCTTTGGTGGTGGACAAGCCTCTACCTGAACCAGTATCTTTGGTGGTGGACAACCCTTTACCCGAAGAACAGAAATTAGAAATAAAGTTTTGGGAGTTTTGGGAAGGTACCATAAGCTCATTAGCAATCCATATGTGAAAGGGTGTGCTGAGATTGGTTTTATGCATATTGATCATTACGGTAAAGTCCTGGACTGATGAAATTATGCATGCACAACCATGGACGAAGTTGTACAGCTTACAGTCCTCACGACGGATTTTGTTTATTTCTTCAAGGAGTGTAACAAAATCTTTGTATGACGAGTGCGCTCTTAGTGAGGTAAGTTTTATACTTCCTCCAACATAACTGACGATTGATTCGATCTTTGGACGTACGATATCCCCACCAAAATGAACAATGGTATAAAGCTAAACTTCATTCATCCCTCAAACAAATGATATAAATAAACAATTCTGGTGATAAGGTATAAAAAAAATGATATAAAACTCAACTTCAGCAATCCCTAAAACAAATTATAGGAATCCCGAAATAAATGATATCAATGAACGATTCTGGTGATATAGTAGCAGATAATAAATGCTAAAAATGACATAAGAAAAATGACAAATGATAAAGTAGTTGAAGACAAATGATTAAAACGCCAAAGAAAAATGATTATGTACAAATTGTATCGTCTTCCATAACATTTTTCTTAAGAAAAAAGGCTTTAAATCATGATGCGGATACATAATGAGAGATGGTGGATACAAAGTTAGAGATGATATTTACTGCAACAGTTACTTCAACTGTCGAAAGAAGGATAACAACGTTCTTTGGCAACGCGAATAACCTATGATAACAACGATATTTTCCTCTCCGATGACCTTTGTGTGAGGACTTTAGCGAATGCAAAACGATAGTTGGAAGACTTGGCACATGAAAGAGACAAACAATACATCAAGGAAAATCTGCTTTGATTTATGTAGAAGCTTTGTTGTAGTCTTGTAGAAGAATAATAATAAGAAGAAGAATAAGAAGAAGAAGCTTTGATTTTTAAGGTTGGTAGTGTATTTAGGGGGGGGATCTTCCTTCTTATTACTGCTCTGATTACTGTAGCAGATTAAACTACTCAACAACTCTAGTGGGATAAAGTTTTTTTTTTTTTTTTGGCATTATTTAACATTTTCTTTGCACGAACATTGTCATTTGATGTGTATATCTTTGTAATGGTTTTATTATATCTTTGTTATTTGTTGAGTAATTTTTGTGAGTTGGTATTACTGTAGCAGATTAGACTACCCATTAACATTTAATGTTAGAGAATAGGGTGACAGCTAGGGGTTGTATATTTTTGTAGGTGAGACCATTATCTTATCGATTTGTTAATTTTAGTATCAATTTTAGAACAGCCTTGCCAAAAGATAAATTTTGTAAAGATTGCAAAAACTACTATTTATTGTCATAATTTCCGTAATAACAAATACAAAAAAAAATAAAGAAAGAAAGAAAGAACTACTCGCTTTTCATCATTTCTTCTTCTTCTCTCTCACCATTTCTCGAAGATCAAACAAACAATCACAAAATTAAGGTTAGGTTTAGGGTTTCATCATCAACAAAGCTTCAATCTCTGTAACTCTCTAATGGCGTACATACCTCCCCACAAGCGACACTCAGAGACCTCATCATCACTCACACCTGCAATGGTTCCTCCCGAGTTCCAGAGAAGCTCCAATCAGAGACCAAATCAAGATAGAAAGAAGAAATCCCAATCTCTACAAGGGAAAAATATCTACGCTAAGCACTACTTCACCAAGTGGTTTATATTTCGATCAAGTGATGGGGATAAAGACGATGTTGATGTTGATGTTGATGTTGGTGATGGTGATGGTGATGGTGACGAGGTTTGTGGTTCGATTCGTCTCGAACCGTTGTCGATGGAATCATGGGTTGCTCAAAACAGGAAGGAATCAATGGTTTTGGTGTCTGATCATTCGTCACCAACAGGTAATTGTTCAATCTCGATGATTTATAGTAGTTTTTGAGGATTTTGGAGTGATATTGATTTTGTTGTGTTTTTGGTAATGTAGATGTGAGTTGTATGAAGATTTCACCATGGGGTTATATAGCTGAGAAGATAGAGTCTGATTTTGTAGCGTCTATTGAGCATTTGAGGAACGAAATGGGTTCGGAAGAGTACAAAGAAGTAATGAAGCCTTCTTTTGTTGCGAGGTTTGGTAAAGTTCTCTTCCATGGGTAAGGTTTCTTACTTCAATTATCTCGAGTTACTAAAGTTTGGGTTTAATGCGTTGTAGTCGGATTAGTTTCAGGTTTTCATTTTGGGTTTTTCGCATAATGCCTATGATGGTTTTATGTTTGGAAATGTTTCTTGAAATTCATAAACGATCCTTATTATATAACTAATACATCTCGTAAAATTGTGATATGGTACTCTGGCCTAATAATGCACTAGTATATAATAACCCCTCTAATTTCGTTACATGGGGATGGTCCCCTCGATATTATCTTAGAGGGAGTTAAGTATATTTCGATGGAAAGGGGCTTTTGTCAAGTTGGAAATCATTGGAAAGAGAGGTGGATAACTCAACTCATGGTGTATTGTGTAGTAGCATATTTCTCAAATTCGACAAGGAGAAGCTAGCAGAACTTAGTCGAAGATATTTGTTATTCGAGAAGATGTCACATCTGTGACTATAGAGCTCGACCCACTAACAGTAGCCGTTACACTTGGTTAAATAAAGCCGTTGCAGGGAGATCCGCGAAGTTGGCCCACTACCTGCCAAATTAGGAAATTGTTTTATTTTTGTAACTGCCTGTATTTATAGTAGATACAGTATTTATAGTAGATATAGGCAAAGAATATGTTAATCCGGACCGCAACTCTATTATTCTTAGACATTCTCACGTCCTTACCATTTAGCAATTGTAATAATTAGCAACTAGTGGATTTTGTACCTAAATCCTCCTCGAGGTTGTGGGTTTTACTGAGTTTCCACGTAAAATCTTGTGTGCTTAAGTTTACAGTTGCAAATTCCTTACTGAAGTATTGGCGAAGTTTACCTTCCGGAAAACACGCCATTACACATTTATAGTGGCTTAAAAAGAACAGAAGATGAAACAATATTAAAGGGGCTGAGTTTGTGAGAGATTCTGATCCAAGATAGTGAGATATTTGTTTCTGTAGCAAAGAAATTGAAGGAATACAAGAAGAAAGGATCAACAAAAAAATGTCGCTAAATTGAGTATGCTTTGTGCATACGTGGATGAAGACATGCAGCACCATACTACGATTTTGACTTTATTTAACAAAAATTGAGAGCATCAAGGTTTTTCTTTGAGGTCTTCCATTCCATTATTTAATTTTTGTAAGTGTTCTAAAGTTAAATCGGCTACAAGAGAGCTTGGAAGATAGGGCATCAACAAAGAGGCAAAAGGAGACTCTTGGAGAAGGGCATTTGGTACTATAAGAACGGGAAAAGGCAGGGTAAGCAAGGGTGGTATATTCTTTTAACCTGTGAATGATTTTTACTATGACTCAAACTAATGTATTAGGAATCCTTTTCCTACAATGCAGAGGAAACATTCACCTGGTAATATTTTTTCACATCAGAACATAACTCTGATACAGACTACTTGAAGTTAATTCCCAAGAGGAGGAGGCTGGTGTGAGATGCACTGGAGTTGGGTCAAGAAGCTTGGTGATGGAAATAATCCGTCAAAAGTTGGAATCATTGGAAACAGTAGCAGAATCCCAGCACGGGGCTGAAAATCTGGAGTCTGGTGACAGGTAGGAGCCTCAGGTTCTCCCTGGTATGGTTGTTTGTAGGAAGATCCAGCCTACCATGGGTGGTTGGTCAAACTCGGGATAAAAGGCCTCTCTATCCATTACCATCCTAGAATTGGTTTTCCTTCCAGCATCTAGCAACTGATCTTCTAATGCCCCGTCTACACGTTTTCACTTGGACAGGGGGAGAATGTTAATCATATTTTCAGACAATATTGGATTGCCTGAGTCATCTGCACCCTTTCTTCAGTTTATAAATTTAAGTCAGACGTTTCCAATTCTCTCTGCAGACGGCCTTGACCAATTGTCTTCAAGTGAGTGATCCTCTGTAAGTTAATACCATTGTGGGGTCATTGAAGTAAGAAGTCATAGTCTTTTTACAGGGAAAGAGCATTGACGTATATCCTTTTAGTGTTAACTTAGGATTAACTCTCATTATGGAGCAGTCGTTTGAGGCCTCTAGAGGTCGCTTTTAGAGGACTCTGCAGCTAGATGGAAGGTTGTGATTCAAGAGGGAGTAGGGGGCAGGCCACATTTTTTTTATATCCATGTCGTATAATTTGCTTCTCTCTTATTTTAGGCGCTTTACCGTGTGACAGTGTGGTGCCGTATTTATCTACCTGAGACTCGACCTCTGATTTATGAATCTTTATTATTCATGAAAAAAAATAGTCTGCCAAAAGATTACTCCAATTAAATTAGCCCATTTTGAAACGATTTTCTCTTCCTTTTATTCAAGCAGCAAATGAGTGGTTGTTAGTGATATATCATCAAATAATTTTTATTCTGGCTTACAATGTCCTATAATGAGAGGAATACACATTATTGTATGAGGGATTTTGTAGCCGGAAAGTTATACTGGCTGTTGGATTAGTTCTAATTATCCTCAGCAACCTGCCAAGTCATTAAATAAAAAAGAGAGTATATTATTCATGTGATGTGATGCAGGAGCCCTTCTTCCAATTTAAATACTATCAACAAAAGTTCCGGTGTTGAAGCAGCTTTGAATCAAGTAAAAAGATCATTCTGTACAAATGTGCCTAACTTGTATCTGGAATCCATTCTCGGTGGGGTAGTCCAGAAAATTGGAGTTGAATTCGAAGAGGACAAAGAGTTCTTCCATGTGAAGGTTTTTTATTCGCTCACAACTTTCTTGTTATGTTGGTGTTATTTGATAACTACTTAGTTTAATGTGCATTTGTGAAACACGTTTTCCAATTTAATATAGGTCTTTGACAAACACCGTCCAGATTCCACGATTTCATGCAAATGCAGATTGATGGAAGTTGGTGGAGACCTTGCACTCCATAAGGCAAGTGTTATTCTTGCTGCCGACTAATAATAGTCATGACCACATTATGTTGTTACTTTTGCGTCAGTTGAAATCATATTTTCTTTTATGTTGGAGATGGAAATGAACCAAGTCCGTAATTCGGTAGTAGACATATCATGCCTCGATAAGAATCTTGACCTCAGGCTGATGCTATCCACCAAGAGGATCTTGACAACATTAACTGTGAGTTTTTCTTCATTGCGCTTTCTACATTGATCTTGCTTATTCTCTTAAAAGCTTGATCCCAAGGTCTATGGATTTGTTTGTAAGCTATATCTAGTGGAAGGCTTAAAGTAACCTATGTATAGTCTCAAATACGATGCGGAGATTGAAATTTCCATACTCCACCAAACAGCTAAGAAGCACCCAACGCTGATGAGACACATGAACAAAACAATTGTACAATTACTTACAAATCAAATTTTTGTGACCTCCCACACTATCCTCTGTCAACCCTTAAACCTCTCAAGGCCCACAGTGCAACTTTCTTTGGACGCGATGCTACTCAAATCCTCATCCATTAAGATAATGGAAAAAACATCTGATTAAACTTCTTATGTAAGATCCCCTGAAATTATTGAATTAACTATTGGATCATCCGTTAATTAGGACGTGAAAGATTGCAAAATACTATTTCTTCTACATTATGGTCTCTCCGTCTCAGCTTTCCACACTGTCCTGACTCCCATTAACACTCAACTTATGCGTATATTGGCAATCTTGGAACTATCTAAGAGTTGCCTCTAAAAAGTTCATCGCCTAGTCTTGGACCAATTTACTTGGAAATGAAAATATCTTTGAAGCTGCTGTAGACTGTAGTGGTTTCATATATACCCACAAATTTGATGACCTAAACTGTGCAACACTCTTACGCATGAAATTAAGAAGACCACAGAGGCTTAATTAAGAAAGGAATTTATATATTATTTCTAAACATACTTAATTCACCACCATCACCATTTCACTCTGTCCTTGTAAAAAGCCATTGGATTTCTGTGCCATTGTCATTAATAGTACTCCAGAACTCTTCCGCTGTCCTTCATCAACGACCCACTTCCTTACAGTCTTCGCACTTATTTGCAGTTTGAACTTACTATACACGTATTCTTTATATTATATTTTCCTTAAAATTAAAAAGGAGTGAACACTTTGATATATCAAATATTTAGTCTTAGACTGATTGCAACATTTATGCTAACAATGTATTTAAATTTTCATTGCAGGATGATGAGATAAATAGCTTAAGAACTTTAATAAAGTCGGCAGTTGTTAATCCAGAAGTTAAGGGAGGGCTGCAATGGCCTCTTGGAAAGGAGTCTTTAGGTGACAGATATTCTATTGTTGGGGCTTGGCACACCAAATCTACAGCTTTCAAAAGTTCATCGCTGCGGTTAAAGATTAGGCATGCAGATCGATTTGATTTTAGGACTTCATTTGGGGAAGTAACTAGGGAAGTTAATCTGAAGATGATCGGAATTAGTAAACAGATAAAGGTAACTTAGTCTTTTTCTTGTATGTGAAGTTCCATAAAAATATAAGGACTATACACTTGAAAATTTCTTTTCTAGCTGTCTTGTTAATTTTAAACCTAGTTAACCTGAATTACTTCGTACTTTTTCTACCACTGCATTATTCGTACTATCATACACATTGCAAATTTCAGTTTGCTTATCTGTTTCCACATTTATGTTTTCCTGGCAATTTAATCATTCCAAAAGTAATGATGGTTTTATTCTTATAAAAAGAAACTAATCATAGTTTTTCATTATGGTTTTTTCCGCTTTATGTTCTATAACTTGCAGCTTGGCATTAATGTTGCATGATCTTCCCTTATCGTAATTTTCAGGATCCCAATGTGGAACCAAGCCCCATAATGGACATGCTTCGAGACAATCTGAAAGTTATATGGGACCATTTTCTATGCTGCGAGATTCTTACTTGAAGATGATGAGTTGCTCCTTTTGTAAATGTAAAACTTCACATTCTGATAGATCTTCTGGGGGTACGACAGTATTGTTAGTTTTTGCTCTTACCTCTGACGGGATTTTGTATAGTCTTTTGTTCATAATAGATCTTCTGGGGGTACGACAGTATTGTTTGTTTTAGCTCTTACCACTGACGGGTTTTGTGTAGTCTTTTATTCTTCTTATGAAGATCCCTTACTGTATGAACTGATGTTTTGTATCGAACTCCACTTACTGTATGAAGAGCCTTTACTGTATGAACTGATGTTTTGTGCCACACATTTTAAGCGATATGTAGAATTCAGAATATTTTCATTGTAAAGCTTTGTTGAAGTAGGCCGTGTTATTTTGTGTTTTTGGTGGGAGTTAAATTTTAGTTTGTTGTCAGCAGCTAATAATGTGGTAAATCGTATTATTCAAACAACCATTGTGATTGGTTATGAGCAGCAAGAAATCCGCTTCCCACTATACACTCCTTACAAATGAAATAATTTTTCTTTCTTTCTATCTAATAAATATTTAGATGAAACCTCTTCATACGCTGTGCGGTTGTTTCAGAAACAACGGCTTGATATAAATCAGGTCCCTTCGCTTTGCGGATATGTTGAACATCAATGATTAACTGACTACTACATATTGTGGGTAAAAGAACAAATCTTTTAAAAGATATCACAACCTATCGATACATATCACTGTTAAGAACAAGTTCGGTTTGGGTCTAACCCGCACTGGGTCGAGGTGACCCACCGACTCCTTACCCAACCCATGAACTCTATGTTTATGGGGAAAGTTATAGAGACCTTATGTAGCCTTTTATATATACACCCATAGGGATCTATTCTCTGTAACCTAATAAGTTCATAATAAAGACTATCTCTCTTCTCTTTCTATCATGTGTTATACTATACTAGTACTACCCGTGGTTCGCCACGTTAAATACGTTGACACGCCTTCGGCACAACAAAATTGTCCATTAACGCGCCTTCGGCGCTAAAACCTCTATGTGTGCATTCTGTATTGTGAGGGCTTTTTTCTAATCCCCGTACTGAGTCCGATATTCGAACTCACATAGCTCGAGTAAACATACTGATAACCAATCAAGAACTAAAAGCAAGGAGATCGTAATACAGACTTCCTCATCTACAGCTCGGGGATGACAAAACATCCAATAACATTGCACTGCAGAAAATACTCAGATATCTATCAACAGTTCGAATACACGCGAACACTATTAGAGATCATATCTTCATCAACAGTTCGGAGATATCAAAGCATCCTGTGACTTCGCGCTATAGAAGATACTCCTCCACTTGTCAACAGGTCATATGCACACGAGCATCACAGGAGATCGTATCTTCCCAACGGTCTGAAGCCACAACTAAAGAATTTTAATAGATCCATTACAGATCAACAAGTATCAAGACGTTACAAAAGTCCACCATGAAGACTCATCAAAACCCGATATTGTAACATTCCTTATCAATGTAACCAACGGTCATATTATAAGACCTATAAATAAGACTAGATAACTACGAATTAGGGAGGCTGCTCTGAGAACCTCTAAGAGATCTTTTCTACATCTCTCTCTCTCTCTTTGTAATAGCTAGCAGTCTAAATATACCTCTCTATCTAAAATCCTCAGGAGAGGTCGTGGTTTTTAACCCATTCAAGGGTTTTCCACGCTAAATCTAGTGTTGTTTGTTTGTTTCCTATTCATAACTAAACATAAATTTCGAAGGTGTAAAACGCTATCTCCGTACAATACGAAAATAGGCTATTACATTTGGCGCCGTCTGTAGGAACGAAGATTTCACTCAGCGTTCTCCAATCCAGTTTTCACCGTATTTATCTTTGAAAGATGGCAAATTAAGATAAATCACACTACGCCCTGCCTGACGCTGCTGAAGGAGTGACGGATCTGCGAACAACTGTGCAGGCAGAAACAGAGGGACGAATGGAGCTGGAGAAACAACTCGCCAGCATACAGGATACGATCAGGGCACTCCAAGCTCAAATAACGGCAAATTCGAGACAGCAGAACGCTCTGCCCGCTGCCTCGAGGATATCAGTCCATGATCGCTTGGGACATCGAGGCAGAAATACCGTGCTTCCTCAAATTCAGCAAGAACCAGTTCTACCTCGTAGTCACATCAATCCGCCATTACCCGCTAGAGCGGTAATAGATCTACAGCCACAAGAGGAGCAAAACAGAGAAAAACCTTGAGTTTCAGTCTATGACCGCATGGGAGAAGCAACAGGAGAGCACAATCCTGCGAGAGGACCAACAACAAGACGAGCTGTCACGTCTCGACAACATCTCACTCCGGAACAGGTGGACAAACGCATCAAAGAGCTCTAAGATGCTCAAATACTCACTGGAAGGAGCAACTATGCAAGGTTGCAGAAGAGTCCGCTCGCACAGGAGTTGCTAGACGAAGAAGTACCAACCAGTTTTCGCACTCCAGCGATTTAGAAATACGAAGGGGGGATCCTGTGGAATACGTCCAAGAATTTCAAGATTCCTTGGGGTTGTATTCCTCCTCCAACCACATCCTTTGCCGTCTATTTCCGAACAGCTTAAAAGGTGAGCCTCTACGATGGTTTCACACACTCAATGAATGATATATCCTCACCTTCGAGCAACTTCGCGAACTGTTCGTCAAAAACTATTCACATAATAAAGACAAGGAGGAAAGTCTTTACTCTTGGTTTAGTCTCAAGCAGGCGCCAGGGGAAAGATTGGAGACATTTACCAAAAAAAATTTTGGGCTAGCTCGAAAGCTCGATAACCTCGAGAAAAAGATCGCGATCTCCGCTTTTACCAATGCGTTACTCATAGATGGACGAGTCAAGGAACATCTGATCCTCAACAAGCCGCTGACATTAGAGGATATGATGGAAAAGGTCAACAATTTTATCGACCTCGAAAGACTGATGACTGAGAAACAAAAACCTCAGCGCATCGCTCTATCCACCAATGATCATACCGGAGAATGAACTCGCAACAACAGTAAAGACTACGGAGGTGATAAAAAATGTTTCAAGTTCTATGATGATCGAACACGCCACGGACAAAAGAGACCAGTTCCGCGCTTACCATAGTTGACAACTACTATTGCAAACATATATCCGCTACTATAAAAGGATGGACTATTCGAAAATGCCCATACTCTTCAACCCATACCAGGAACGCCGTACTGCATTCACCACAAGATCCACCATCATGACACGGAATAATGTTTTGTGTTAAAATTTCTCCTCTTAAGTATATTTTCGCATGGTCGGATGCTTGAATATATTGCGGACATAAAAAGTTACAAAGATGGCAGCTACAAAACTGAAATCACGGTCGTCCAGACCGACGAAGCGAATGAGGAAAAACATTTGTACTTCATCGAGACTCAGAGAGTTAGCCACTCCAACAGATCCAAACGCAGGCGCGTTGGACAATGCCATGATCTGATAATGGTAGATAAGGAAGCTCGTTTGTTGCCAGAATCTAGCAACTGACGATCTGGGATTTCTTTCGAAAACTGTGACGTACGTCACGTCAACTTCCCGCATCACGATGCTCTCGTCATCATGTTAAAAATGAAGAACATAGTTCTACATACAATGATGGTAGACACCGGCAGCAGCATCAAACTACTATTCCAGAGCACGATCGACCAAATGGGTTTAGCGGACAGGGTCGAGCCAAGTGACATCAACGTCTCTGGATTCAATGGTTCCAAGGAAGAACACGTGAGAAAAATTACACTTCCCATCACGGCCGGACCAGTCATACTTGACGTAGTTTTTTATGTCATCAATACAAAATCCCGTTACCTGGGAATCCTGGGACGACCATGGTTGCATAACATGAAAGCTATTCCCTCCACATATCATCAAGCACTACGGTTCGACTGGAAAGGAGGTATCTTCAAAATCAAAGGTAGCCAAAAATTAGCCCGAGCTTGCAATAATACAATTGAAGCTGAGCCAGCTACAGCAGCTCCAGCATAGCAATTACAGCATTCAGTACCAGCAGAACATCAGCTGACAAGCGCCGAACCAGCAGAATATATCGAGATCAACAGCACACAAAGGGGAACTCACATTGGGACCCTCTTGAACACGGAGGAACGCTCAAGTCTCATACAATTCCTTTCAGATAACCACCATGTTTTTGCGTGGACGTTCCACAAAATGCCAGGGATCGATCCAGCCATGGCGTACCACAAGCTAGAGTTGAAAGAGAAGGCAGAACCGGTTAAATAGAAGCAAGGAACTCTACCACCAAAAATACGAGACGAAGCAAACAAAGAGATCGACAAATTGATTGAGGTCGGTTTTATCCGCAAAGCTATTTACCCGGACTGGATCTCGAACATTGTCGCAGTCCCAAAGAAAAATGACATGATCAGAATCTGCGTCGATTTCATGGATCTCAATCGACACACTCCAAAAGATATATTTCCACTTCCAATCATCAACCATCTGCTCGATTCAACTGCAGGGCACGAACTCCTCTCTATGATGGAGAGGAGTACAATCAGATACCACTTTTCCCTAAAGATTAAGACAAAACTGCGTTCATCACCGAACAAGGTTTGTATTGCTATAAGGTCATGCCTTTCGGCCTGAAAAATGTCGGCGCTACCTATCAGAGATTGATGACGCAAATGTTTAAAGATCAACTCGGTAAAACAATGGAGGTTTACATCGACGACATGCTTTGCAAGAGCCTTAAGAAAGAAGACCATCTGGCAGATTTTCAAACAACTTTTGAGATTTTTTGCGAGCTTACAAAATGCGTTTGAATCCTGACAAATGCCAGTTCGGAGTACAATCCGGAAAATTCTTGGGCCACCTTATCAGTAAACGAGGAATTGAAGATGATCCATCACGCATACGAGCTCTCTTGGCTATGCCTTCACCAAAGACAAAAAAGGATGTTCAGAAACTAGTCGGGAAGATCACAGTACTTAATAGATTTGTGTCCAAATCATCAGACAGATGCCGACCTCTATTCGATCAGCTAAAATAAGGTACATCACGGGGAAAATCAAAGAAGGATCTCGAGATCGAGTGTGCAGATAAATGCGAAGCTGCTTTCCTCGAACTCAATCAACATTTGGGTAAACCACCAGTTATGAGTACACCAACAGATGGAGAAGAACTAACAGTATACCTAGCCGTCACAGATACTTCTCTCAGTTTTTCCCTCCTCCGACTCGATAAAAAGACCGAGAAACCAGTCTATTTTATCAGCAAGACTTTGACCCCCGCTGAATCAAGATACACCAAGATTGAGAAGCATCTTTTGGCTCTCGTCTATACGTCACAGAAATTGAAAAAGTATTTCCAAGCCCATGTTGTTCGTGTCTTAACAAACTATCCGCTCCGTGAAATCTTATCTAAACGCAAAAAATCTTGGCGTATTCAACAATGGTCAGTAACACTCGGAGAACACGACATACATTTTGGGCCACGCCACTCTGAGAAAGGTCGGGCTATAGTAGATTTTCTAGCTGACTTTCAAGTTGACGATCCTGATTGGGAAGAAGACGTTGATGATAGCAAAGATGAGCCACCCACAGTACAGTCTGAAGAAAAGTCCGATTAGGTAACAAAGAAAGGTTGGCGACTTTTGACGGACGGCTCCGTCGGACCAGCCGGATCAGGAGTAGGGATTATTCTAATTACTCCTTCCAATGATCGGCTCGAAAAATCCATTCACCTCAATTTCGAAGTAACCAACAATGTAGCAGAATATGAGGTACTAATTCATGGCTTAGACATGACAGTCATATTGGGTGTAGCAGAGCTTTCTGTCTACACCGATTAACTGCTGATCGTCAATCATCACGCGGGAATCTATCAGGCCAATGGGAAAATGATTGAATATGTTGATGCAGTGGTCGAACGAATAAACAAATTTCAGACAATTTCTATGGAACATTTGCCAAGGGGAGAAAATAGACATTCAGATGCACTCGCTTACCTTGCTGTGGTCCTTGGATCAGAAGCTCGCTATTTAAAAATTGACGTCATTTCTAACCCCAGCATTAATGCCACCGTGTCCAACACCATTAATACTGGGGGCAACGAGGAGATTGAAAGTGATTGGGGACAGCCTTTCATCAGATACATTGGACCTCACAAAAAATTTGATGGCCCACTTCCGGAGGATCCTACAAAACGGCGGAGATTAATCGACAATACTCGTAGCTATATTGTTCGGGATAACCTCCTTTACAAAATATCAGTCACTGGTCCATACCTCCTCTACCTATCCGAGAAAGAAGCACAACAATTCTTGCACGATCAACACTAAGGCACATGCGGGTCCCATACCGCAGGACGATCTCTAGCAAACAGAGCTTTAGCGCAGGAATGTTCTAGCCTAAGATAAAAACACAAGCAATCGAGTACGCTCGCAAATGCGACGCTTGCCAATGTCACGGTCCGAAGATACGAACCCCAGCGCTCGAACTACACTCAAGCCAAGTCACCAGGCCATTCAGACAATGGGCTCTCGATCTTGTAGGAGAATTTCCTACAGCACCAGGAAAATGAAAGCATTTGTTGGTCGCTACGGACTACTTTACTCAATGGGTAGAGGCAGTTCCTTTGTGCCGAACATGAGAAGAAGAAGTCATCAGATTCATCTGGGAGCATATTATCATTCAGTTCGGCAGACCGCATCTTATCAGAATTGATAATGGACCACAGTTCGTTGGCTCCAAAGTCGTCACATTCCTCAATGAGCACAATATCATTCACTCCCCATCAAACCCTTACTATCCTCAAGGAAACGAACAAGCTGAAATTACTAATCGAACGATTGTGGACGGACTCAAAAAGCGTTTAGATGGCAAAAAACAGAATTGGGTGAACGAGTTACCACATGTACTTTTGGCATATCGAACAACGCCAAGAACAGCAACAGGTTGTACTCCATTCTTACTGGCCTACGGGACAGAATCCATAATACCCACTCAGTATCATCGCCCAATACACGATCACGAGATGACAGATGAAAAAAATGAATTTTAGATCGCATGTAACCTGAATATGATCGAAGAAACGCACGAAAGAGCCATTGTCAATCTGGGAAGATATCAGCTTACTTTATCACAGTCTTATAACAAGCACGTTCGACATCGAGAATTCAAAGTCAAGGACCTCGTTCTCAGAGAAATCCCCCAACATCGCAAAACACCCAATGCGGGAAAGTTAGTAGACAACTGGGAAGGTCTTCCTTCATCATAACTGGCGCGAGCGGTTTGGGGTCTTACGATCTAAGTACACATGATGGAGTACCTATATCTAATCCATGGAACACCCGCCTACTGTATCGAAATTAAACATGCTGTAACTTCATATTTTACTTAATAAAACAAATTTTCATCATCATGCTGCAAATCTATTCAAAGATTATACTTATCTTCATATGGTTCGCTCAGTTCGACCTATAATCTGGATCTACTTCATAGCTCTTCAAATATACACTCTATCCGAGGATCGCTTATTGAGTCAATCAATTCCATCTGGCAGAGACACCATTCGGCTATGCAATATTCAACACAAGTCCCATCACGGTCGCTCAGTTCGGCCTATAACCGAGATCAACTTCATAGCTCTTCAAATATACACGCTCTCCGAGGATCGCTTATTAATTTAACCAATTTGATTTGGCAGAGACGCCATTCAGTTATGCAATATTCAACACAAGTCCCATCACGGCCGCTCAGCTCGACCTATAACCGAGATCTTCTTCATAGCTCTTCAAATATATACACGTTCTCCGAGGATCGCTTATTGAGTCAATCAATTCGATCTGGCAGAGACGCCATTCAGCTATGCAATGTTCAAATACATGTCCCATCACAGTCGTTCAGATCGACCTATAACTGGGATCTACTTCATAGCTCTTCAACCTACCCACGCTCTCCGATGATCGCTTATTGAGTCAATCAATTCGATCTGGCAGACACGCCATTCAGCTATGCAATATTCAATGCATGTCCCATCACGGTCGCTCAGCTCGACCTATAACTGGGATCTACATACGCGCTGCCCCGAGGGTCGCTTATTGAGACAATCAATTCGACATGGAAGTGGCGCGCCCTTCAAATATCTCACTACGGTCTTTATTGATTTGTTCAAATTGACCTATACACGTTACAATACAACATCACTACATCTCTATATGGTCGTTCATTGGATCACCAAATTCGATTATACATAGAGATAACAACAAAGTTTTTTATCTACTCAACATTTAATATTTTTCTACAGCAAAGATATATTTGCACTCTATCTCATTACAATATAAACAATGAAACTACTGCTCGCGCTTTGGGCGTACAACATTTGAACTCTCCCCAGGCCCAGATGAAAGTAAGACAGGGAAAGGAATAGCCGCATCCACTACAGTAGAAGGTGCATTCAACAATTCCATAACTCTCGACATCAAATTATCTATATAGGATAACCGTGCTAGCTGCAAGTCATATTCCGTAACATATTCCGTTGTAGCAGCCAAGATCGACTCACGCTATGTTCGAAATTTCTCTGCATCAGCATGCAACATAGCCATAGCACGCAACGTAACATTTTCCGCAGTCAACAACGTAGCTTCATAAAATTCAGTTTTCACCCTGTTTAGTTCATCGTTAAGATCTTTTCATCGAGCTTCTAGAGATTTTTTCTCCTGCAGCAACGAGCCTCTATATTGCTTCGTTATCTGCACACTGCACTCCATCTCCTGCTTCAGACAGTGTAACTTGTTATCTACCTCCCTCGAATAATTTATCTCGGCTTCAGCTGTGTCCATCATCCTCTGTGACTCTTTATACTTCGCATGGAGTTCCTCAAAAACTTCATTACCTTGAATACACTCCTGTACCAAAGCTTGTTTGTCCCGATCAAGATCAGCGATCCGCGAATTATACTTATTGATGGCCTCATTAAGCTCTCAATCTCTCTTGGAACATGCCTCCTCGTGAGTTTTGGCACGGTCATTTTTTCTCTGACATGAATCTCGAGCCTCATGCAAATCCCAGTTCAGCTTTTTCAGGCGCTCGCGTATATAACAGATTTCAGAATCTTGCTTCTTTAAGAGATTTGTATTATTTTCTATCACCGACTGATGATACAACAGATCATTCTTATATTTTTCAATCGTACTTAACAGATCTAGCACTTGTTAATTCGCAGCCATGGTCTCCAACTTTTTCTTCTTCAGAGATTATTTCCACTGTTCGGATTCATTATTAGCTGTCAATATCTCGACATCCTTACATGACAACTCTAGAATCACAGTATTTAGCCGACTCTACAGCTCCAGCATCTCAGATTCTAGTTTTGAATTCAACAAAGTCGTTCTTTCAACCGCCAACGAACATTACTGCAACTTGGCAGACAATTTTTTTATTTGATGCGGATAAGGAAACCAATTTGTCATTTTCTTTGTCTTCAACCTAGAAGAGCAGATCACAAGAGAGAATATATCAATCAACATATATTCATTCCTACAAGATATATCATTGTACAACATTTATTACAACATCAAGCTATGATACATGAATCAACTACATTATGCAACGTACAATCAAATGCCACAATCTAGTTGGCCCGTGATCGCACCCTACTACTACTAGCATCTACTTGCAAAGATTCAATAATGATTACGACCTCTTGCAGATGGATTTTATGCTGTGTGTGAGGCTGCAGATCTTCGACCTTCTCCCCTTCAGACTCTTCAGCTCGTGGTTTTGAGATTGAAGCTCCCCCACCCTCATCCCCTTTTGTAAACCACATATTTTCAACCTTATCATTATCTACTTCCACATCTTTACCACTGCTCGAGATATAACGTCTAAGTTCATTTTCTACTCTCCCGAGCTTGCCCCCATAAAGCGCGATCAAATCGGCCATCTGACGTTCGTGGTCCATATCGGTTGCACGTTTCCCCCGCTTTGGAGTAATTTTCTTCTTCAAGCATGATTGAGATACTTGCAGACATTGCTACCTATCTAGAAAACGTGCTTCTAACAATGTTACTCTCTTCTCGGAGTTCTGTAACAGCCTAGTACACTCCCCCTTTTCCCTCTCCAGACATGCATTATGACCCTTGCACCGCTCTAGTTCATTACAAGCATGCCTCAAATCGATTTCTAATTGAGCGTGGATCTTTCTATCCTCCTTTTATATGTTGAAGAAAAGGATCCTCATTTCCCTTTGCCCCTACAAAAGTCAAGCTCATCAGGCAATGAGCCTACACCACCCCATATGCTGGATACTCCAGCCCGAGCTGAGCATCTTTGCGCATTTCTACTATGGCGGTTACGCGTTTCTTGCGCTAAGAATTTCATCCGAGCTGGGTCCGGCACTATACTTCTCTCAGTTAACAGTTCTAAATAGGCCTCCTTTAAACCCCGCTCACTATCAACTTCGACCTCAAAATACAGCGTCAAAGACAATAATGACCTTTGACGCTCAAACTTATCGCTCTCATCTACGAATCGCTTATCCTTAAGGGATTTTTGGAGTAAAACGAACCTATCGGTCTCTTTTCGCAAAACCCATCCCTCTTAAATTTTATCTTCCCATATCTACATTGAAGTTTGAATAACTCCTTAAAGGTTTTATCAAAATTCAACTTATGAAAGCGTCTCTCATATTCAAGTTTATTATGTACCTGTTGAGTACGATTGATAGAATCCCTTGCTCGACTCAAGGCATTCTCCATCTCGATCACTTTCCCCCTCAAATGAACTACCTCCTACATATAAATCATATATTTACATCAAAACAACATATATCAAGAACAACCACATAAACTTCAAAATCTCGTCAAAAATAGTTCTACCACCAATACAAAGGACAAAGCTTGACTAAGTCTCAAGAACTATGCTACAACTACAGAATCAAGATTTAGATCCTGCTACCTCCTTGGTCAGATCATCAGCCACTAGAGGAGCCGGGGTCTGCTCAGCCACTGGAGAAGTATCATCCCCTGGGAAGACGATCTCGCCATACTTCCCTGCAAGAGCAAGGTCGACATCCTCTCTGCCCAAACCCCAGAAGTAGAAGGCTTGAATTAGCTTATTTCAGGAAGCTACCGTAATATCAACAACCTTCTTCGCCTTATCTTCAACCTCTTACTTTGTAGCAGCAGCTTCCTTCTTGAACTGCTCCCTCTGCATTACCTTCTCCTTCTTGAACTGCTCCCTCTGCAGCACCTTCTCCTGCTCGAACTGTTCTTGCAGAATAGCTTTATCTACATCATGTTGCCGAACAAGTTCGCCACGATTCGCAGTAGCTAGCTTCAATACCTCTGCGGCCGACTTCCAACCAACAGAAAGCTATACCACAAATACAGCAAAACAGTATTACAAGATTGGATCATTACTGGAAAAGATTTAATAAAATAACACATTGTATACCTGAGAGATGCTGAATCGAATTTGAGTATTTAGGCTGATGGGATCACGCGTCGCCAAGTCCAGCGCCTCCTGTTCCACAGCTTCGAGGTTGACACCCTTCGAAGATGCTTGGATATCTTTACCAGATTCTTTTTTTCTGCTTCTTCAGAGGAGGAGCTATATTTACATCAGCAACCACCCCCTCAGTTCCCATCGGCAGTATTTGCACATGAGCTGTTTGTTTAGAAGGCGGCACCGTCTTTTTCATTCTTGGTCGCCAAACTAAGGGGCTCGAAGTACCTACATCACAGGCAGGAATCTCCATAACATCAGCATAAGCAGAGCCAGATGCAGCCATAGCTCGTTTTTGATGAGCTCGTTGTACTTTTTCAACTACAGAGTTAAGCCTCTTCTCTCTACGAATTCCTAGTTCTCCAAGAACTTTGTCCAGTTCGCTCCCTTCTCGACTAATGACGTCGAACAAACTCGATGTATCAGCAACAACTTTTGGATTAGGCTCTGCCAAAACAGCAACAAACTATGTTAGTAACTCACAATAAGTTAAGAGACAAACTGCAGGCAGAATGAAGACACTTACTCTCGTTAAAATTATTATATATTAGCTCGAGCGCGGGTTTCCCAGGTACTTGCATACAATTACCCTTCACCATCACAAGATGGTCGCACCAGGGCCTCCCAGAAGACTCAAAATCAAAGAATTTTGGCCTCGCCAAATCACTAAACAAGTATTCACTCTTCCAATCTTTCACATACTTAAATTTATAGTATTTCAAGTCATCGTCCGCAATGAATTATCTTGCAATACCACCATGTCTCCACTTCTGATTAAGGACTTCACAGACTCTCATCATCTCAAAGATGTTACCATTTAATTGATCAGGGCAACTCTTTAGTGTATCCATTACCCCCTTTTGGAAAAAGGTTAGGGGAATACTCAACCCATATACGACCTGGTTCAAATAATAGAGAAATCCTTCCTCTACGACCTCTGATCCGATTCCATTATAATAAACGATATCTATATCGTTTCCTATATCCATACTTCTCTTCTAACAATCTAGAGAAGGCACCTGATAATGCTTTACATTACTACTCGGTCTCACCAGAGTTTTAAACCACAACCCTCCATTCATCATATAATTCCCCCATTCTCCGTCTAAACTCTTTTTTTACTGTAAAAATTACTTCGTTACGTCTACATTCTTGGCATACTTAAAAAATTTCCCAGTTTCATCCCCCGCATGCAATCCCACATCCCTCCCAGAAGAAATAGATGGATTATCAGCAGTCACAGTACCAATTACCATAGAATCATCCATAGTCCTATCAAACGATGATGATTCCTCACTACTGGCAGATACAACAAATTTACTACTAGGTTTTGGGTTTTTTGAGTGTATCTACCACACATAAAGGGAAAATTTATTCAGTGGTTTTATTAATAAAACAGGCATCCTCCCTCAGCCGTACCCAACACGTTATTAATTTACCCAAAAAGTTTACAAACGTAACCTACCAGTTTTCCAAGAAACTAATACAACAGTAGAAAATATGGAAGCAGAGATACTAACCTGTGCTAGAAGAGCAACAGTCGTCGACTCCGGTCACCGCTCATACCTCAGACGACAAAACTTTGTCCTTCTTAGTAAGATCACACAACACTGGAGGACTGCGTTCAAAATTTGAAGATTTTCTCTCTCTAGAAATGCTTCTGCCTCTGTCTGCAACTGATTGTGGTTTAAGAGAAGAGGGAAGAAAAACATTTATATTATCCCTCAGTTTTTGAAATGACGGCTCTTCGTGACAGGTGTCCACGTCATCTCTCCTAATAGGCACATCTTTTCATTTGCCCTCATAATGGTTTTTGGTGTAACGTGTTCTGTTATCACGTCTGTCTTTCTCCTCTGCCATTATTAAGGACTCACGGCCCAAGAAGATTTATACAGATCTTATAGCACGATTACTTACAGCAACAACCTTTTACGGCTGTACGATCCTGCTATGCCATTTTATAGCATGGTTCCAATTCAAAAACCTAAGTACAGCTATTACAACTGTTACTTTTTGCAATATCGGCCTGACAGAAGCAAAAAAATCAGCAGAAAATCCTGCTTTAGTTCCATTTCAGTAAAAAATTATCAGAGATACAAAAAACAATGATGAGCCGACCTCAACACAAGCAAATCTATTTATTATGATCATTCATCTGACCTTACATACAATAATAGAACAATAACTCTCTTCACCACGCGGAATGGTTTCAATATCAGCAGCTCTCACATCCTCTTTAGCAAGTTTATCCAGCACGTTTTCAAAGGCTCCGACTAAGTTCCACCGATGATAATAAGTATTCAAGTTGACAACGGCATGGCTCTAAAGAACTTATGGCACGAAAGAAATTACGACCTTGTCATCTCTACAGACATAACAACATTATATCTCAATAAGGCCATACATATATAAGAGCGACCTACACAGTTCGGATATATCAACACTACGATTTACATATTTTTGACCTATGTCATTAATGACTAGCTCGATATTTATTTAATGGTATCTTACAACAGTTCTAAAAGAACCTTCAAGCACTTACAAGACAAGATAATATAGTTTGAATTTATTATTCAAGAGAAACAAGTTACATGAACGAATACTTCAACTAGTTCAGAGATAAAGATTATAAGTTCTACAGACAATTTTATCTTTTACAAAAAATAGCCTACATTGTAGATGAGAGTGCAATACTTAAAAAAGAAATAATGGCGGGCCCAGCAGAAAAACTCAAAGCCCAAGGATGGGAATTGGAATGAAGCAGATGACAAAATTAATCCCACTACTCCTCCATAACCCCTACCTTCACTTCCAATGAAGGACCTCCTCCACCATTACAATACCCAATCTTTCGCAGGGTATCAACAGTACTTCTCAGGCAACTTCCCCGCCATCTCGTCTTTCGCTAACACCGCATCTTCTGCAAGCATCCGTAGACAGGACCGACGGTGAGCATCAAACAAAACCATATAATGGAATCGCCATTGTTGATGAAAATCATCCTCTGCCTCCTCTACTTCTTCCCACGACATTCTATGGAAAGTTGGAGGAACAGGGATTGGAGTCGGCAGAGAAAGACTTTGGGTGTAAAAATAGCAAGTTTGCAGACTTGCCATTTTTGTCTAAACTCTAACTTCATATGCTTGACGTCGAGTTGTCACCATCACTACTACTCAACCCAACCTGAATGACTGACAACGTTAATCAGGGTGAACAGTGATAACAACTATTTACCATATTTTATACTAGCAGCATTTAATGTACTCCACAACTTCCAATAAGATATTCATCACAAGTGCACGTCTCAAGAGGAAGTTTTGGGAGACCCAAAAGTCGAAACTACTATTCTTCCAAGATAAAATTGAAGCCATCAATACAGCATTTAATTTAGACTATTGAACTTCTTAACCAACACCACTCGCAATACATGTTTCCCCTGCTATTGACTGAGAGGGGGCAGTTGCGAGGGCTTATTTCTAATCCCCGTACTGAGTCTGATATTCAAGCTCACATAGCTCGAGTAAACATACTGATAACCAATCAATGACTAAAAGCATGGAGATCGTAATACAGACTTCTTCATCTACAATTCGAATACACGCGAACACTATTAGAGATCATATCTTCATCAACAGTTCGAAGATATCAAAGCATCCTATGACTTCCCGTTACAGAAGATACTCCTCCACTTATCAACAGGTCGCATGCACACGAGCATTACAGGAGATGGTATCTTCCCAACGGTCTGAAGCCACAACTAAAGAATGTCAATAGATCCATTACAGATCAACAAGTATCAATACGTTACAAAAGTCCACCATGAAGACTCATCAAAACCCAATATTGTAACGTTCCTCATCAATGTAACCAACGATTATATTATACGACCTATAAATAATACTAGATAGCTACGAATTAGGGAAGCTGCTCTGAGAACCTCCAAGAGATCTTTTTTACATCTCTCTCTCTCTCTCCCTCTTTGTAATAGCTAACGGTCTAAATATCTCTCTCTCTTTCTCTTTCTAAAATCCTCAGGAGAGGTCGTAGTTTTTAACCCATTCAAGGGTTTTCCACGCTAAATCTAGTGTTGTTTGTTTCTTGTTTATAACTAAACATATTAAATTTCAAAGGTGTAAAGCGCTATCTTCGTGCAATACGAAAATAGGCTATTACATGTATGATTATATATTTAACAGTCATTAGTGGTAACCTATTATGGCGGGTGTCTTTGGCACCTTTACCCGTGAATGCCATGAATCCACGATGAATAATCAGCCCAAGAACGGAAATCAAACACTCAATCAATCCAACCACACAAAACAAAAAAATGATTTGAGCAAATTGTATAATTTATTCAATCCGACCAACCGATATAACATCCTAAACTTTTAAATTTGATACATCCAGATAATAAGGATGTTTTTATAATATGGGATGCGTTATGGCATGATCCTCTTTATTATTAAAATTGGAAGATATGCAACATTTAGAAAATGTAATTGAAGTTGTAATATGTACCTATAAATGATATTATTCATACATAAGAGTAATTAAGAGAAATAAATAATAATATACGCCTTGCACATCCGACGAAACCGCATAATATGCAAATCCAAAGATTTCCAAATTTTCTACAAACCATACATGCATGTTTCTCTAACCTTTTCAAATAGAACTCACAAATCTAAAAGTTTTATTATCACGTGAAGAACTTATTATGTGAAAGTTTCGAGTATAGAGTAATCCTAAATACTATCCTAGATATTAGTATCTCTATTAGCTCATCCAAAGTGACATTAAAGTCAGAAATAGGGGGGTAAGATTGTTCGACCTCCATGATGCAAATATTCTGTCACAACCAAGATATGAACCTGCATGTATTCAAATTCCCTAACGATAAATTAGGCTCACCCAAGCACTATCTAAAAATGAAACTCAAAATTTAACCAAAACGTCACTAATAAATTGAAGTTACGTAAAATTATGCCCAACCCAACAACGCAGCCTAAAGTTAGACTTAGCCAAACACAATCAAATACAAGCTATAATATGGTTGAATAAAAAGTAAGATGAAATTGTTTGCTGAGAACTTACTTGCAAATGTGAGAGGGGTTGAATCTGATATGATGTTTTGCTAAAATTACTTGATGTTGCTGAAATTACATGGTCAAAACCTTAGACGGAGATCAATTGAGAGAGAAACTTAAGTTTAGATCAAACCGACATAAGAGAGAAAAGCAGAATTGAAGCCCAAACTGCTGAGAAATTGAGTTTGCCCTATAATTTCATCAATGACGGATTAGGGTTTGTTGAGAGGAGATTAGAGAGATACGAATCGACACCCCTTAAATTGAATCCAAAGAGACCTTGATATCAAAATTTGGCTATAAATAATTGTAATCTACATTTATGAGTTTTATCCCGATGCGCTCCATCTCAGTCCCACTTTTCTTAAGATAAAACTCATAATCTAAAATTATAAATAAGTGCTCAAATTAACTCAAAAAAAAAAAAGCTCAAAACCAATTAACCAAAATTTACCTAAACATATATGACCATTGCTATAAATGTGAGGATGCGAAGGAGCTGGATGAATAAAAATAACCTGCCAAGCTAACACAAAATTATTCTAAAAGAACCTAAACATCAAATTTTAAAAAATAATAATAAAAAATCACCCTAGTATTAAAAATCGAAACTTTAACCCACCACCTGAGGTGCTTCGATGGGGTAATGTTCAGGGAAATCAACTTTAAGCTGGTAAGTTTCATTCGAATGAAGGGTCCCTGAAGCTCCATTAACTTCAATAATCCACCTTAATTTTACAAAAGGATGATAAACTAAGATAAAATCAAAACAAATAACGAAATCGAATCAAATAGATTACCCCCAAATACCTTTGGAGATTATCGGTGACTTTGTGTTTGATCCCAAATGGGGGGTTCATTTGTCATTCTGATAGCTCTTTCTGAAGACGCTTCGCAACAATCTTACTCAAAGTCAGTAAAGGGAACACCAATTGGGAGTGCAATCAAGTGTGAGATGGGCTTGCAAAAGAAGGAAGTGATCCAACCACAGCTCTGTTGTGGAACATGTGCATTTTATCATATCTATAGGGAGGGTAATCATGTGTGAGATGGGCTTGCAAAAGAAGGAAGTGATCCAACCAAAGCTCTATTGTGGAACATGTACATTTTATCTTTAATTGACTATAAAGGAAGCAGTCATTAATGAAGAGAAATAGATATTCACTGGTAGTTGTAGAGGAGGATGCATTTGACAGTATCTTCAAATAGGTTCTACCAAAACCTCTATTTTTGGAATCTTGGTGAGCCCCATGAAACTCTCTTCGATAATCACAGTATTTGCAAACCTGAGACTGAAAATATTTTGGTCGAAGAATCCCACTGGTTTGGTGCCATCATGAAGAGCTTATGCCTGCTCCAGATTGAAGCTTGTAGTTGTAGGGAGAGAAATATCAAATCTTCTTAACTTTCTACTTGTAAAAGTGATGACTCCAACTTGTGTTGGCACTTGATTGGTTGGGGTCCCAATCCTAAATAAAAGGAAAATATGTGAGCAATATACAACATTCATACTTGAACCAATAGCAACAACAAGTATAACATAGATTCGAGTAAAATGTCATTTATCGGGATATAGAGTTCAATCATGCTTTATCTGTTCTTGAGCCTTTTTCATGTGTTTATGCCATTGGCTTAAAGTATAATGTTTAAGAGGTCACCTTCTTTACTCATTCAAGACAAATACCTATAGCCTAGAGTCAACTATGTGAGTTAAGCTAACATAAATCAAGAAATTTGTGCAAATAGCTTCATAGATTTAGCTTATCAAGTACCATTGAAATGCCCTTAAAAAAGCAATCTATTTAGCATGATGAAATTTTACTGTATTTTACAAAGTTCTAAACTTTCAATGCATTTTCACAGGGCGCTCAAGATTTTAGCTTAATATAGTAGAACCTTATCCTTTTGACTATCTGATTATCCCAAAATATGGATTTAGCTAGTCTACACTTTGATATCTCTGCTGCATATAATGTTTTGTAGTTTTTGTTTTGTTATTGTGATAAAGCTAATTACTCAACATGATCCATTCTATCTAGAAGTACCATTACTCAACATGATCTATTGTATCTAGAACAAATAAGAGCGACGATAACAGATTAAGAAATAAAGAGCAAATAAATTTACCTTAGAAGCATTGCCCTTAGGCCACCCAATCCCTAGCCCTCCTCCACTACAATTCAACAAAAAATCATAAATTTCCTCATTATATATCTCTAAAATTGTGACTTGCACAAACTATCCAATTTCTCCTCCGTCCTCATCACCTGGCCCAAGAATATCCCTAAGAGCTCTATACACAATCCCTGGTTGCTTTGGGCACCCAAACATCATATGACTATTCCCAGACCCCGTTGGACCATACATCATAACTGTGCATTTCTCCCCCAATTTTACCCCATTTATCCTCGACTCCACAAATTTCTTATAAAACACTTTAAGGTCCTCCTCCTTCGAAACAGACACCCCATTGACGGTAAAATCTTGATACCCAATCTCTGTTCTCACCCTAATCGTGTGCTGATCAGACGAAACATGTAAGGCTAAAATGAGTTTCTCTTTCTGATCTGGGTAATCGCGAATGCGGCTCACAACTTCAATAGGGTGGTCTGGGGGTACATTTTCTTTGAGGGAAGAGTTAGGATTTGGAGATAGGTATGTGTGTTTGATGGTATTTTGGTGTTTCCAAGAAGAAAAAGAAGAAAAAGGGAGGAGAAAGATGTTTATCTTGTCAGTAGAAAAACTATACTATAATGCTGGATAACGACCGCGAACCCCCAACTTTAGAAAATTGAATTTTTGAAGCCCTAAATCCAAGGAGTAAAGAATGATTATATGAGGGAGCGGGACTGATCTAAGAGTGAGGGTTTTATGTGGAGAGATGGGAAAAAAAATATGGAAGAGAGAGAGAGAGAGAGAGAGAGAGATAAGAGTCGGGATGAAAGGATGATGGCTATTGTATGTTTAGACTAAAGTGTCTGTAAGAGCTAATTCCAAGCCACTTCGCGCTTACCCAATGTACCTGTGACAAAATCTAATAGAATGTAAGAAATGACACAGATGATTTCGCGTGGAAAATCTCTGAATAAGTAAAAAACCACGACCTCGAGTTGAGGGTTTTTGTAATAGTAACTTTTATATCTTGAGGCTGATATCTTATTATAACTGATATCTTGACTTAGAAATGCTGGATCTTGTGAATAAGAAGTTTGAAGTTTTGAGATTATGAAAAATGTAGTTTTCTTGGTGATTTCTTGTGTATTTTTCTAGTCCTTGTCTCTTATGGAACTTCTTCTTTATATATGCATTATCCGCAGTTCTTTATTATGCTGAAGTACGTTCTTCGAACAATGTGGTTAGTGGTGGTTGACTGAGTAACTGTTGAGTTCGTGAGAGACAGGTGTCTTCGACTTGTTCAGGTTTTTTTGTTAAGCTCGACGCACGTTCTTTATCAGTTCGAGGACTAGGTGGCAATGTTGACTGTTAAAGTCATGTAGAGAATGTGTGAGTCTGATATGGAGGTAGTTCGAACTAGAGATAGCTCAATTTGGGTAAGGTCAAGGGGTAGGCCCTTTCAATCACCCCCTCACAACCAAAATCACGAGTGGCATTGATTGAGAAAGAATTTGTGGGTAAATGGTTATTCAGGTTGGAATTTGAATAATGAAGGAAGTAATGATGGTGTTTGACTGCATGGAAAATGTGCGTGTTATGGGGGAATGTACGTGCATTAAATGTTGATGGGAATATTGATGTACGCGACAGTTAGGGTTCGAAGAGTTTCATCTGTATTGAATGATGACATTTAGGAAAATGTTCCTGCACAATAAATGTAGGGTTATATAAATAGTACCTGTATCGAGGTTTATGGTAAAGTATGCTTGTTCATTCAAAATTCTCTGAGAACTTTTTGAAGATGGTGAAGACCTAGAGAATGGTTTTTGAAGAGTGAATTGCTTCTGAAATGCAGAGGTTGAAGTTGAAGTATTTTGGGGATCAATACTTAGAGATGTATACTCCCGTTCCTGTCCCTTCGATGTATCAAAGAATGTCAGAAGATGAAGCGGCTGAAGCTGAGAAATATTTTTATTATAGATTGAGGTTTCACCACGTTGTCTTAACAGGCGAGAAACGTTGTGAATTTCTTTACATTTTTGTGGAAGACAAAGTTGGGGAGACAGATGCAGGGATAGGCATAATTGCAGGGCAGTTACGCTAATGTCTTGTGTTACAATGGATTATAAAGTCGGGCCCTCTTCATCTCTACCAGCTCTATGAGGGTGGTAGTTATAAAAGAGGCGGCGATGGTAGTGGAGGAGGATGACGGAGAATTAAAGTTTGCTTCTCCACTTCTATCGTTCCTTTGCGCTGAAAAGACCTATAGTTTAAAGTGTTGGTTCAAGCATTGAGTCTTCTGCTTCCATAGTTTTTATTTAAAGTTTGACTAGTCTTCGACCAAGTTCATGGGATGGAGGATATTTATTATTTCCAATGTCTGCTTTACATCAGGGTACAAATTACTGAAGTAGAACGAACTGAAGGATTTGACGTGTCCGAGTACCTGAAAGACTTGTTAGTTGTAAAAGCACTTGAAAAGCTTGTTATCTGTAATGTACCTGATATCTGAGTACTTGAAAGACTAAAAGTACTTGAAAGATATGTTAACTGTAAAGTACCTGCAATTTGATTTGCGATGAATACAATTTGTTTTCCATACTCTCTGTCGATGTAGAATAGAATAACTCTTGAAATCGAGCTGTATGATCTGAAGACTTTTAATATTGTATGAAATGAAATGTATGAGATTAAAAAGAACACTTTTTGTGATAATCATGCTCTTAAAATTTTGTTTATAATGTGAAAGATATGTTGTTCGTCCTGGGAGTTGAAAATTTGGGGAAGAGAAAATTGTAGAAATTTCAGAATAAAAAATTGATCTTATAGAGGTCGTTCTAGAATGCTAGATTTGGAAAGAATAAACTCGATTTGGCATAGGATGAAATAACTAAACTCGATAGGTAGAGATTAGTTTAAATAATTTTTCTCAAGATACTAGGGTTTCTGTTATGAGATAATAGGATAATATCACGACTTGTGGGGGAATTGGTAGAAAAAATGTATAAATAAAGGGAGGAATGAGTTCCAAATAGGTGGAAGGGAATAATAATGGCATGGACTCGATCTGAGAAAATTTATTATGCCACTGTGGGGCGGTTGGCGATAAATATAGTTGAAGTGCAAGGGTGGATTTTTGGACTGTTGGATTATGATGCTAAGCTGCCAGTGAAGGAGGTTCAAGTTGATGGTTTAGATGGGATTGGGAGAGAATGCGAGTATGAACATCGTTTCTATGAAGATATGTTCCAGGAAATCATGGTGGATCCTGCAGCTTGAAAAGATGTTGTGTGATTGCTTACTATAGAGGAGATCGATTTAGATGATGTGAAGATTGCTGGAGGATATCTGATTGGATGTGGTTCCCCAAGGTATCATAGAAGTTTTAGATGTAATTATACATAAGGTGCATAAAGACTGAATGTAAATAGGGGTGATATGAATGTATGGAATTATATGAGATTAAATAACTGAAAGGAAATAGAATGGAAATAAAAGTGGAATAGATCCTCTATTGCGTGTAAGCGTGAGTCATCATGAGTGTGGTGAGGTCAGAGAGAAATTTGGAAAAGAGAGATAAAAATAAATTAAAATATAAGGCAAAGGGCAATGATGGGAAGGCATTTTCATTAAAAAGGTACAACACTTCTGACATGGATAGTAGAAGGGATGCCTCGGTTCCAAAACTGAGGGCGGCTCGTGTGAGGCTCAATAACTGCTAATAGTTAGAGAGAGAAAATATAAATACTACTTCATCTTCATCATTTAAACATTTTTTACTTCTGAAAACTTGAAGGGCAGTGAGAGAAGAAGGAAGAAGAAAATCAAAAATAGTAGAGAATCTCGTGAGGATTTAATCAAAAGTGATCAACTATCAAAGGGTAAGAGAGTTGAGGAGACTGAGTCATGAAGGTGGTTATATAGCGGCATTGTGAGGGAAGGATTCAGTGCTGCTTCCGATTCACATTCTGACATAGAAGGTTTGTAGAGGATTTGTGATGTATGTGTGTGTTTTTGAAGATCATATTCTGTTTTTAGGAAAATCTAAAAATTACTATTTATAGTAATCTATGAAAACTTGATTTATATATGATACATGAAAGATATTTGTATGTGGTTGACGTATATTCAAAAGATAATGATAGATACCTGGACCTGTGTGTAGGTTGAACGTGAGGAGTATTTGTATAGGATAAAATCCCTTTTTGTAGTTGATATGGTGAGTTCCCTTGTTAATGAGGTGTCAGCCTCTAGTCACTCGGCTGAGTCTGAGATTGAAATGTCTGAGAGTGAGGAAGAAGTAGGTGTTGATCTATTTCTAGATTTCCCTGGAAGATTGGAAACCTATCCTCCTCGCTCTAATGTATTCAAAGAGTTTTGCAAAGTCAAGGTTTCCGTTGGAGGTAGATGGAGTAACTACATAGAACATGTCGGTAGGCAATTTAGGGGTTGGACTATAACAACGGGAGAGGAATATTTTTATTTGTTGGCGGATTTGGAGAAGAAAAAAAAATAGGGGTATAGACGAATGGATCTTTTTAGAGTATTTTGATGGGAATGTTCAGAGTGAACTTTTAGAAGGTTTTTTATGTTACCTCTCAGTTAGAGTACGGGCTGAGTCTTCACCTTAGCTATTTGGTGAAAGGGATTATGAACATCATCGGGGCATATCCTGTTTAGATGAATGGGAACATGTAGGTGGTGATAAGTATTTGTGAATCTCTGAATAAATGGTGGGACAGAGATGGGAGAATGAGAAGGATATCCTATGAGGATGTTTTACAGTTTTATGGGGTAAAAAACTATTCCGCAAGTGGAGGGGCATATTTCTTTGCGAGCTCGACTTGACCTTGCTTCTTTGATCTGAACTTAGCAGGTCGCCCTTGGAATGATAATGTGATATGGGTGAAGGGTGATTGCCTTTAGAGAGATGACAAAGAACCCATGAAACATTTGTTTAGAGCTATAAAACAAAATAAGTATAACATTGCATAATATATGAGAATGATAAGTTGAAATTGTATGATGCTCTGCTGATGATAATGTTTTATGAATGACAGCTCCTAAATTTCAGGTAACGAGGAAAGAGTCGTTGTTGGATATAGTTTCTCAGGAAGAGACAAAGTTCGAGGCTGTGTTAGTAGAACTTGGCATTAGCAGGAAGAAACGTGTTAATAGCTGAGCCGAAAAAGTTCAAAAGTCTCAGTCGACGAGGCTAATGGTGGGCGCTGATGGCAGCAAGAAGAAGGGAACTGATGGGGAAAGGCGAACTAACTTTCCCAAGTCCCTTGTAGTGGATTACATGGGGCTACTAGAGTCTACTACGTCGAGCAAGCTAGCTCAAACGTTTCCCAAGAAACAAATATTGAAGCGCCCCTCGACCTCTGGAACCACAGGAAGTGGTGAGGCCGAAGGAAAAGAGAAAAAGAGAAAGGTCAAAGCTTCTTAGATGTTGGGGGTGAAGGTCGTTGAAGACTGACCTGTTGTAGAAGACGAGCTAAAAGAAGTGGAGGAAAGGGCTAGACTGGCAGCTCTTCACGGGGAAGAAAAGATGAGTAAAATGGTTAGGTTTATACTCTCGAATATGTGTTGAATTTTTTTGTATTGCGACTCAAACTAGTAATAAAGTCGATTTTGTTCGTTTTGTAGGCTACTCATTTGATGAAGGGGATATGGCTCGGGGTCTAGGAGGAGAAAGCTTAGCTGAAGAAGTGATGGTCAACCTCGAGAGGAATGTAGCTCGATTGAAAGCTAATTTGATCAAGGAGGGGAAGCGGCTGGAGGCCTTGAAGGCTTCCCAAGTGGTAAATATCAACAATTTACAGACAAAAGCAAGAGCGAACTTGGAGGAGGTGGTAGCTGAGCGCATAGACTTGGGCGCCACCTTATTTCAAAGGGGTACTCTGAAGTTGAGGTGGATGCCATTAAGGCAAACACTTATTGTAAGGTCCCGTAAAATTATTTTATTTTTAATCTCTTATCCGCATTCATATCTCTCATTTGTATCTTTTAGCACTCTGAAATTCTTGTTATCAGTAGTTGTAGCTTTTACCTGTTGCTGGGTTGCTTATGGGTTGTGGTTTTCCCACTGGGATGAGAGGAGGAAGAGGTGTGCAGCTTCAGGAGACCGGTGTTTTGTTTTCCTCTTTAATGTCAGATATTCCCAGTTATCGTTCGAACGAGTTCTTTAGTCGTTCGAACGAATCAGACTTGTCTTCTGGACGTTTTGTCCATTGGATATCCTTTGTTGTTCGAACTAGTGTCTCTGTCGCTCAAACGAGTTGATCACTCCACTGGAATTTACTTCTAGAACAACAGAGTCGTTCGAATGAGTACGTTAGTCGTTCGAACGACCTATCGTTTTCTTTATATACCAAACCTTCCTCATAATTTCATTTTCACTCTCTCTCCCAACTGACCTTCAACCGACTGAACCCTAACCTAATTTTCATCAAATTGATCACCTTTCCTTGCTCTATCAGGTGTTTTGAGGTTGAATTATCACTCTGGTTACTCATAGTTCTGATATTTAGAAGAATTCTAGCATCGTTCGTGATTGGCCTCCATTCTTCGCCGAGTATTGGCCGTTCTTCCTTCCGGTGAGTAGTTCTCTCTATTCTCTCCCTTGTGGATGCATAAATTTCAGTGTTGGCTGTTATTGGTGATTTTAGGGTTTGGTGAATTTGGGGGTTTTGTTAAATTCTTGATCGTAATTATCGCAGGCAGGGTAGTGATTGTTCTGGCTTGCTTGTTGGACCTTTTGGGATTGGTGTTGATCATTGAACCTGCGGGGTGTTTGGATGCCCTGACTTTACTTGGCCCGATTCTTCGTTATCCCATATCAGGCGAGTTCCCTTCTTTACTAAATTATTCTACTAGTTCACTTGATGTCATTTTAGAGAAACAATTGGTTTGAGAGGTGCATGTATTTTAACAACAATTACCTTAGTGATGTTCAGGGTAGTTGATTATCTATCTGTTAATCTTATTAGTTGTACTTGGCTTGGACAGGTGTAGTCCTAGACTTCTGATATTTTTAGGATTCTTGTTGATTCGGGTAGTTGGTCTTGATTCAGTCAAGTATATTAAAGACTGACATTTTTGCTTAGTGACTGGGTTTTGGTCACGGTTTCTGTGTTTGATGTGTGACGGATTTGGTCACGGTTCATCAGGATTTGTGTAGCTGGTTTATCGCAGTTCTTCTACGTATAGATGTGCGGCAGATTCACTGTTCATTTTGTTTAGGATCGTTAACCACGCTCTTAGGCAAGTGGTCATCCTAGGTGTGCTTGCTGGGTTTACAGCTGTTGGTTGTTGATCTTGTAGATCAGTTGTACCTGTAGATCATGTGAATCTTATCATAACTCCTTTGCTTAACGAGAATGGATACGTAACTCCAGATCGGCTAGCCCCCGAGGGTTATTAGGATTCCCAAACTGGGTTGAAATAGAGTGGGTGAGTTTGGGACTGATACTATCATACCTGGGCACCCTATGGAGTATGGGATGATATAAGATAGTTTTCCTGAAACCCATCTCGTCCGGGGAGGTTGAAACTCCTCTAGATTACAAAGAGAGTTCGGACGTTGGCTCCGTGGGTTGAAAAGCCCAGAACACTTTGATCAAGTGGAATATCCTTGGCCTGGTCAAGCCGGACCAAATCGAACCAATTGTATCTATGCGATGGCTTTGTTAATATATCACGCTAGCGGTCGGTCAACCAATATCTCTTAACATCAATCATTCTTGTGGTGGGATAGGTATGGGACTATCCTTTATCATATCTGCATAACATTTCATCATTACATTCTGCATATTCTCACTTCCTCATAACTCTATTCCAAATCCTTCATTCTATTCTTCTTCTCATATTCCCTATCTCTGCATTTCTTCTTCTCTTGACAACTTTGTGTATTTAGATGATGTTAGCTGGAGGTAGTGTGGTTCTTTGAATCTGTATTAGAAACAGTCACTCTATAGTTATATTATACTTTAGATTATTCATATCATTCATCTCTCACTCTTTTCGACAGTAGCTCTATTAGTAGATTGTTTAGTCTTGTTGGGATTCAGTCAGCCGTGGTTTTTCTCACTCTCGCTATTGTAAACATTTCAGAGGTTGATTAGTTGGTTTGCTGATGACTTCAGTTGAGCTTAGTGCCTGCCGAGCAGTTGCAGATCAGTCCTAGTCTTAGTACTCATGTATGATATTTTAGACTTTGTACAGTGTCGTTATATATATTCAGGACATTGTATCGGTTTTCAGTTTTGAGATGTATATATATGTCTATTGCTTCCGGTTATTATTTCTTTTAACTCCGATGATTATTTCTATTGAATGGCCTAGCCTGTATTTTTACGGCTTGGTCGTTCCTATGATTACTGGCGTTCCTGAATCCCGATATTTGGCTTACCTTACCAAACAGTGATTTTGGGGCGTTACAGACTTGGTATCAGAACTCTGGGTTAATACCTATCTCTATTCTTGCAAATCAGATGTCGAGTTATTCATTAGACAGAGTTAGGATCGATTCCTTTCGGTTTTACGTGTTTTATCATATTCTTTTCGTTTCCTGAGTTGCTTGCCCTTTTTCTGTATTAGATGGATAGAGATATGAGAGGCAGAGGCCGCGCCGCAGGTCATGGGCGAGGAGGCCGTAGAGGTTGTGCTCTTACTGGAGAGCCAGCACCCAGTCAGGAGAGCGTGTTATGTATTTCAGTCGCCCCTGAGGAGCAGACAGTTTCAGTTGTGGGGATTGAGGTGGAGTCAGTTCCAGAGGGTCAGATTCCTCAAGATGTTCCGATTCCAGTGGTTCCTGAGCAGCCAGATGTCTTACCTGTTCCAGTTGTCCCAGGGGTCTCAGCTGAGATAAAGCAGTTTATGGAGAGCTTTGTTTCTTATTTCCTGCAGGCCAAGATCCCAGAGGTCAGGGGGTACAGCTATCTAGAGCAGCTCCAAAAATATAAACATCCTATATTTTTGGGCACTCTAGTTCCTTCAGAGGCAAAGACGTGGTTCAAATCTTTAGAGAAGACTTTGGACTAAATGAAATGCCCCGACGATCAGCGGGTGACACTAGCAGCCTATCTTCTTCAGGGAGAAGCAGATCATTGGTGGGATACCGCCAAGAGGATAGTTACAGAGACGCCTATACCGTGGTCATCATTTTAGGATATTTTCTTCGGACAGTATTTTCTGTAGAGTTACCGAGATGCGTGTGCTTCCGAGTTCTACGCGCTCGAGTAGGGGGAGATGAGTGTCTCCAGATATGATCAGCATTTTAACGAGTTGTCTCGTTATGTTATGTTCATCGTTCAGGATGAAGAACAGTGGAAGATGAAGTTCCTAAGGGGTCTTTGTCCATATTTTAGGAGATTTCTTATTCATTCAGATGTTGGCACCTATAGAGAGATTTTGACAAAGGCGTTGGCTATAGAGCAAAATGACTTGGAAGATCGCCAAGTCCAAGGATCTGAAGAACCAGCAGAGACAAGACCAGAGGACAGATAATGGCAAGGCAGTCCAGTTTGAGAGTTCGAATTCCAAGAGACAGAGGTTCGGTCCTACAGTTAGTGAGCCGACCAGAGTTGCTAGGGGATAGCAGTCTGACAGACCATTAGCTGTATATGGTTCTTGTTGGAACTGCGGAGAGAGAGGACATGGTCATAAATTTTTCCCTAAGCTTATCAGAGATTCACAGCCACAACGACAATTTTAGAGTAATAATAGCTACCAGTCGCGACCACATCACACTCAGCAGAGACAGGGTCCTCAGGGTGGTCCGAGACAGTTTATTCAAGGTCAGTAGGGTGACCAGAGGCAGATCGCTCGGGGCCAGCAGGGTGGCCAGAGACAGATTGTACAGGGCCAGCAGGGTGGCCAGAGGCAGATGGTACAGGATTCTCATGGCATACAGAGACAGCAACGTCCAGACCAGGGCCAGGGCCGTGGCAGGGGCAGGATGTATGCAGTGGGGAGGCGAGGTACTCGCGATGCTCCACCTATAGTGGAAGGTACTATACATATTCTTATTCGCCCGCTCATGTTCTTTTTGATTCTGGTTCATCGCATTCATTCATAGCATACGTATTCCTCTGTATTATTGGTTTTGACTCTTCCTTCTTGCGAGATGAGATATTTGTGGGTACTCCTCTCGATTCCTCGGTTCCTATCTCTCATGTGTGCAAAGATTATCCAGCAGTTGTTTGTGGTCGTGTCCTATCAGCCGACCTGTTAGTGTTACCGATGTAGGAGTTCGACGTCATCCTGGGTATGGATTGGTTGTCAACGCATCGGGTTATCTTAGATTATTTTGAGAGGACTGCCACTTTTAGCATTCTAGGTGAGAAGCGATTTGTTTTTGCTAGTTTGGAACCTGCGTGGTCAGGTGACGGTTTGTTGGCTTTTCTAGAGTTAGAGACTTCTAGAGTCGACGTTAGTTCTATTTCAGTCGTGCATGATTACTCTGACGTTTTCCAGCCAATTTCTGGTTTACCACCGACTAGAGAGATTGATTTTGGCATAGATCTTTTGCCGGGTACCACTCCGATTTCTAGAGCTCCTTATCGTATGGCATCGATTGAGCTGAAAGAGCTGTATAGTCAGATTTCTGAGCTGATGGATCAGAAATTTATTCGGCCTAGTACATCACCGCGGGGGGAACCAGTTCTATTTGCAAAGAAAAAAGACGGCTCCATGCGTCTTTGCATTGACTACCGCGAGTTGAAAAAAGTCACAATCAAGAACAAGTATCCATTGCCTAGGATCGAAGACTTTCTTGATCAGCTTCGGGGAGCTCAGTTCTTTTCAAAGATTGATCTCAGATCAGTTTACCACCAGCTAAGGATCAGGAAAGAGGATATTTCAAAGACAGCATTTCGTACACGCTATGGACATTACGAGTTCCTGGTTATGCCGTTTGGGTTGACTAACGCACCGGCAGCTTTTATGGACTTGATGAATCGAGTTTTTAGACCTTTTCTGGACCGGTTTGTTATTCTATTTGTGGATGACATCATCATCTATTCTGAGACTGAGGTTTAGCATGAAGAGCATTTGAGGATTGCTTTACAGACTCTGAGAGAGAATGAGCTGTACACCAAAGTCGAGAAGTGTGAGTTCCGGCAGAAGGAGGTGAAATTCCTAGGGCATGTCGTGTCGAAGGATGGATTCGCCGTTAATCCTTCAAAGGTCGAGGCAGTTACAGATTGGGCACAACCGAGGAATATTACCGAGGTTCATAGCTTTCTCGGATTAGCGGGTTATTATCGCAGATTCATTGAGGGGTTTTCGTAGATTACAACTCCTTTGATTCGTTTGACACTGAAAGGCGTTAGGTTTATTTGGGACGATAGATCAGATTCAGCGTTTGCCAAGCTAATGAAGAGATTGACTACAGTTCCAGCACTGATTATTCCCTCCAGTGGGCAAAAGTATATGGTTTATAGTGACGCCTCGCTCAGTGGATTAGGATGTGTCCTGATGCAAGAAGAAAAGGCGGTGGCTTACGCGTCTAGACAACTTAAGGTATACGAGAGGAACTATCCTACTCATGACCTTGAGTTAGCAGCAGTTGTTTTTGTATTAAAGATTTGGCGACACTATCTCTACGGAGAGAGGTTTGAGCTATTTTCAGATCACAAGAGCTTGAGGTATCTTTTCTCCAAGAAAGAACTGAATATAAGACAACGGAGATGGATGGAGTTTTAAAAGGACTACGATATCGACTGGCAATAACACCCAGGGAAGGCAAATGTAGTGGTTGACGCTTTGAGCTACTTGCCGAAGGGATTTCTAGCTCGTATGTTGATCTGCGAGTGGTCGTCACTCCGTGACGTGGCAGATTCAGGGCTGAGCTTGTATTCACGACGTACGGGTAGTCTAATGGATAATCTGAGGGTCCAGCCGTCCTTGATCACACGAATTATAGCAGACCTAATTGGACAGTTAGTTCAGATGGCAGCATCAGATACAGAGGTAGACTATGTATGCCAGACTCAGAGGTATTGAAATGTGAGATTTTGAGAGAGGCTCATGTTTCGAGGTATACTATTCATCCAGGCAGTACAAAGATGTACTAAGACCTAAAGAGACCTTTTTGGTAGAACAACATGAAGCACGAGATAGCTGAGTTTGTTTCCAAATGTCTTACCTGCCAGTAAGTAAAAGCAGAACATCAAAAACCAGCAGGGAAACTTAAGCCTTTACCTATTCCAGAGTGGAAATGGGAACACGTAACGATGGACTTCATTTCAGGTTTTCCAAGGACGAAGAGAAACCACAATTCTATTTTGGTAATTGTGGACAGGTTGATAAAATCAGCACACTTCATTCCCGTTCGCAAGACTTTGGCAGTAGACGAGCTGAGCAGATTGTATGTGAGAGACATAGTTCATTTACACGGGGTTCCAGTGTCTATAGTTTTAGATCGAGATGCCAGATTCACTGGTAACTATTGGAAGAGTTTCCAACGAGCTATGGATGCCAGATTAGATTTCAGTACAGCTTTTTACCCTCAGACCGATGGTCAGACGGTGAGAGTGAACCAGATTCTTGAGTATATGCTTCGAGCATGTGTACTAGACTTCAAAGGCAGTTGGGATGATTATTTACCGTGGGCAGAGTTTGCATATAACAACAGTTTCCACTCGAGCATTGGAATGGTACCATATGAAGCTTTGTATGGTCGACCTTGCAGATCACCGCTGAGTTGGGCAGAGGTTGGTGAGCAGAGTTTCTTGGGGCTGGACTTAGTTCGCGGGACTACTGAGGTTATTACCATTATCAGAGATCGGATACGTACGGGGAAGAGCCGACAGAAGAGTTATGCGAATGTTCGCAGAAGGCCGTTAGAGTTTGCTATCGGCGACCATGTTTTACTAAAAGTTTCACCGATGAGTGGTGTGATGCGTTTCAGTAAGAAAGGGAAGCTAGCTCCAAGATTAATTGGACCATTTGAGATTCTAGCTAGAGTTGGAGACTTAGCTTATAGATTGGCATTGCCGCCACAGTTAGACCGAGTTCATAGTGCATTTCACATTTCCATGCTTCGGAAGTACGAGAGAGATCCGACTCATGTGATTGATTGGGAACCTCTAGAGGTTCTGGAGGATGCCTCGTATATAGAGCATCCGGTGTGTATCTTGGATCGCGAAGAAAGAGTTCTTCGCAGCAAGACCATTCCATTTATGAAAGTTTAGTGGAGTCACCACGGGCTAGAGGAGGCTACTTGGGAGTTGGAGACAGATGTCAGAGCTCATTATCCGCAGTTGTTTCCTGATTGAGGTATGTGGTAAATTTTTGGTCGAAATTTTCTTTAAGGGGTGTAGAATGTAAGGTCCCGTAAAATTATTTTATTCTTAATCTCTTACCTGCATTCATATATCTCATTTGAATCTTTTAGCACTCTAAAATTCTTGTTATTAGTAGTTGTAGCTTTTACCTGTTGCTAGGTTGCTTCTGGGTTGTGGCTTTCCCTCTGGGATGAGAGGAGGAAGAGGTGTGTAGCTTCAGGAGACCGGTGTTTAGTTTTCCTCTTTAATGTCAGATATTCCCAGTGGTCGTTCAAACGAGTTCTTTAGTCGTTCGAACGAATCAGACTTATCTTCTGGACATTTTGTCCATTGGATGTCCTATGTCGTTCGAACTTGTTTCTCTGTCGTTCGAACAAGTCGATCACTCAATTGGAATTTTCTTCTTGAACAACAGAGTCGTTCTAACGAGTTCTTTAGCCGTTCAAATGACCTATCGTTTTCTTTATATACCGAACCTTCCTCATAATTTCATTTTTACTCTTTCTCCCAACCGACCTTCAACCGACTGAACCCTAACCTAATTTTCTTCAAATTGATTACCTTCCCTTGCTCTATCAGGTGTTTTGAGGTTGGATTATCACTCTGGTTAGTCCTGGCATTGATATTTGGAAGAATTTCGGCTTCGTTCGTGATTTTTCTCCACTCTTCGCCGAGTATTGGCCGTTCTTCCTTCGGGTGAGTAGTTCTCTCTATTCTCTCCCTTGTGGATGCTTAAATTTTAGTGTTAGCCGCTATTGGTGATTTTAGGGTTTGGTGAATTTGGGGGTTTTGTTAAATTCTTGATCGTAATTGTCGCAGGCAGGGTAGTGATTGTTCTGGCTTGCTTGTTGGACCTTTTGGGATTGGTGTTGATCATTGAACTTGTGGGTTGTTTGGATGCCCTGACTTTACTTAGCCAGATTCTTTGTTACCCCATATCAGGCGAGTTCCCATCTTTACTAAATTATTCTACTAGTTTACTTGATGTCATTTTAGAGAAACAATTGGTTTGAGAGGTGCATGTATTTTAACTGGAATTACCTTAGTGATGTTCAGGGTAGTTGATTATCTATATGTTAATCTTATTAGTTGTACTTGGCTTGGACGGTTGCAGTCCTAGACTTCTGATATTTTTAGGATTCTTGTTGATTCGGGTAGCTGGCCTTGATTCAGTCAAGTCTATTAGAGACTGATATTTTTGCTTAGTGACAGGGTTTTGGTCACGGTTTATGTGTTTGATGTGTGACGAATTTTGTCACGGTTCATCAGGATTTGTGTGACAGGTTTGTAGCGGTTCTTCTACGTATAGATATGCGACGGAGTCACTGTTCATTTTGTTTAGGATCGTTAACCGCGCTCTTAGGCAAGTGGTCATCCTAGGTGTGTTTGCTGGGTTTGCGGCTGTTGGTTGTTGATCTTGCAGATCAGTTACACCTGTAGATCATGTGAATCTTATCATAACTCCTTTGCTTTACGAGATTGGATACGTAGCTCCAGATCGGCTAACCCCCGTGGGTTATTTGGATTCCCAAACCGGGTTGAAATAGAGTGGGTGAGTTTGGGACTGATACTATCATACCTGAGCACCCTATGGAGTATGGGATGATATAAGATAGTTTTCCTGAAACCCATCTCGTCCGGGGAGGTTGAAACTCCTCTAGATTACAAAGAGAGTTCGGACGTTGGCTCCGTGGGTTGAAAATCCCAGAACACTTTGATCAAGTGGAATATCCTTGGCCTGGTCAAGCCGGACCAAATCGAACCAATTGTATCTAAGCGATGGCTTTGTTAATATATCACGCTAGCGGTCGGTCAACCAATATCTCTTAACGTCAATCATTCTTGTGGTGGGATAGGTATGGGACTATCCTTTATCATATCTGCATAACATTTCATCATTACATTCTGCATATTCTCACTTCCTCATAACTCTATTCCAAATCCTTCATTCTATTCTTCTTCTCATATTCCCTATCTCTGCATTTCTTCTTCTCTTGACAACTTTGTGTATTTAGATGATGTTAGCTGGAGGTAGTGTGGTTCTTTGAATCTGTATTAGAAACAGTCACTCTATAGTTATATTATACTTTAGATTATTCATATCATTCATCTCTCACTCTTTTCGACAGTAGCTCTATTAGTAGATTGTTTAGTCTTGTTGGGATTCAGTCAGCCGTGGTTTTTCTCACTCTCGCTATTGTAAACATTTCAGAGGTTGATTAGTTGGTTTGCTGATGACTTCAGTTGAGCTTAGTGCCTGCCGAGCAGTTGCAGATCAGTCCTAGTCTTAGTACTCATGTATGATATTTTAGACTTTGTGCAGTGTCGTTATATATATTCAGGACATTGTATCGGTTTTCAGTTTTGAGATGTATATATATGTCTATTGCTTCCGGTTATTGTTTCTTTTAACTCCGATGATTATTTCTATTGAATGGCCTAGCCTGTATTCTTTACGGCTTGGTCGTTCCTATGATTACTGGCGTTCCTGAATCCCGATATTTGGCTTACCTTACCAAACAGTGATTTTGGGGCGTTACACTTATATTAAAGAAGAGGAAGATGAAGAGATTGAAGATGTTGTTGTTGGGGTTATGGACGGGCTGGATGGTATTTTTCCCCAGACAGTACGAGACAATCAAGGGGATAACAATGAGCGCCCAGAGGGGGATAATAAGAAGGTAACGTAGAATGATGATTTTGTGATTGAATCAATATTTGGGAATATTTTTAAATTGATTGGATATTGCTTGTTGGATAGAATTTTGTAGGCTTAGTCACTTTTGTAAACCTTGTTATAGGAACTTAAGGACATGCGCCTCAGAATAAAAGATTTAGAGACTAAGCTTGCTAAGGAGAGAGATGTCTCAGCGTCCCTGCTTTCTTCACAAGTGAAGCTACAGGTTAGAACATAGTATGAAATATTTGACTTGTATGCTTCATTAGTATAGAGCTACAAAGTAATAAATAGAGTGTAGAGACAGACCAAAAACCTGTTATCAGTTTAGGGGCAGTGGTACTGAAATGGTACACAGGAAATACCAAAGTATTGACAAATTAAAATATAGAGAATGTGTACCTTAGACTTGAAAGTATGTGTTATGGAGCATCCATCTGAGATTGTAATTCAACCTTAAGTTTAGAAGTAGTTTTACAAAGTGGATGTCAAAAAATAAATATCTTGTTAGAAATGAGATACATGTGTTGAATGAGTGTTATGAATCAAACTTGATATAATGTATCTGAATGTGCAGGTCGAATTGGAATCAGCTCGTTTGCGCGAAGATGATGCACGTCAATGTAACCAAGAATTTGTAGAGGAGTTTGATTGGATCTGAGAGGCGAATGAAGACAGAGAAGATCAACATGTAAAGGTGCACTTCATGTCTGTTGAGGCAACACAGACTACTGTTGACCTTGCTCAGAAGATCATGGAGAAGGATGCCAAAATTAAGAATGGGCAAAAAGAGCTCGCGGAGTTAAAAGAACATGCAATGAAGCTCAAAAGCTAGAGTGATGAATTGGTGGCAAAGAGTAGGGAGGTTGACATGGCTCGTTACTGTATACAGGTGCTAGAAAGATCGATGGATGGGTTAAATCGTTTTGTGGCTAGTTTGAAGGATGAATTGATCAGGAAAATAAATAATCAAGAAAAAATTCGAGCTGATCTAGTGAATAGCAGGAGCTAGCTGGAGCGATTGAAGAAGAAAATTGTTAAGATGGATAGTGAGCTGAAGAGAGCTCAAGATGATCTATATGCCTCTAAAGTTGCTGTTGAATAGTTATCTACAACCTTACTTGCAAAAGATATGGAATTTTGGACTGTGCAACGTAAGTGTGATGAGTTGAATGAAAGGGTGGCGCAATTGAAGACCAAATTGGCGCAAGCCAATTCGCGTGCCAGAAAACGTCGAGGTTGGAGAGCGTTCGAGGAAGAATAAAAATGATGCCAAGGTTTCCCTTGTTCAAGGGGATGTAGTCAGCCTTTCAGCTCGAATAAGAAAGTTGGAGGGGGATATCGCTCAAATTCAAGGTCATGTGCAAAAAAGAGTTGAGCGGTTAAGGGAGCGTGAAAGGAATCTGGATGCTGCTCTTTCCAGGGAACAAGGGCTAGAATACTCTATCAGAGGGAAGGAGATTTTGATACAGCAGAAAGACGAGTTGTTACCAAAAATTATGGATGTGAAAGATTTGAACATGGAGATTGTGGCACTTCGTGCTCAGGTGGAAGATTTGAAGGCGATTAATCAAGATGAATCAACTAAAGCTGATAAAAAATTGGAAGAGAACATTGCATATTCAGCTCGAGTGGATAGCAAAATGATTTGGCAAAAAGAACTGTACACGGGGTTGGAAGAACGCCTTCATCGAGTGAGAGCAAACTTTTTTAAGGCAATTATACCACATACAACACACTCAGACCTGTTAAGGGCGATGATCACCTATTTTGTAGAGGAGGTAAAAAGGCTTGAATTATAAAGAGATACCTTGTTCAAAAGTTTGTCAGATAGGGGATGTATTTGCTGAGTTTATATTAATCGAAGAAATTGCACGCAATCCCTAGAAACGGACTTAGGCCCTCGATCTACTGAATTGATAGAGCAGGGCAGGATTGTTGTGATTGCTCGAGCTCGAGAATTCATGGTCGATCGACCTCCTAATGTAAAATTTGTGGCTGATTGACCTCCTGTTGTAGGGGATAGCATTGCTGACATCCCCACAGTAAAAAAGTGTAATGGCATGTTTTTGGAATGATAATCTTCGCCAATACTTTTCGTAAAGAAGATGCAATAATAACCTAAACAAGCAAGATTTTACGTGGAAAACTCAGTAAAAGCTGAGAAAAACCACAACCTATAGGAGGGTTTTAAAGTAAAATCCAATATGTTGCTAGTTATTACAAATTTTTGAGTGACTATAGGGTAAGGAAGTAAAAGTAGTAGGGTTGCGGATCTGAATAATCTCTTTTTTGCCTGTATTTATAGTAGATACAGGCAGTTTACAAAAAGAAAGAAACAGTCTCCTATTTTGGGGGGAGTGGGCAAACTTCGCGGATATCTAACAACTCTTTCTTGACCAGGCACAACGGCTACTTTTAGTAGGTCGAGGACTTATGGTAACTTATCTACTGTTGTCTGCCTTCAACTATGCTATGTCGGTTTATCCTTACCGAATCTGGGAAATATGCTACTACAATCGCCCCATTATCGACATAAGTACTTTTGGCTTTGTCGAGAAGAAGTTATAATTCAAAAAGGCTGCCGATGTCTTTGAAAGTATTCCTGTTATCATTTCTGAGGTCAAAGTGAAGTGAACCTGGTCATCTCTTTCCTGAGGAGCAATTAATGCAGGACATTGGACCAGGAAAATTCAATTGGGGTATAAATAGACGGTCTTAAGAAGGGTTTGGTGGTGGTAAATTGTAAGGATGCCACCTCAAGTGTGGCATAGCGAGTTGCCTGAGGATGAAGATAGTGTTTGTGAAAACTAAGTTGAGGTAAGATGTTTTGCCAAGTATTATCTTTTCGGTCTAGCAATTGATGTTATCAAGGTGAGGGGAGTTAGGGGAGGTATAGCCAAAGTGTGTATTAACGTAGGGAATCTATTTGGGTTGGTTTCAACTACTGTTGTTGGAGGTATAGAAGCTGATAAATAGTATTGGGGAAGGGGATACTATTCATATTGAAGAAGATGATGTGAAGGTTGGTTGGGCATCCAGGGATCTTGTCGAACGAAGGAGGCTTATTATAATTTTCTATTGCCTATCATCTGTTGAGGCAGCTCTGTTTAGAGATTCCCTGACCTGAGATTCATTGAGTTTCTTAGGATATCGTTGCCCCTGCTTCTAGAGATAATGTCAAATTCTGGTGAAAAGAAGTAATAATGTCTGATCCTGGTAAAAAGATGCACAGAGCAACTAGTCCTTGATGCCGAATACAAAGAGAGCCGTGTAATTGGATGTAATATAAATGAAGGAAGGAGTTGTTAAATGTAATATATAACAGTTATTTCAATGAATAAAGTTTTTTGTTTAGACTTCCCCCCCTTTTTTTCTTTTTTTTGTCGAGTATATATTTGTTTTTGTTAATATGCAAGTGATCCAACTATAGTTGACTGAGTGGGGTAAGGAACGGATTTCAAGGTTGATTGATTTGATTGCTGAAAATGTAAAATTCCAAGGTGAAATAAATGTTTGTTATGTTGGCTTTGACATTGGAGGACTATAAGTATCCCCTGGATGTTTCAAATTGAGAATTGTGTATTGAAGAAATGGTGAAGACTAGGTCTTACGTTCGGAATGAGGTGTTCAGCCACGTCAAAGTTAAGTATTGGGAATTATACAGTCGGTATCTTGGTAATCAGAATGCTAACCTTTACTTGGAAGATCCTGTTGAGCCATATTATGATAGGATGAGCGAGGCAGAGGTGAAGGATGATGAAGAGGATTTTTAGTTTCGCTGTTAACTACAATTTTGAGCCCTCCTGAACGTGTGAGTAACATATATACTCGTGCGAAGATGTTGATTCGGAAAGAAGATGCTGCTGCATTTAGGAGTTTGTAAATTGAATTTGTAGAAGTAGTAAATGTAATGCACGAATTGTGTTTGAAAATAAAATGATAATAGAATTCGAAGTCAGAATGTAATTGTCGATGTTTTGATATGCTAAATTTTCATCAAATATATTTTGGACATAGTAAAATTATGGAATGTAGTAATGTGTTACTCGTTGTATTTGTAATGTCGAATAAATTTTTGAAAGTTGATCGGATTGATGAAGATTTTCTGTAGATATAGGTATTTGTAAATAAGGTAAAAATGTACGGAGGTAGTGAGGGGATTAAGCATGGCAAGGTGTGGTCCCGTAGATGAAATCTTGAAGTATAAGGAAGATGATGTACAACATCTTTGTGACAAGATAGGTTGTGCTTTGTTGTGTATGAATATGTCAGAAGAAATTCTTCGAGATATGGAAGTATAACAATGTAGCGGTTTGTTGGTTTTGGTAAAGAGTCAAAGAATTTGAGAAAAGATTCTTAAAGTGTTATGCTCGATTACTCGAAAGGTCACGAAGCGGTGTGATGAGCAGTCACGTGGGGTCTATAAATAGCTCGAAGGTGGGCGACTGCTTTAACCCATTATGTGATGTAGTAAGTGGCTACAAGGATAAACCTTTGGTTTCCCAATGCTGGATGGAAAGGTCCAATGATGTCGATTTCCCATCATTTGAATGGCCAGAGGATATTGGTAATGTGCAAGTCAAGTGTTGGACTTTTGATATCTTGAACATAGATTTGGTATTTTAAGCATTTCCGTACAATATCTTTGCAGTCCTATCTCATCTTAGGCCAATTAATTACATGTGTGATTGCCCACTGGGCTAATGATCTTCTCGAAATATATGCGCCACAGATACCTTCGTGAAGTTCTTTTATTTTGACTTGAGCTTGGTTTAAAGATATGCATTCAATCAAGGGTCCTCCTCTTGTGATACGATATAGGACGTTATCTTGAACTATGAATCTGGGGCATTTGGCCAAAAGTAAACGGGCTTCTTCTTTCTTACTTGGGAAGATATTGGAGTTGAGGTATGCATATAATGGTCTTCTTCAGTCGTTAGGGTCTTCATCTTCAGTAATAGTGATTTAGATTGTTGACTGTAAATAAAGGTTTGAATGCCCAATGATTTTGATATCTAAAGATCGTATTTCACTGTCTCCCTGCATGGCAGCGATGTAAGCCAATGCGTTGACATGGCAATTTTCTTGTCGAGGTAAGTAGGAGATCGATGTTTGTTTGAATTTGTTCATTTTTTCTTCGACCAGGGCTGCATAATCGACCATTTTTCCTCTTGTGTGGAACGTTTTGTTGTAATGATTGGCCACATGTAAAGAATCGACGTAAATTGATATTTCTTCCATGCTAAGTGTAAGTGCGAGATCGAGTCCGTGGAGGATACCTTCATATTCAGTCTCATTGTTTTGTGGCATAGAAGTTTAGTTTAATAATTTTCTCGATGCGATGATTGGATGATGTAACGAGGACAATGCCAATTCTTGATCCTCATGGTCCAGCTGATCCGACTGTAAAAAGTTATCATCCAGTACGTCGCGACTATGCATCTGGTTCAGCAATTGAGTCATTTGTGAAGATTTCTTCGAGTTCTTCCCAATCAGGGTCTTTAACTGGAAAGTTTACCAAGAAATCAGTAACTGCTTGTCCCTTGACAAATATCTGGGGTTCAAAGGAGATGTCATATTCGCCATGGAAAATAAACCATTGTTAGATTGTTTGAAAATTTTCTTTTTTGGAGAGTACCAGTTTGAGGGGATACTAAGTAATAATTTTTATGGGATGAGCTTGGAAGTATGGACGAAGTTTTTGAAAGCTATAAATCAAGGCGAGTAGTTGCTTTTCTGTTATTGTGCATCTATTTTAAGCAGGCATGAGGGTCTTGCTGATGAAGTAGATTGGTTTTCTACTCCTTCGCCTTCTCGAATAAGGACAGAACTATAATAGAATTTTTAGTTGTGGATAAGTATATCGTCAGTATTTCACCATCAACTGAAGTACTCATTATAGGAAGATGCCCCAAGTATCGTTTAAGATCATGGAAGGCTAAGTTACAATCAGGAGTCCAAATGATCCCCTTGTGTTGTTTCTTTAAAAGTATAGTAGGATTTTCGCGAAGAAGGAGGTAAAGATGTTTGCATCAATCAGATGACTTGGAGATGAATCTGTGAAGAGTAGCAATCTTGCCTACAAATTTATGGACATCTTTCTTTATTCGCGGAGATGATACTTAGATGAGTGTCTTGATTTGTGTAGGATCGATTTAAATTCCTCTTTTGCTGACCAGGTGTCCTAGATATTTACCAGATGCGACACCGAATTGGCATTTCTCTGGGTTGAATTTCATCTGGCATTGGTAAAGGATATCGATGATGGTTTGGAGGTTATTGAGAGGATCTTCACGTTTCATGTTTTTACAGATCATATCATCAATGTGGACTTCCATGATTTTACCTAGATGATCTTTGAACATTTTAGTGACAAGCCGTTGGTAAGTAGCTCCTGCATTCTTTAACCCAAAAGGCATTACTGTGTAACAGAAGATCCCTCTTTCAGTAATAAAGGTTGTCTTTTCTTTATTGTTATCGACGAGTAGAACTTGATTGTAGCCAGAGGCTATATCCTTCATGGAAAGAAGTTCGTGCCCTGCGGCAGACTCGAGGAATTGTGGGATCAATGAGAGAGGAAAAGTATCTATCAACGTGAATTTGTAGGGTTCTGTGAAGTCAACACAAATCCTGATCTTCCCGTTTTTCTTTGGGACTGCCACAATGTTAGAAACCCACTTTGGATATTTGGCTTCTTGAATAAATCATACACAAAGGAATTTATCAATTTCTTTATTCACGGCTTCGCGGAGGTGGGGAACTAAGTTTTGACGTTTCTGTATGACTGCTTTGCTATCTAGAAGGAGGTTCAGTCTGTGGCACGTGATTGATGGATCAATGCCAGGCATTTCTTGGAAAGCCTAGGCAAAAATGTCAATGTTTTTCTTTAGTTGTTGGATCATGGTTTCATTTTCATCAGTTGACAACTTGGAGCCGATGAAGGTGTTACGCCTGGGTCCGTCGAGTTTAATGGATTCAACCATTTGGCTATTATGCTGCGCGAATGATGGGGGTATTTCCTGTTGTAGTACTATGCTTTGAGAAGTTTTGTTGTGTTAGAGTTGGTGGTAGTATTCTCGCACATTCGTACAACTGCTTGGCTTCCTTTGATTTTGTAGATGTCGTAATCTGTTGGAAATCTTAATGCTAAATAATATGTAGAAGGTACTGCTTTGATCGAATGTAACCAACTACATCCCAAAATTCCCAAATACTTGGACTCAGCATCGATGATGAGGAATTTAGCGAATGTGGTTTATGATCCTGTCTGAACTGGCTGAGTAATTTCTCCTGTAACTGATTCTTTAGAATTCTTGAAGCCATTGATTATTGTTGTTAAAGCTTTTACGGAATGTCTGGGATCTAGAACTTCGATTTCCCTCCTGAATAAAACATTTATGGCGCTTCCTGTATTGACGAGATGTGTGTGCAGGTAGTCTTGTGCAACTTTGAGTATAATGACTAGAGGGCCATTATGAGGATATTTCACATGCGTGATGTCACAGTCCTCGAAGGTAATATGGTATTAACGTTTTTACTTGCTCGATCTAGGAAGAAGTTTTGCTAATTTATTTGAGGAGGTCATTTTGCAACAAGATGTGATCGGATCGTCTTGTTACCTTTTTTTCCATTTTCAATCTCGTTCATATAAAGGTGGCGGCGAGCTTGCCCCTGGCCCTGATTTTGTTCGATGTCTTTGTTTTTCATTTTATCCTAAAGGAACTTTTGGATGTCGGCGACATAATTATGAAGCCTTCCTGCTAATAGGATGCGATGAAAAATTTGAATGAGAGAGTAGTAGTTGTCAGTTTCATTCTATGCACATTATATTACTAACGTAGAGGTTTGTAGGGGATGTCAAGAATTATTTGCGGTACTCAATAATACTCATCTCCCTTTATCGTCGGTAAGATAGCGGAGATAGTCGTAGTCATTAGGGGTAGAACTGGGACGGGTTTGTTAGGTCTTCCATCCTTTCCCCAGGTATTATCGGCGTTTCTACGGCATTATTTGGGTGCTTTAATAGTGGTCGACTTTTAGGGTGGATGGCAGAGGAGTTTTTCATTTTATCTTTCTTGGATCATTCTAGTTCAATGTAATTATTAACTACATCAATAATTTCTGCCACCATTCTAGGCTTGTGCAGAGTTAGTTCTTCTCGAACCTTTGAGTCGATGTGTAGGGCTGAGGTGAATGCTAGAACGACGATTTTGGGATCTAAGTTTCTAATTTTCTGAGTTTCTTGTAAGAAATGCTTGTAAAAGCTTGCCAAGGTTTATTTTGCGCCCTACTCAAAGAATAACAAGGAATCCACAATAATCTCTTGCTCCTTAGCGTGGTATAATTAGACTCGAACAAACACCGCAACTGGCTGAATGTGGTGATGGAGCCTTCTTGGATTGTATGGAACCATCTAAGAGGTTCTTCTTTCAAGCTCATGTTAAATAGCCTGCATAGCATATGGTTGAGTTTGGAGTATAATCCTACTGCAGCTTTGAAAAGTCGAACATGGGTAAGCGGGTCAGTGAGGCCTGCATATTGAATAAACTTTGGCATTTGGAAATTATCTGGAATTGGCATAACTTCGAGGTGAGGGGATATGGGGTTTGCCTCAATTCTGTCAAGTGTAGACCTTCGGTCTGGGATATCAGAGTGTATGACCTGGATCCTATTGTTTACGTCATCCAAGGTGACGAACTGTAGAGGAGGAATTGGTAAGGTTGCAACTTGCGGATCAAAATTTCCCTATCCTTCTAATCTTAATTGGTCCTTGATTGGTCTTCTTTCTGATAGAGGGGGGGAGAGTTTGATGAAGAGTGTGTCAACTTCTTTGAGTTATCAATCCTGAGGATGTTAGGCCAAAATATTGAGAAACCCTGTCTAGATTTCTAAATCTGGATCGAGAAGTTTGTAATCAGTCTTCTTTAGGCTGATCATCCCATTGAGTTGCTCTTGAACGATGATCACTTTGGGCTTGAGGTGGTGACACTTAATGACCAATGAGTTGATCTTGGGTTCTCCTTAATCTCTTCATCCCCTTCTGATGTGTTCGACTCTGTTGGTCTAAAGCTTTCCTTCTTTCGTCTCTTTCCACTTGAAGAGTTTGAGAATGAATGCATTGATCTTTCAATCTTTTGGCCTTTTCTAATTCCATCTGTTTATGAAGTTTGATCACTGCGCTTTGCAGATCGATTGTTTCTGATATCGGATTGATCTCATAATCTCTTACTGTGCTGGAATGGCTTCGGAGATTCATATTTGTCAATGGATTCTTTCTGATCAGAGGTGGTAAAGAAAAGTATGGTAATTCCTACAGACAACATCAATTGTAATGGCATGTTTTCTAGAAGGATAATCTTCGCCAATACTTTTCATAAAGAAAGTGCAATAATAACCTAAACAAACAAGATTTTATGTGGAAAAATCAGTAAAAGCTGAGAAAAACCACGACCTCGAGGAGGGTTTTGATGTAAAATCCAATATACTGCTAGCTATTATAAGTTTTTGAGTGAGTGTAGGGTAAGGAAGTAAAAGTAGTAGGGTTACAAATCTGAATAATCTATTATCTGCCTGTATTTATAGTAGATACAAGCAGTTTACAAAAAGAAAGAAACAGTCTCCTATTTCGGAGGGAGTGGGCGAACTTCGCGGATCTTTAACAACCCTTTCTTGACTAGGCATAATGGCTACTTTTAGTAGGTCGATGACATATGGTAACTTCTCGACAGCTGTCTGCCTTCGACTATGCTATGTTAGTTTATCCTTACAGAATCTGGGAAATATGCTACTACAAATATAATCCGTTATAGAGGCTGTACATGTAACCTGAAATAAAAAGTTGTTGTTGCAGACATGTTGGGAGATGAAAGCTAGTTTTACCTTTACTTTATCTTATGTCTGGTAGAGTATTTGATTGAAAACTAGTATTACCTTCATTTTAATCGCAGAGATTTAGTAGTGTCAGCCAAACCACGTGTTATCCTTGATTTAACTGGTATGATGTCTCAACCATATTGACGTAGATGAAAACTAGTTTTACCTTTACTTTATCTTATGTCTGGTAGAGTATTTGATTGAAAACTAGTATTACCTTTGTTTTAATCGCAGAGATTTAGTAGAGTCAGCCAAACCAAGTGTTATCCTTGATCTAACTAGTATGATGTCGCAACCATATTAAGGTAGATAAAAGCTAGTTTTATCTTTGTTTTATCTTATGTCAGGTATAGTCTCTTATTGAAAACTAGTATTATATTTGTTTTAATCATAAAGATTTAGTAGAGTCAACCAAACCAAGTATTATCCTTGATTTAACTGGTATGATGTCGTAGCTATATTAAGGTAGATGAAAGCTAGTTTTACCTTTGCTTTATCTTATGTTTGGTAGAGTCTTTGATTGAAAACTTGTATTACCTTTATTTTAATTGCAAAAATTTAGTAGAGTTGGCCAAACCAAGTGTTATCCTTGATTTAACTGGTATAGAGGTCGATTAAAAGTTAGTATTATCAGTCGCCTACTATTCTAAGGATTTGAAATGTGAACTCCCTCTTCTACCATGAGGTAATATGATCCCAGGCCTGAGAGACCTGTGATAAGGAATGGACCCTCCCAATTGTCTGTTAGTTTCCCAGCATGAGGCTCTTTGAGGTGTTGAGATATTTCACTGAGGACGAGATCATCGATTTGTAAGGTATGACTACTGACTCGTCTATTATACGAACTGGTCAGCATATTGTGATATCAACCTAGGTTAGTGATGATGTGTTTCCTAGTTTCATCGATCCAATTGAGGTTGCTTGCCAATTTGAACTCATTTTCCCTGTCAGTTAGCTCGTGATCTTTGACTGGATAATGGTATTTGGAAGGAATGATGGCTTTAGGGCCATAGGCAAGGAGGAATGGAGTGCAACTGGTTGATTGACATGGAGTGGTACGATATGCTCATAAGACATGAGGAAGTTCCCGAACCCAATTCCCTTTTGTCTGTGAGTGAAGCCTTTTCTTAAGTCCATCCACGATAGTTTTGTTGGTAATTTTGGCTTGTCCATTGCCTTGAGGGTAGTAGGGATTGGATGGTGAGTGAATGATATTGTGTTAATTGAGGAAAACTTCAACTTTTTCTTTAATAAATTGGGGCCTGTTATCGATACGAATTAAGTGGGGGTACCCAAACCGAGTGATAATGTGTTCCCAAATAAAAAAGATGACGTCTTCTTCTCTGGTTTGACAAAGTAGAACTGCTTTTACCCATTTTGTAAAATAATCGGTAGCCACGAGTAGGTGGCGGCGGTTACCTGAAGAATTAAGAAATTCGCCGACAAGATCGAGTGCCCATCTTTTGAATGGCCAAAGCACCTTGCTTGCATGGAGTTCGAGTGCAGGGGTGCGTATCATTTGTCCATGTCGTTGACATGCGTCACATTTGTATAAGTAATCTTATTCTTGCTTGCGCATTCCACGCTAGAATACTCCTTAAATTATGGCTCTGCTTGCTAGTGATCAACCTGCGGTATAGGAGCCACAAGTCCCTTCATGTAAATCGTGGAGCATCTCGTCTACTTTATATTTGGAGAGGCACTTGAGGTAATACCCCGTGACTGAACGACGATATAAGGCACTATTTTAATTTGTGTAGCACTTAGAATTTTCGATCAGCTGTCGACGCTTATTCAGATCTGCCGAAAGTGGTCCTTTGCATTGGTCGTCGATACCAAGATAAACTAAGAAAGGCTTTCACCAATCGTTGTCTTCCCCTTTATCACCCCCATTGTTGATCGTGCATGCAAAAATATGATCATTGCTGGGGGTTGAAATCACTTCGATCTGGAGATATCGAGCATCTGTGCCCAAGACCCCGGCTAGATATACTTAGGAATTGGCGTGTCTGCTTTTACCTTAAGGAAGATAATCGATAGTTACTAGCGTGAACTTGCTCACCCTATCTACAACGATGGCTGCGTATTCGATCATCTTGACATTCTTCTTGTATTGCTCAGAATAATGGTGGACGATGAGTGGTGAATCTGTACAGACTAAGAATTCTGGGACGTCGAGCTCAAGAGCGAGGTTGAGTCAGTAAATGAGAGCTTCGTATTCAGTGGCATTGTTTGAGGCCTCAAAATCCAAGCGGATTGATTTTTCAGTACTGTCGTTAGAAGGGGTAATCAATACGATTCCAATTCCTGACCCTGCAGGTCCTGTTGATCCATCTGTAAGAAGTATCTGCCCATTCCTTGTAATCCATTCAGCTCGTTCTTCAAATGCTTTGGGGGTGGATCTTTTATAACTTCATCTGTAAGGTCAGGATCGTGCGTCTCGTACTTGGGATCTTCCACTGGAAAATCGGCGAGAAAATCGACAATGGCCTGACCCTTTTCGGAATGACATTGTTCGAACTTGATATCATGTTCTCCCAAACTGATTGACCATTATTGTACTCTCCTTGATTATTCTTTTTTGGACTGAACCTCCTGAAGTTGGTAGTTCGTCATGACTTTGACTGAATGAGCTTTGAAGTAGTACTTGAGTTTCTGTGAAGTGTAAACAAGAGTGAGAAAAAGTTTCTCAATTTTATAGTACCTCGTTTCCGCTGGAGTGAGGGTTTTTTTGATAAAATATACTGGTTTCTTGATTTTCCCTTCAAGTCGAATGAGATCCGAGATGAGTGAAGTATCTGTGACTGCTAGGTAGATAATCAATTCCTCATTATCTATTAGGGTGCTCATTATGGGAGACCTCCCCATATAGATTTTGAGATTCTAAAACGTTGCCTTGCATTCTGATGTCCATTAAACCTTTGTATTTGGCTGAACTTTTCCTCATTTGGTACATCCGCGAAGTAGTAGGAACAACTAACGACAGCGGTCTAAATATTTTAAAATGAATCCGCTGATAGTGGTAATCTTGTCGGTAAGTTTCTGAATGTTTTTCATCGTTTTTAGAGATGGCATGTTGAGGAGAGCCCGAATCTGATCTGGATCGGCCTTAACCCCTTTCTTGCTGATGAGGTGGCCTAGAAATCGACCTGAATGTACTCCAAATTGATACTTATTAGGATTGAGACGCATCCTATAAAATCGAAGAATGTTGCATATTATGTTGAGATCTAAAATGTGGTTGGTGGACTTTATGCTCTTGCACAAGAGATCGTCAATGTAGACTTTCACAACTTTCCCAAGATGTGCTTTGAACATAGTAGTCATCAACCATTGATAAGTGGCGCCTGTATTTTTGAGTCTGAAAGGCATGAATTTGTAGCAGTAAAGTTCTCTTTTAGTGATAAAAGTGGCATTTTCCTAATCTTCTTCCAAGAGTGGAATCTGATTATATCCAGAAACAGTATCCATCATAGATAGGAGTCTGTGGCCTGCTGTGGAATCAAGGATCTGATAAATGTTAGGAAGAGGGAAACTATCTTTTACAGTATGTTTGTTTAGATCGGTGAAATCAACACAAACTCGGACTTTTCCATTCTTCTTTGGGACAGTGACGATGTTGGATATCCAATCTGGATATTTGGCTTCTCGAATGAATCTTACTTTGATCAATTTCTTAATGTCCATGTTAACTTCATCTCTAAGTGGCGGTGAAAGTCATCGTATTTTTTGCTTGACCACCATGGCGTTGATGTCAATGGCCAATTTGTGACATGCCTTGGCCAGATCGACCCCAGACATCGCTCTGAAAGACTACGCAAAAACATCACGATTTCATCTCAAGAATTAAATGATATAATCTTTTTTGTGGTGAACCAGCTTAGTACCAATGAAAGTACATCGACTAGGTCCATCAATGTTGATGTATTCGGTGGGCTTCTTCATGGAAGCCTAATCATTGGGGTGATCAGCTTTCTGTAATTTCTATGCAGCATATCTGTCAGAGGTATCTAGAATAGCAGAGACGGTGTTTTCGTAAGCTTGAGAAAGCTTTTGACTATCCCTGATCTCATAGATACCATTGTTGTGCTTGAAGCGGAGTGTTTGATGATAGGAGGATGTGATTGCTTCCATGTTATGGATCCAACAATGGCCCATAATCCTAAGATAACAAGATTTGGCGTTGATCACATAGAAGATGACATCGATTATGGCTGGTCCTACAGTAATAGGTAAGATGATCTTTCCTACTCACTCTTCTTTAGAACTATTGAATCCACTGATATCGGTGTGGCTTTGAATAACTTGATCGGCCAATCCCATTTGGTCGATTGTGCTATGAAAGAAAATCTCAATACCGATATCAGTATCGATCATCATTGTGTGCATGACAAACTTCTTTATCTTGTGCATTATGACTAATGCATCATGATGTAGAAATTTTACATGGCTAGTGTCGCAATCTCCGAATAAGATCCCAAGCTGGCGATTGTTCGACTCAGGCAGAAGTTTAGCTTCTTTATCTTGAGGTGTGAGATCGCAGCATTCTAATAGTCTCATGCGCTTGAATCTGTTAGAGTTGGTGATTTGAATGATTTTGATCATGTTGTTGTGGCGCATATGGTAGAGATGCTTCTCCTCACCTTGATCTTTGACCTGAACAACTTCAAGTTGCTTCTTATAGCTGCCATCCTTGAATGATTCCAGGTTGACAATATATTTGAACATTCGTCCCTCCTTGAAAATGTATTCGAGCAACCTCTGTAAAGCATAACAATTGTCAGTAGAATGATGGTTTACCTTATGATGCATGCTGTACGGCCGATTCTGGATTGGTTCCAATGGTTGAGAGAGACGATAGAGCTTATCCTTTGAGAGGATTAGAATAATTGTGGAAATTCAAACATTCATCTTTGGGAGGACTGGTTTGATTTGTGAACCGCCTTTCCGAGGGTTGCCAGCGTTTCCCTTGCCACACTTTTGGTCACCCTGATCTTCCTTTGGTTAAGTACTTTAATCTGTAGATGGACCTTTTGTGGTAAGGATAAATTTAGTAGATTTATGCCTTTTGGACATCATCCTTTCTAGGTCTATGTAACTATTGACCTTGGTGATCATATCTTCAAAGGTTGCAGGTTTGTTAAGGAAGGGGTGCTCTTTGGCTTTGCAATCGAGCTGGAGTGCATTGGTGAAAGATGTAACAACTTTTTTCTGATTGATATTTCTACTTTACGCGTGAGCTCCAAAAACTTCTTCGCAAAAGCCTCGAGCTTCTCTCCATGTGACTATTTTAGAATGATAAGTGAATATAAATTCTCTTATGTCTCAATTGTGAGTATTTTTCTTGATGAATTGTTTCTGCAGCTGGTGGAATATGTATATGGAGTTTTCAGATAGAAAGTGGAACCATCAGAGTGGTTCCTCCTACAGACTTGTGACGAACAGACGGTAAAGAATATGGTTGAGATTGGAGTATAACCCTAATGAATCATGGTATTGTTGAATGTGCTTCTCTGGGTCGGTACCCTTGTATTTGCAAATTTTTTGAGTATGGAAAACTTTCAGTATTTCCATATCAAATAGTTCTTTGGCAATTGGACTTCCTTATAACTTTGTAAGGTCGTCGGTAGTGCCCAGAACTTGGGCTTCGATCAACTCTTTAATTCACTGATCCATATGTTCTTGAGTGACATAGTGATGTGTCGATTGAGTGACTTGATGAAGAGGTTGCAGATTATGAGTACCGGTACCTTTACTCAAAGGATCTCATGCTAGAACTCGTGGTTGAGGTCACTGTTCTTCCTCTGGACGTATAGAAAATTGGTGACCTCGGCTGATCTCAGACTGAACTTCACTACCCAAATGAATGGAAGGTTAAGGTTCGTGCTGAATATTTCTAGAAATAGCTTTGTTGGTGTCTCCTCGAGGTCCCAATCTTTCCCTCGCAAAATCCAGAGAGGCTTCTGGCAATTGATCGCGATGTCTTGTTAGAGGAGCCTGCTGAGTGTTTTACAGAGCTTGCAAAGCAGTCTATATTATTATCATCTGGTCATCATGTCGTTTGAGCGCTGTCAAACGAGCTTGCCGTTCGGCGTCGAGCTCTTTCTCATGGAGCTCTCTGTCAAGAGTTAATTGACGTTCCATTTCGTTGTGTTTCTCTATCTCAGTGTTGAGTTTTGCCCGTAGCTCCGTAAGTTGTTCCGGCTCAACTAAAAGATCGAGCTGGATTCCGGTTGCTGGTCGTCTGGAAGTGACCATGATTAAAATTTGTAGTAGAAGAAAATTATGCCTTAGGATATCGTGGAAATACAATCATTCCCACAGACGGCGCCAAATGTAATGGCCTAATTCTGTAAGCTCGAAGTGGCTTAGAATTAGCTCTTACACCAATACACCTGTGATAAAATCTAATAGAATGCAAGAAATGACACAGGTGATTTAGCGTAGAAAACCTCTGAATAGGTAAAAAATCTATGACCTCGGGTTAAGGGTTTTTTTAATAGTGACTTTTATTGCTTAAGGCTGATATCTTATTACAAGTAATCTCTAGAACTAGAAATGAGAAGTAGGCTAATGTCTTTGACTTGTTCAGGTTTTTTTGTTTGAGCTCGACCCATGTTCTTCATCAGTTCGAGGAGTAGGTGGAAATGTTGACTGCTGAACTCATGTGGAGAATGTGTGAGTCTGATATGGAGGTAGTTCGAACTAGAGATAGCTCGATTTGGGTAAGGTCAAGGGGTAGTCCCCTACAGAGCCCTTATTTAGTGTTTTGTCTAAAGTACCCTTAAGCATAAATGGATCTCATACGTTGATCTCACTTTTTCCTACAAATCTCCATAAAAGAACATCAAATCCCAGCTCCTCCATATCTTTGAGACAATGGCAAATTTGTCTATTTGAAAAACACCATTGTGTAATGTAATATAGACCAGGTTATGAACCCGTACTATGCACAAATGTTTAAGTTTATAATTAATAAATAAATCGGTCACTAACAAATCTCAAAGGGTTTGAACCACCATCACTTGAAAATTTTGGAAATTCATTTCCATTATCAAGCACGCTACCATTTGAGTTAAAGATCCAATATGCAACAAAGCTAAAAAACATATAATTATTTCATCCCCAGGCTCTAAAAATATATAAAACTAACAAATTTAATCTACAAAACTGCTAAATCTAGATTACAGAACAAAATAACCAACTGTTGTTGTAGTTAGAGAATCCATAGAGTGATTTCCAAGAGTGCTAAAATACAAAATGTAAGGTCACAGTTCACAAATATAATTATACATCTAGAAGTATGTCAAATATTGAATCTAAACTAACCCCATTTACAATTCAAAGCACCAGATTACTGAAAAATTAGCCATTAGGTTTGTCCGTACAAACCTGAAATATGTACAGATATCTTATGTCTAAACATATTATGAATTGGGAACATTATGGCTTAAAATGTAAGACGTGCAACCAATAAAGTTAAAGCTTAACAAAACTCTAATCTTTGAGACATTAAAAAATGAACTTATTTGCGCCAAGATATGAAAAACACAGTTTGCCAATCATTTTAAACTCGAATAAGTTTAAGTCCATTATTCATATTGGTGTCCAAAGCAATAAAGAAGATCATATCACAATTAGGCTAAAACAAATTCAATAAACTAAATTTATGAAAATTATTACTTAACCAATTATATCCATGGGTACAACGATATATCTATATTATAAATCTCAATTTTGTCCTACTTGGCAGCGATTATCCCGCGTGGTATTATCAATTTTTTCCTACATGGCGATGATTATCCTGCATGGCATTGTTTGTCCTACATGGTGTACCACATTTAAAATAATTTAATTATGTCATTGAAAAGTAGAACTAATTGTGTCCAAGTTTATTTCGATTCTATCCATTATATCTCAATCGTAGCCCCCATCTCTTTCTCTCTCACTCCAAGAATTTCCAGGGCATTAATACCCTCCATTAATGCTAATTATGGGTGCCTTGATGATCCTCCATATTTTCCTTCATCCAAAAAGTAATGCAAAAGGTTGTAATTCTACAAAATCTCTCTCCAATAAAAAAGATTAGAAGCATTCACTGGATTTCAGCAAATGAGTCAAGTATGACCTCTTCGATTTCAGCAAAATCTCATTTAGGTATTCAAACATCTTCGGATTTTGATTTTAAAGATAGTTCTAATCAACTAATGGTGAACAAATTTCTTTGCAATTCATTTTTCCTAAGACGTATTTGTTTAATTTATTGGGGTTTTGACCCTTTATTTTACATTTGATTATGAATACAGTGATTTAGAGGACCTTCATCTATTGTAAATAGTATGCTATGATAGGTGTATATGGAGATTAAAAGGTAGTCATACATAAATTGAGCCTACATTGAATTATAGTATGCTAGATTAATAATGTATGTTAATTTATTGCAATCTACATATGCTACAATTGGTTGATTCAATTCTTTACAACTTCTTCGTAGGTTAGTGCAATCTCTCTCTCTCTCTCTCTCCAAAGAAATAATATAGTAATTGGTTCTCTATGTTCTGTTTTCCAAAAAACAACCTAAATTACGCGAATTTGGGTTTTTCTATAGTGAATAGAGTATGTTATGAGATTCATCACATATCAAATTGCTCTTACATTTGAGTAATTTATAATTTCTATCTTTGTGTGTTTGAACTTTTTTTTTTTTTTCGTACTTGCCATGGTTTTCAGCTTTAATGTTTCTGATCCTATATTCTTTCGAGTTTAAAAGCCTTTCAGTCTAAAATAATTTTATGGTATAAGAAACGTTGAATTGTAGTAGATTTCGGACAAAGGTAATTACATTATCCTCAAAAAAAGATAAGCCTTTTCTTATGCTTTTTTATATTCCCTGCTATATTTCATAAAAGAGCAGCAAATTCATGTTGGTTGTGCATTTATCTTTAATTCTATAAGTACTTCTGATCATAATACAATCGGGATGTGTGATGGTAAGCGTAAATTACTTGATTATTTTTATATTAAAGATACATATCAGATCAAATGTGAGAGCACTTAAGATATCTCCAAGGTATCTCAAGAGATCGTGGTTTAAATCTACTGAGATCCATGATAGAGATTAGACCATTGGGTGTAAGAAAAAAGGGAGGGGAAGATTTTAAAGTGTGAAAGAGAAAGCCAATAATTCCACAACATCATTACTTATAGCAATCATCAAGGTCGTTCGGTTATTTTTCGTAACTCCCACCTTTGGTTTATTGACCCACTTATTGTTGTTATTAGGTTTACCTTCATTATATGAATTTTGTAGAGGATATTTTTTTTCATATGAATGCGTCATTGATTGATCTAAGCATTCTCTTCCTTAATTCCCATTATGGTTAGTTTGAAAATTTACTAATCAGTTTTAGTTTTTAGACCCGATAGCACAGAAGTATGAAATTTCCCATCTCTCCTTCAGTCAAAATAAAATTCCTAAAGATCAATTCAGTAGAAAGTTGCAGTGAAACCGTATTGTAATCTCTCATGTATTCTTTTGTCTATCTTTCTTTCTTTCTCTCTCTCACATGATTCGAAGCACAAATTAGTTTATGAACCCCCATTATATGTTTATTTGCTTCCATTATTTTGTAATTTTCTTGGATTAAAATCTTTTGCTGAATAAAGCATGATTGTTGGTGGACGAAAGGATTTAACTTTTATCTGTCTTCTTTATTTTCTTTGCATATATGATTTTTAATTTATTATTTATTATGAAGGATACAGTAGTTTCTAATGATTGTTATATTATGTGTTCTTTATGGTTTGATTTTTTTTTCTTAATTATTGTTGTGTTCTATATTTGAATAGGATAGCAGGCTGATTATAAACTTTAGTTTTCAGTGAATAACGATCCAGGTGTCAGGTATAAGTTTTTGTAAATGAATATTGAATATTCTTTTTCAACAATAATTATCTGGAACATTAAAGCTTCTTCTAGTAACTCAAGATCTGGTACTCAGTTTCTTGCTTTCTTCTTTTGTGAAGAACAAATTTTTTAGATGTTGTTTGTTTATGTAGGCCAAATTAGGTAATCAATTTTTGCTTCCAGAAATAAACATTGAATCACTCGGTAGGTCTGGTATGCTATGAACTAATTTATGGCTTATGATCTTAATTACTGTGTTCTTATGATTAAGTATTTTAATTTTCATTGTCATTCTCCAATAGAACCAGGCTCACAGGATTTTATTTGTCATAAGATTTAACTCACATTAATCTGCATTTTACTATTTCTATAAACACAAAGTAGCCGAGGGGAAGATAACCTTTAATATTTTCTTTAATCTCCATAATATTAGGTGCTCATAATTTTCTTGAATCTTTTATCATCTACATTTTTGTTAATGTCTACTTTCCTAATTTGTAGTAATTGAGTAATTTCTAAGATTGCAGAATGCAAGATGTCATAGTAGTCTCATATACTTCCATGGTTGGAGCATCAAGAGTGCAAAAATATCATGGAGGCCTCAGGTATTAATGGTCACTTTGGTGTTAAGAACTTTCAGAATGTTATCATTATAAAATTAAGACTTAATTTATTACCTTTCATGTTGAACCTTGATTTATCATGTAGCATTAATTGCTTTTCCCATTTTTCACTTATTTCTATGTGTATGTTTTTCAGTAACTGGCTTTGTTTATGGACTTTAATTTGGTACCATTTTGATACAAAAGAAGAACCATGAGAACAAGATATAAGCAAGTTACTCGTCGTCTTTTCGTGGTAGATTTTCTCACTCTAACGAAGAGTTGGGGAACAAATTTGGCATTTTCAATAAGTTTTTCTGAGATATTTTGTAAAACATATATCCAATGCTAGGTTTTCATCTTAAAGCATATACAAAAGACGAGGACCCACAAAATTGTTGCTGATATTTATCAAGATCTTAGTCGGGTTAGTTCTACCGTTACTTTATTTATAGTTACATAACCCTCTTGAGGAAAATAAAAGATAGTTGTAATTCAAATTACATTGAATGAAAAATTGTTGCCTATTTTGAGTGTGATTTTCTCGGATTTATATCGAGGACTTGGGTTCTAATTGGAAGATCTTCTGGTATTGATTTAAGGGAGAAAAACTTATAAGTAAACTTGGGGAGAATTTTTTCAAAAATATGGAACCCAAAGAAGACTGTCCAATTCAATGGCCAGTTATACCAAAGGATAATCAAAGTTAGTTGTGCTTGGTACTCTAGATTTTTTTTCCTGCATTAGATTTATTGGGTTTGTTTACAGATGATTCATTTAAAAGGGGCAATCATATGGAGAAAAGGGAGAAGTTAGCATGGATTGATCAACGTGATTCCGATATGCTTTTGGAAAAAAAATTTTGATAAAAAATCTTAATGATAACATATCAATGCATATACTAAGTTTATAGATACATTTTTTTGCGAATGAAGTTCATGGATATCTAATATCTGAATCTCTAGCTTTCAGTTAAGTATTGAGTAGTTCCCCCTATATGTTTTATGTCTTATGGAAGAACCTTAGCCTTTTTTTATTTCTCCTAGATTCGTTTCTTACTCCAAGCCCTTTTTTTCCATAGTGATATTTGTTCTTGATGTTATACCTAGAAATTTTTTGACCTTATAATGAAAAAATGTTGGTATTAGGATCAAAATAGAATATTAGTCATTTTTGATTAGTGAATAGTTAATTCTACCTTTAAAGGCAAGCATGTATTGTTCTTCTTAGGAAATTATGTTGGCTTTGATAAACATATTCTTTTGGAGTTTGATGTCTATAGCTAACTTAATGTAATAAAAGGCTAGCCAGGTGAGCGTTTATTGCTCGAAAAAGTTATTGCATGTAAAATGATCTGAAATGGCAATGCCCATATAAGTTTGAACCAACGGTTCAAAATTAGTTAAATGAATATCTTGAATCATCAAAACATATTAATTTGGTAGATAAGTCGCTTGAAAAGTTTTTACAAACCAATTGTTCTCAAAAAATTGCCTATATTACTTCTTAAAAGATTTATTTTTTAATTCTATGTTTTAGGCGATAAAACTCAATATTGTTATGCATCTATAAGATTTTATTACGGATTAATATTAATAGGCTTCAGTAGACTCTTGGAAATGTAAATGTCTATATTGGAGACTTCTTTACTTGCAACTTTAATAGATATTTTTTTTTGAATATCTGAGTTATAGAGGTGGTAATTGTACCCAATGATACCCCTTTAATTTGTATCTATTTGGTATGGCACATTATTTGACAACATCTTTATAGTTTTATTATGCTATCTATGGCTATATTTTGTATTGCCTACTACTCAAATGATCATATTTGCTATGCTTGTCCACTTCAGCTGATACAAGGGTTTCAAGATTATTCAGAAGCTTGACTACAATGCAACTAAGGCAAACATAGTTATAGCTAAGCCGTTAAAGCTTACCTTTCCTGTATCTAAGCTTTGCTGGGTCCATTGTTTACTTTGAAAGTTTTATATAGTGATTTAATTCTAGGATTCTATGTCTCATGTAAATTATAGTTTGTACAATGATTCTAGTAGCAAAATTTGTACCAACTGATCATAAATTACATGTTGATTTTGATTTAGATCGGGATTCTTTTTAGGTGTTTTAAGTAAGCTCTTTGTATAATCTACCGCTATATACTCATTTGAGCTCCAAGAACATTGTGGTGCTTTCATATTGGGATTTCCTTCTATCAAGTACTCAATTCAATTTTTACATATTCTTAAATTTGTTTTCATAAGCATATTGTAAATGTCATGTTAACTATTATTTCTGTGATCAAATAACATGTTTTTTTGGTATATGGGTTTTCAGTTTATATTGTGAATTAACTACATGTGTTCAAGCATGATTGAATTAAATGATGCAAATGTGAGGTAGAATTTATGAACAAAGTGATTCATCATTTACATAGAAATTTTTTAAAATAAATATAAGTTTATTTCTGAAGTATTAAAATAAAGAATTGGATGTCTAGATTTTTGTAGTTACTTATGAACCAAGTCCTAATTTTTACTATCATTTGAGTTCAGAAGCTTATTTACTATTTTATTTTAACCCAATATAAATTAAAACATGTAAAAGAGTGTCAAAGATTTTATTTCTTATTGATTGCTCCTAGAACTAAGTTTTTTCCCTTATATAGTGCATTTACCTACCTTTGCGCACTTAAGCAACCGTGCGTAGCACGGGCTCATAGCCTAGTTAATAATATAAAAAGATATTGCAAATAAAAACACGTATAGTGACAAATTATGATGCATGTTATCGGATTTACACCACCCAATGTTGATTAGCAGAAGAATTGTTATGTCTCATTGGACATGATATATTAATAATATTAAGAGATATTGCAAATAAAAACACGTATAGTGACAAATCATGATACACGTTATCGGAATTACATCTCCCAATGTTGATTAGCAGAAGAATTGTTATGTCTCAATGGACATATTTCCTCCACAGAATTATAATATTTTTCATCTAGAAATGCAGCACCGGAAAAAATTATTAGCAAAAGAAAACCATCCTTGATATTTTGTGAATTAGTGAAAAGCATCGTGAGTCGATCAATCCCCAAACCCCAACCACCAGCTGGGGGCAACCCATACTCTAGAGCTGTTAGAAATGTTTGATCCAAGGTCATTCCACATCACCACCTAATTATCGATCCTGAAACCACAATTACAACCTACTCAAACAAAATTCTCATGGAATATATCGCGTAACATCTAAGAACAGCAAATGGTACCGTTAGTTATTCAGAGAATCATTTGCGTTGTACCACGAGATCATTCAATTCAGTATATGCATTGTTGACCTCACAGATATGGGGGGATGAGGCTACATGTATGTATTAGAACATCAAAACAAAAAAAGGAAAGGTAACAAAATAAAGAAAATTGGAAATTGGAAATTGGAAATTACAAATAACAACATGAACATACTTCGTATTGTTAACGAATAGTTTAAAACTCTCAGTACGTCCAGGCTTCGATCTATGCCACTTTGTGAGATGGTTCATTGTTTGTGGATGGTTAATGATAAAGGACGGATTGACACATGTCTCCTCCAAGAAATGCTCCACGATCTAAAATTTAGTAGAAAGCAAAATTAGTCATATAAGCAAGTACCAACAATTGAGTCTTGTAATGCATTTAACAGTACATTATGTCTTATAACGGAAGTAGACACTTCCCAAACATGTACAACCCATTATACTAAAAACAAAACTAAAAGCAACAAAAACAATATCAACAAAAAATAGAAGAGATTAATGAAGAAATTAAATGTGACGAAAATAAAGCAGGCGCAAAAGAAACATAAGCTCGTGTAGTTATTTATAGTACTGTAATCTGTTATCTGATAAGTCATAGATATAAAAGTATATTATTCATAGAATGTAAGTGAAATAAAACTATAACCTGTATAAGCAACCATTCAAAGAATCGGATGTTGTTCAAGAGACATCTAACAAATCAATTGCAGCCTTCCAGTGTTGGCTCGACCGAAATTGGTTGTGGCTTCATACCCTTGAACTTTGTGATCGGATGATACTCTTTTAATCTCCCTTTTTTTACGTTGAACACCCCACGTCTTGTGGCCTTAATTGTCTACTATAATTACAGTACGATGATACAATATATCTAACGACCATGTAGCCGCTAAAATACTCACCCCAAGAAACCTAGATTAAAGGACTATTTCCTATGATATCAAAAGAGATTATGTATCATTACAATGCAAAAACACTGTCCTTGACTAAGTGAAGCTGTGAGTTTATTTCCAAAATCAGGATCTGACAACATTTTTGTTTGGGTAAATACAGGTTCCTTTAGGGTAAGAAGAGTTGCAGTTTTACTCGTAAGCATGGAAAGTACAAATGACATGGCAGGTCTATCATCTGAAAAATCTAGCAGACACAGCAATCCTACTTGGACACACCTCAAGATTTCTATGTGAAAACATGGTTCACATAGATCTGGACGAACTATCTCTTCCACTTTGTTTTCCTTCCATGATTTCCATATCTAAAAATAAGTACAAAGAAATCTTAGTTAGAATGAGCAGGAAAGTCAAGGCTATCCAGATTAAATTGTAGAAAACATTTGGCATGCACTTACATATCCCAAAAGGCTCAAGGATTCTTCGTAGTCATGAATGCTTGTATTCATTTTTCCAGCGACAATCTCTAATAGCGATACTTCAAAACTGAATGCATCGGACTTTTTAGAGAATTTTCCTTTTATAGCATACTCAGGGGACATATAACTACTGCATTTTGATTATTGAAAATTGAATAAATAGAACTGCTATAAATAATAATATAGATGCAGATTCCTTTAAAGTAATTAATAGTTACTATGTCCCAACAACCCTTACAGTATCTGCGCTATTAACCATAATGATCAAAGATATTATGCATGTATAAATGAGTAACTCGAAGAGCATTGATGAGCTCAAATGAATCAATGACATAAAAGAATAAAACATTTAGAGTAGTATCATTAATTAAGGTATGTATGTAACTTCTTTATGTATTGAATTATAAGAACTCTATTTACAATACTCATATATTATATTTATGTACACTTGGATTGTAGAAAATCTAGCATAAAATAAGACCAACTTAAAGAACTGTGAAAGTTGAAGGGTATAGAGATGTTTTCCTTAGGTCATTCCCCCTGTTCCCTTAGATTACTTCCTCTTATATTGTAGAGCTAGTATTTGCATCGATGTAAGTTTCTGTGTTTATATGCATAATGTTTGAATGTTGTAAATAATATATATGGGATTTATTATTAAGTTTATTCCTAGATAAATTTCTTAATAGTAGGCTTCAGAAATGGGGCTAGTGGCTTCAAGTTCCATCAATGTTTGCAAGGAACAGTAATAATGCCATTCGTATCATAAAAGGATACGTAGGAAGATAAATTTAACGACTATATATTGGCCTTCTAATTGTAAGAGAAGCAAATGAAATCATACATTGTGGCTAGTTCATAGAGTTAGCAAGACTATCAGATTATTTTTTCTGCCTTTATTTTTCCTTTGTGATTAATAGAAGGTTGGAAAGAGAATGTAATGACCCATATTTTAGTTATTCCTTTTATTCGCTTATATTCCATTTCCGATTATATATTCCTATCCTTTATCTCATCGGCATATTAGATTCTTTTCCTCACGTTAAGTTCCGCATTCATTTTCTGCATGTACTCTTTCATCCATTCTATTAATCCATTATGCATCCATTTATTCCTTTCGGTGGTTTAGTATTAGTTTCCCTTTTATAGTTTTGGCAGTTTAGAGGTTATTCGGAGGAGGAGGTGGCGTTGTGGCCATGGAAACCCCTAGATGGGTTGGTAGTGATGCTTGTTTATTGTGTGTGTGGTTCGGGGTGGTTCCGGTGAGCCGTTGGAGTGGCCGGTAGGTTTCCTAAGTCTCCCGAAGAAAAGATTCATTTTTGAGGGTTTAGGCATTTGGTGGCCGTGAGGCGGTGGAGGTGGTGTTTTTACTTTGGAAACCCTTTGTTGAGTTGGTAGTGATGTTTGTTTGATGTGTGTGTGGTTTGGAGTGGTTCCGGTGAGCCGTTGGATTGGCCGAATGGTTTCCGGAGTTTCCCGAGGGAAAAGATTTATTTTTGGGGGATTAGGCATTTTTGGTAGCCGTGAGGCGGTGGAGGTGGTGTTCCTACTTTGGAAAACCTTTGTTGGGCTTGTAGTAGTATTTTTGTGGTAGTGGTGGTGGTCTGTGGCGTTTCTGGGGTGTCCGGGGTGGTCCGTGGTGCTTCCGGGGACTTTTCTTTTTATGCAGGAGCAGTTCTATTCGAACAGGGCCCTTTCTGCTCGAATAGACCCCTTTCTATTCGAACAGAATATTCTCTGTTTGAATACAACTCACTCTGTTCGAACAGGATCATTTATGTTCGAACAGATGCGCGTTTTCAGCCTTTTTGGATCTTTTCCTCTCTTCTCTTTACTTCCATTTTTTCTCCTACTCTCTCTCCTCTCCTTCACCTATTCCCCTCTCCTCTATACTCTTGATACACTCTTCCCCATCGCTCGAGGATTCTTCGCCCGCTTCGACACAAGCTTCGCTCTTATCCTCGGTAAGAAATTCTCGATTCCTTTTCCGTTCATTTCGATCGATTTCGGCGTAGGTCTAATTTCTAGGGTTTGGTTTTGACTTCATTTCCTTAATTAATTGGCTGTTTGTTGTTCTCCATTGTTGGTGTTAGATTATCAAGCATTCCGTTACGTTCCACGATTTTAGTTGAGTTTCCGAGTTGGTTCTTCCGCAGGACTTGGATTTCTTTCAGGCGAGTTTTATTCCTTCATTACTAAGTTCTATACTAGTTTCTTAGTATTGTTTTAGAGAGTTATATTGAGCTTTGAGATGCTTTGTGAATAACTATAATTTAGCCTAGGAATGTCCGATTTGTATTGTTAACCTGAAGTTAGGTTGTAATTGATTCTGGAGTTGGTTTTGGTTCGCATAGGACCAGAGTTAGTTAGTGGTGGTTAGGTTAATGTTCTCGTGGCTTGCCCAGGAATGCCCTTTCCAGCCTTAGGAGGTTATTGGGTTGGATGTAGTGACGGTTAGGTTGCTGTGGCAGGTATGCATAGTCGGTGTAGCCGAGTCTTTATTCATCCTGGTTGTGTTGCCGTGTAAGCGGCAGCTGGGTTGCTTTCTTGTGCACCTGTTACACTTTATAACTTATAACACATCTTTCAAAACTTATTGAGATTGGATACACGAACACTCCATTTCGGTTGACCTCCGAGAGGATCCAAGGAGTCCGTGAGATCGGGTTAAAAGACACGGTGAGATTGGAATGGCACTATCATACCAACTTCAACCACTCTGGAGTGTGGAATGGTATGAGGCAGAGTTATGGAGATCTCAACTTATCCACGTTGAGGTTGAAATTCCTTGAAATGTTACGGACTATTATTCCGCGGGTTGATACACCCAAATCCGCTTTGATCAAGTGCGACCATCCTTGCTTGGTCGAGCTTAACCAAATCGTACATCTATATCCATTTACTGATCTCTTTAAGCAATCACACGTTAGTGTTTGATCAGCCAACATTATAATAAGATCACATAGACTTTTAAAATACTGAATCATTCTGTATTAGGGGATATTTATGAGAATACCCCTGCTCATCAAAACATATCATTGCATCTAGGATAAGTATGGGATTATCCTAGTCATCACTTCACGTCATGGCATTGCATATTATCATATCATTACATTCTCTTCTCATATTCTTTACTCTACTCTCTTCTCACATTCCTTCTCTATTCTCTCCTCTCATCAACTTTATTTCCTTTCCTTATCAACTCTGTATCTTTTATGGATACTTATTAAATTGCTAGATTGTATTTACCTATTCTATATTACATTCATCTCTACTCTATTTTTTAGTAACAGTTGTTAGTAAGTTATTTAGTTCTGTTGGATTAGTAAGCTCGTTGTTTGCTCACTCTCGCATTTTAGCCATTTCAAAGGTTGATTAGCTTGGACTGCCACATGGGTAGCCAGTTTAGAGATAGTTTTTATCGCTGCTGATTTTCTTTGGTTCTAGACTTCTGCAGGTGTTCTCAGCATGTGTTGCTGAGTTTTATTCGAGATGTTGTATTACATTTTCATCTGATATGTATATATATATGTCTTTTGCTTCCGCGTTATATTGCTGTATTGTTATTTCTTTAATCTGATGATTATTACTACATGTGAATAGCGGAGCCAGAATTTATCTACGGCTTGGCTATTTCTGGGGTAGAATCTTTGGATTCCCCGACCTGCACTACTTAGAATCTAGTAATTGGTCAAGCTATCGATTACTAGATTTTGGGGCGTGACAGACTTGGTATCAGAGCGTAAGGATAATCCTTATCTCTGTCATTGCAAATCATATGGCGAATTATTCTTTAGACAGAGTTAGGATTAATTCTCTTTGGATTTTCATATTTTTCGTATTCCTTTCCTATTCCTAATCCTTTCCTATACGTTCCTGAGTTGTGTTTCCTTATTCGTAACAGATGGCTAGAGGTGGCAGAGGCAGAGGTCGTGTTAGAACCTGTGGGGGTATCCGAGGTGGTGTTTGCCAGGGTTTGCACAGCAGAGTAGTGGCTGATGAGCCCGCGGTTAGTCAGGAGAGTTTGGGGTCCGTTCTGATCCCACAGACATAGCTGATAGTTTCTGAGGCTGGAGTTGGTAGGGGCTCAGGTTCAACAGAGTACCCCGCTTACTCCAGTGTTTCTAGGGTATTCAGGTGTTTTACCAGTTCCAGCAGCTTCAGGCGTTTCAGCAGAGATGAAGCAGTTTATAGAAAGTTTTGTCACTTCCTTTCAGCAGGCTAGGAGTCCAGTACACAGGGAGCACAGTTACTTAGAGCAGCTTCAAAGATACAAGCACCCTACTTTTTCTGGCACATTGATTCCTTCAGAGACTGAGGTATGGTTCAGGTCTATAGAGAAGACCTTGGACGCGATGAAGTATCCCGACGATCAGCGGGTGACACTTGCAGCTTATCTGTTTCAGGGCGATGCAGATTATTGGTGGGATATGGCCAAGAGGACAGTTTTGAAGTCTTCTATTCTTTGGTCGTCATTCTAGGAGCATTTCTTCGATCAGTATTTTTCGCAGAGCTACAGAGGCGCCTACATTTATGAGTTCTACACACTTGAGTAGGGTGGTATGAGTGTGGCTTGCTATGATCAGAGGTTTAACGAGCTCGCTCGTTACGTACCGTTTATAGTTCAGGATGAGGAACAAAAGAAGATAAAACTTTTGAGAGGTTTTCGTCCTTTCTTTAGGAGGTTCTTGATCTCTTCCGGTGCCAGTACTTACAGGGAGGTTTTGTCTAAAGCGTTAGCTTTTGAACAAAATGAGACAGAGGATCGCAGGTCCAGAGACGTGAGAAACCCAGTGAGACAGGATATAAGACCCGATAAGGGCAAGGCGATTCAGACACAGTATGACAGCTTGGGTTCGAAGAGGCAGAGATTTGAGGGTACACCAGCGAGAGCTACGGGCGGATAGTATTTAGAGAGGGTACAACTTTCTTCGCACACTTGCTGGAACTGCGGGGGAATTGGGCATGTTAGGAAGCTCTGTTCAAACCAGACAGAGGTCAGCAGCCGCTACGACAGTTTTAGGGTCCAGTTGGTTACCAGCCGTGACTGCAGCAGGTTCCTCATGTTCAGCAGTTTCCACAGAGACAGTTTTAGGGTCCACAGGGCAGACAGATAGTTCCAGAATCATAGGGTGTACAGAGGCTATAGCATCCGAGCCAGCAGCAGGGTCAGGCTCAAGGCCATGGATAGAGCAGAGTGTTTGCAGTTGGGTGGCGCAGCGCTTGCACCGCTCCACCTGTGGTGGAAGGTATGATCCATATCTCTCATTCACCCGCTCACATCCTTTTTGATTCTGGTGCATCGCATTCATTCATCGCATCTACATTTCTCTGCATTATTGGCTTTGAGTCTTCTTTATTGATTGATGAGGTTTTCATGGGTACTCCTCTAGATTCCTCGGTGTCTATCTCACGTATATGTAGAGATTGACTGATAGTTGTTTATGCTTGAATCCTCTTAGCAGACCTATTAGTTTTGCCGATGTATGAGTTTGACATCATCCTAGGCATGGATTGGTTGTCGACGCACCGGGTCACTTTAGACTACTTCGAGAAGACGGCTACTTTTCGTATTCCAGTGAGAGGTGATTCGTGTTCTCTAGTTTGAAACCTGTACAGTCAGGGGATGGCTTATTAGCTTTCTTAGAGTTAGAGTCCTCGGGTGTGGACGTTAGCTCTATTACGGTAGTTTACGATTATTCTGACATTTTCCAGCAGATTCCCGGTTTACCGCCGATGAGAGCGTTTAATTTGGCATAGATCCTGTTTCGGGCACAGTACCGATTTTGAAGGCACCGTACCGTATGGCGCCTGTTGAGCTGAAAGAGCTGAAGGATTAGATTTCTGAGTTGATGCGTCAGGGATTTATTCGACCAAGTACTTCGCCATGGGGAGCTCCAGTGTTGTTTGCAAAGAAGAAAGATGGTTCGATGCGTTTGTGTATTGACTACCGCAAGTTGAACAAAGTCACGATCAAGAATAGATATCCGTTGCTGAGGATCAAGGACTTGCTTGACCAGCTTCGAGGAACGCAGTTCTTTTCGAAGATTGATCTCAGATCAGCTTACCACCAGCTGAGGATTAGGGCAGCTGATGTTTCGAAGATAGCCTTTTGGACTCGTTACAGACACTATGAGATTCGGGTAATGCCATTCAGTTTGACGAACGCGCCCGCGGCCTTTATGGATTTGATAAGCCGTATTTTCAGCCTTTTTCTTGACCGGTTCATCATCGTGTTCGTCAACGACATTTTGATATATTCAAAGGCCGAGACAGAACACGATGGACATTTGAGGATCGCTTTACAAACTTTGCGGGAGAACGCACTATTTGCTAAGTTTGAAAAGTGTGAGTTTTGGCAGCAGGAGGTGAAATTCCTAGGGCACGTGGTGTCTAAGTAAGGAATTGCAGTAGATCCTTCCAAGGTTGCAGCAGTCGCAGATTGGGCACAGCCGACGAGTGTTACCGAGATTCGCAGTTTTTTGGGTTTAGCGGGGTACTATCGCAGATTCATTGAGGGGTTTTCGCGGATTGCAGCTTCTTTGACTCGTTTGACACAGAAGGACGTTCGGTTTGTTTGGGACGACAGGTGTTCTTTAGCTTTTTCCGAGTTGAAGAACAGATTGATGACAGCACCAGTTCTGATTGTTTCATCCAGCGGGCAGAGGTATAGAGTTTACAGTGATGCATCGCTTAGTAGACTTGGTTGCATTTTGATGCAAAAGGGCAAGTAGTGGCTTATGCTTCGAGACAACTTAAGGTACACGAGAGGAATTATCCTACTTATGACCTCAAGTTGGCAGCAGTGGTTTATGCGCTGAAGATCTGGAGACACTACCTATACGGGGAGAGATTCGAGCTCTTTTCCGATCACAAGAGTTTGCGGTATCTTTTCTCTCAGAAGGAGCTGGACATAAGACAACGCAGGTGGATGGAATTTCTGAAGGATTACGATGTAGATTGGCAGTATCACCCGGGGAAGGCGAATGTGGTGGCCGACCCTTTGAACCGTTTGCCTAGAGGATTACTTGCACGTCTGATGATTCGTGAGTGGACGATGCTTAACGACATTGCAGAGTTCGGGTTGATTTTGAATTCACAGACTGCGGGTGGTCTTATTGCAAATCTGAGAGTTCAGCCGTCTTTGATTTCTCAGATTATAGAGGTGCAGCAGCTGGACGACAGATTGCAGTCTTGGGCTTCAGGCGACACCAGACCTGATTGGACAGTTAGTTCAGATGGCAGTATCAGATATAGGGGCAGATTATGCATGCCAGATTCCGAGGTACTAAAACGCGAGGTTTTGTGTGAGGCTCATGGTTCGAGATACATTATTCATCCAGGCAGTACGAAGATGTACCAAGACCTGAAGAGACATTTTTGGTGGGATAATATGAAGCGCGAGATAGCTGCATTTGTTTCCAAATGTCTAACTTGTCAGCAGGTGAAGGCCAAGCATCAGAAACTAACAGGACAAGTTAAACCCTTACCTATTCCAGAGTAGAAATGGGAGCATGTCACGATAGACTTCATATTGGGTTTACCGTGGACGAAGAAACAACACGATTCTATTTGGGTGATTGTGGACCGATTGACCAAATAGGCACATTTCATTCCGGTTCGAGTTGAGCAGGATATATATGAGGGAGATTGTTCGTTTACACGGGGTTCCAGTGTCTATTATGTCAGATAGAGATGCCAGACTTACCAGCAAATTTTGGCAGAGCTTTCAGTGAGCAATGGATACTAGACTAGATTTCAGTACAACATTTTACCCTCAGACCGACGGTCAGGCAGAACGAGTTAACCATATTCTTGAGGATATTCTTCAAGCTTGTGTTTTGGCCTTCAAGGGAAGCTGGGATGAGTATTTACATTGGGCGGAGTTTGCGTACAACAATAGTTTTCAGTCAAGCAGTGGGATGGCACCTTACGAGGCTTTATATGGTAGAGCATGCAGATCACCTTTGAGTTGGGCAGAGGTTGGTGAGCAGAGCTTATAGGGACCAGACTTGGTTCGGGAGGCTACTGAAGCAGTTACTACCATCAGGGATCGGTTACGTACAACACAGAGCCGACAGAAGAGTTATGCCGACATCCGCAGGAGACCGTTAGAGTTTTGGATCGGGGATCATGTTTTGCTGAAGGTTTCATCGATGAGGCGCGTGATGCATTTTAGCAAGAAGGGGAAGCTAGCACTGAGATATATTGGCCCGTTTGAGATCCTGGACAGATTTTGAGAGTGAGCATACTGCTTGGCGCTGCCGCCGCAGCTGAGTAGAGTTCACAGCGTCTTCCATGTTTCTATGTTGAGGAAGTACGAGCGGGACCCTACTCACGTGATTAACTGGGAACCGATAGAGGTTCGGGACGATGCCTCGTATCTTGAGCATCCGGAGTGTATTTCGCATCGCGAGGAAATGGTTCTTCGCCACAAGGTTATTCCGTTTGTGAAAGTCCAGTGGAGTCACCATGGTCCGGAGGAGGCTACCTGGGAGTTAGAGGCTGATGTGAGGAGGCATTATCAACTTTTATTCTCAGGATGAGGTATACGTTTAATTTCGGGGCCGAATTTTTTTTTAGGGGGCTAGATTGTATTGACCCATATTTTAGTTATTCCTTTTATTCGCTTATATTCCATTTCCGCTTATATATTCCTATTCTTTATCTCATCGGCATATTAGATTCTCATCCTTCACGCTAAGTTCCGCATTCATTTTCCGCATGTACTCTTTCATCCATTCTATTCATCCATTATGCATCCATTTATTCCTTTCTGTGGTTTAGTATTAGTTTCCTTTATGTAGTTTTGGCGGTTCGAAGGTTATTTGGAGGAGGAGGTGGCGTTGTGGCCTTGGGAACCCCTATATGGGTTGGTAGTGATGTTTGTTTGTTGTGTGTGTGGTTCGGGGTGGTTCCGGTGAGTTGTTGGAGTGGCCGGTAGGTTTTCGGAGTCTCCCGAGGAAAAGATTCATTTTTGGGGGTTTAGGCGTTTGGTGATCATGAGGCAGTGGAGGTGGTGCTTCTACTTTGGAAACCCTTTGTTGAGTTGGTAGTGATGTTTGTTAGATGGTGTGTGGTTTGGGGTGGTTCCGGTGAGCCGTTGGATTGGCCGGAAGGTTTCTGGAGTTTCCAGAGGGAAAAGATTCCTTTTTGGGGGATTAGGCGTTTTGGTAGCCGTGAGGCGGTGGAGGTGGTGTTCCTACTTTGGAAAACCTTTTTTGGGCTTGTAGTAGTGTTTGTGTGGTAGTGGTGGTGGTCAGTGGTGTTTCCGGGGTATTCGGGGTGGTCCGTGGTGCTTCCAGGGTCTTTTCTTTTTATGCAGGAGCAGTTCTGTTCGAATAGACGCCTTTCTATTCGAACAGACTAGTCTTTGTTCGAATACAACTCACTCTGTTCAAACAGGATCATTTATGTTCGAACAGAGGCGCGTTTTAGCCTTTTTTGGGTCTTATCCTCTTTTCTCATCACTTCCTTTTTCTCTCCCTCTCTCTCTCCTCTCCCTAACCTATTCCCCTCTCCTCCATACTCTTGATCCACTTTTCCCCATCGCTCGAGGATTCTTCACCCGCTTCGTCGCAAGCTTCGCTCCTATCCTCGGTAAGAAATTCCCGATTCCTTTTCTGTTCTTTTCACTCGATTTCGGCATAGGTCTGATTTCTAGGGTTTGGTTTTGATGTCGTTTCCTTAATTGATTGGTTGCTTGTTGTTCTCCATTGTTGGTGTTAGATTATCAAGCGTTCCGTTACCATTCTGCGGATTTTAGATCGGTTTCTGAGTTGGTTCTTCGGCAGGACTTCGATTTCCTTCAGGCGAGTTATATTCCTTCATTACTAAGTTCTATATTAGTTTCTTAGTATTGTTTTAGAGAGTTATATTGAGCTTAGATATGCTTTATGATTAACTATAATTTAACCTAGGAATTGTCTGGTTTGTATTGTTAACCTGAAGTTAGGTCGTAATTGATTCTGGAGTTGGTTTTGGTTCACATAAGACCTGAATTAGTTAGTGGTGGTTGGGTTAGCGTTCTCGTGGCTTACCTAGGAATACCCTTTCTAGCCATAGGAGGTTATTGGGCTGGATGTAGTGACGGTTAGGTTGTTGTGTCGGCTATGCATAGTCGGTGTAACCGAGTCTTTATTCATCCTGGTTGTGTTGCTGTGTGAGCGGCAGCAGGGTTGCTTTCTTGTGCACCTGTTGCACTTTATAACTTATAACACATCTTTCAAAACTTATTGAGATTAGATACACGAACACTCCATTTTGGTTGACCTCCGACAGGATCCAAGGAGTCCGTAAGATCAGGTTAAAAGATACTGTGAGATTGGGAATGGTACTATCATACCTAGTTCAACCACTCTGGAGTGTGGAATGGTATGAGGCAGAGTCATGGAGATCCCAACTTATCCACGTTGAGGTTAAAATTCTTTTAAATGTTACGGACTATTATTCCGCGGATTGATACACTGAAATCCACTTTGATCAAGTGCGACCATCCTAGCTTGGTCGAGCTTAATCAAATCGTACCTATGTATCCCTTTACTAATTTCTTTAAGAAATTAGACGTTAGCGGTTGATCAACTAACATTATAATAAGATCGCATACACTTTTAAAACACTAAATCATTCTGCATTAGGGGATATTTATCGGAATGTCCCTGCTCATCATAACATATCATTGCATCTAGGATAAGTATGGGATTATCCTAGTTATTACTTCACGTCATGACATTGCATATTATCATATCATCACATTCTCTTCTCATATTCCTTACTCTACTCTCTTCTCACATTCCTTCTCTATTCTCTTCTCTCATCAACTCTATTACCTTTCCTTATCAACTTTGTATCTGTTATGGACACTTACTATATTGCTAGATTGTATTTACCTGCTCTATATTACATTCATCTCTACTCTATTTTTCAGTAACAGTTGTTAATAAGTTATTTAGTTATGTTGGATTAGTGAGCTCGTTGTTTGCTCACTCTCGCATTTTAACCATTTCAGAGGGTTGATTAGCTTGGACTGCCGCGTGGGTAGCCAGTTCAGAGACAGTTTTGCCGCTGCAGATTTCCTTTGGTTCTAGACTTCTGTAGGTGTTCTCAGCATGTGTCGCTGAGTTTTATTCGAGATGTTGTATTACATTTTCATCTGATATGTATATATATGTCTTTTGCTTCCGCGTTATATTGTTGTATTGTTATTTCTTTACTCTGATGATTATTGCTATATGTGAATAGCCAAGCCATAATTTGTCTACGGCTTGGCTACTTGTGGTGTAGAATCTTTAGATTCCCCGACCTGCACTACTTAGAATCTTGAAATTGGTCAAACTATCGATTACTGGATTTTGGGGCGTGACAGAGAATTATACCTACCTTTAAGTTATAAAGGTTGATTGTGAGGACCTTGCATGTGAAGTTGTTTCACTCTGGAGGAGAAGACTTCTTCAAGGTTTTCCTCTATTGAGATTTTTCTCTCAAAAATTTTATATTAGGATTTTCTTTCCAAAACCTCTCTGAACGATGATAAAGTAGTAATGTTAGAGACATAATAGAAATCTGGCATTGGATATCAATCTCATGCTACTTATACTCAAAGCTAAGACTCCTAGAAAACATTTCTATGTGCCTGCATTCAAGATAAAAGTGTCAAATTCTTGTAACGTATATCGAAAGTCCGCCTTCTTTTATAGAGACTGAAACAGTGCCCAACTTAACTGCAATAGAAAATCCCTATGTTGTTTCTTTGCTATGCTAATCTTCAGCCAAATTCTACTGCATTAGGTGATAGAGTTTGCAATCTGTAAAGGTTTAGATCTCGGTCCACCAAATTTTACTTAGTTCTTAACCCGGGAACCAAGTTAGATTCGAGTTGTAAAATTACTGTACAACCATATGATTCAAGACACAGATTTGATCGGCAAGTAAATTGCAAATCAACATAAAATCTCGTCAAAGCATACCTGCAGACTCTCTTTAATTTTCCTACATTTTTCCAAAGATAGATCTGACTTGTGTAATAGAAATTGCATACGCGGGCAGGTTATCGTCATAGAGTATATTGGAAAATCATCCTTGATAACTTTTTTTTATATACCATTATAACACTTTTTAAACCCTCTATTCAAAGCACATGGAGGTTTATTTAGAAACCACATGGAAAAATTTTGAAGAGCAAGTTATCGCACATCAAGTAGCAAAATTCTTACCTTATCCAAATTCTTATGGCCCAAACCTCTTCGGTAAGATCAAGTCACTATTAGATTATAAGAGAACATAAAGTAGGATCAATAGTTTCTACTTAATTACCTTTAATACAATATGCAACTAATGAATTCTTCAGAACTTTGTAAGATTAGTAGACTGGATAATAATGAGAACTCGCTAAATGTATTAGAAGACCGCATGAGCTTGGATTCAATCAATTAAAGTAGTACATAAAGAGTAGCCGCTGAATACCAAAAATAACAATTAGGAAATATATTTCTCTAATGATTAAAACATTTAAATACATTATTTACATCAAAAGGTGGATAGAGAACAAATGGAAGAGAGTATGTGCTCTTAAGTAAATATAATGTTTCAGTTCTCACATCACACAAAAATAAAGATAAGCATAATAATTTTACTAATAATATTATAATTTCTTCCCCCATTGCTTTGTCTTAAGGATGATTCATGACATGTTTTCTTTATAGTTCAGACTTCACACCTAAAGTGCTAAAATTACATAAAAAACTAATGACCAGAATGCTTAACAATTCCATTTCGGCCCTGGACAATCTTGGATTCATGAGTGCTATCTTAATTTTCATGGCAGCGGCCCTCACTTCTCACTCAAATAGGTGATTTCCTATTACGAGTACCCTGCCGTACTCTACTTGTATACACAATCTATAGGAATCATTAAAAACAAATTTTACCCTAACAATCTCTGTAGGTTGCACTGTTGCATAGGGAATGAGATGGAGACTTATTCATCGCAGTGCTTAGGTGAATAATTCTCAACTAGTTTTCCTATTAAATCTAGATCTTGGGATCCTCCAGTCAACTAGGTTAGGTTACCATTAAGATTACTCGTGGATTAGGTGTATTAATCCCATTCCTTTTGATGTACAATATACTTGCCCTTTCAACAACCCTTTTGTAAATGGATCCACTAGTTGTCTTGAGATTTAACAAAATTAATGGATATTATTTTTTTCGCAAGTAACTGCCTAACGGTATTGTGTCTCTAACGTATATGTCGTGACTTACCATTATACACTTGATTCTTATCCCTTGTTAGTGCTGCTTGATTATCAGAATGAATACATATAGCAGACACAGGTTGTAGCCATAAAGAAATATTCTCTAGAAACTCTCGAAGCCATTCTACTTCTTCTCCAGCTTTTTCTAAAGCAATAAACTCATATTCCATCATGGAGCGAGTTATACATGTTTATTTATGAGATTTCCATGATATTGTTGTACCTCCAAGTGTAAAGACATATCCAATAGTAGATTTTGACTAGTCAGAATCCGATATCCAGTTTGCATCACTATATCCTTCAAGTACAGCTGGATAAGTAGTGTAGTGCAAACTATAGTGTAAGGTGTACTTCAAGTACTTTAAAACCTTAACTAGTACAACCCAATGTGCATCTCTCGGATTACTTGTATATCGACTCAGTTTACTTACTGCATAAAAAATATCTGGTCTGGTGCACTTCATAATATACAGGAGACTGCCTATGATACGTGAGTACTCAAGTTGAAAAACATTTTCTCCCTTATTTTTTGCTAAGTGTTGATTTCTATCAAATGGTGTTTCAACACCTTTATATTCAAACTTATTAAATCTCTTAAGCACGTTTTCTATATAATGTGCTTGTGACAACATAATTCCCTGTGATGTTCTATTGATCTTGATTCCAAGAATAACGTCTACAATACCTAGGTCCTTCATGTCGAAGTTCCTGGTCAACATTTTCTTTGTGGACTTTATTACATTAATATTAGTCCCCAAAATAAGCATATCGTCTACATATAGACATACAATTACGCATACAACATCAATGCGTTTATAATAAACACATTTGTCACATTCATTGATTTTAAATCCACCATTTATCATAACGCGATCAAACTTTGCATACCATTGTAAGGGCGCTTGTTTTAATCCATATAAAGACTTCACAAGTTTGCTAACTTTGTGTTCTTGTCCTTTGACAATAAACCCTTCAGGTTGGTTCATATAAATTTCCTCATCTAATTCATCATTTAAAAAAGTTGTTTTCACATCCATTTGATGTATTTCAAGCTTATGCAAAGCTGCAATAGCTATCAACATTCATATAGATGTTATCCTTGTAACTAGTTAATAAGTGTCAAAATAATCTAGGCCTTCCTTTTGCCTAAATCCCTGAGCAACAAGTCGCGCCTTGTACTTGTCTATTGAACCATCAGGCTTCATCTTCCTCTTGAAGATCCATTTATAACCTATTGGTTTGTTACCAGGTGGAAAATTTACCAACTCCCACTTATGATTTTGCCTAATAGAATCAATTTTACTATGAACTGCCTATTTCCAACTAGGAGCCTCAGGAGTTGACATGGCCTCCTTGAAGGTTTGAGGTTCATTCTCTAACAGGTCAGTTATATACTCTAGATCGATTCTTACGGATGCGGTCTTAACCCGTTTTCTACGTCTAAGTTTTGTAGCCTATTCAGAAGTTTGCTTAAAACTTTTAGGCTGAAAATCATTACGAAGCAACGTCATGTGATCTTTTTTGAGAATTCACAGTATTACTCTTTTTGCTTGGGAAAATATTCTCAAAGAATATAGCATCACGTGATTCTATGAATATTTTCTCATGTATATCAGCAATCTCTGATTTGTGTACCAGAAATCTGAATGCACTACTATTATTAGCTTTGCCAATAAAAATGCAGTCAATAGTTTTTGGTCCCAATTTCACACGTTTGGGAACTGGAACTTGTACTTTTGCAAGGCGCCCTCACACTTTCATGAATTTAAAGGAAGGTACTCTACCTTTCCAAAGTTCATAAGGAATGATATTTGTCTTCTTATGAGGAATCTTATTAAGTAAATAGTTTGTTAAAAGTAAAGCTCCTCCCCCCCCCCCCACAAGTTTTGTGGCAAACCAGAACTAATCAGCATGGCATTTACCATATCTTTTAAAGTTCTATTTTTCCTTTCATCAACTCCATTTTACTGAGGTGTATAAGGTGCTGTAGTTTGGTGAATAATCCCTTTCTGAGCATAATACTCTTCAAAAACTTATGAAACATATTCACCACCTTTATCTGACCTTAAATTTTTAATCTTCCTGTCAAGTCAATTCTCAACCTCCTTTTTGTAAAGAGTAAACATCTCTAATGCTTCATCTTTACTTTGGAGTAGATACACATGACTACTATATCTAGTACACACTAGGCCAAAACGAGTAAAAAACGATGGGTCAGGTCAGTCGTTATTTTGCTAAAGTGACTTCAATTTTAGTCGGAAAAAGCGTCGTTCTTTTTGCAGTAGTTTTATGTTTTTGACTTGAAATGCGTCATAATATTACAACTGTAAACCACGTCGTAATATCTGTCATTTTTAGTTAAAATTGCGACACATTTATGAGTCGTTTTATGCGTCGCAAAAAAAATACACAAGTATCAGTCGTTATTTTCGTCGTATTTGTTTCATTTTCCAATTTATTTATTCGTTGTTTTATGCGTCGCAATTTTACGACGCCAAAATCGCCTAATTTGTTGTAATTCTAAAAAATTTCGACATACAAACTAGTCGTGTTATCTGTCACGTAAAAACGTCGACGTATTAGAACAATTATTGACGATGATTTTAGTCGCTTCTCACAATTATAAATTTCAAAATTTTATTTAATAATATTAGTTTAATTAAAGAGTCTTTCCTATACTCTTACAATTAGAACTAGATAGATTTGAACCATCATTGTCTCAAGTTCATGAGAGCTCTTGCCATTTAGAGCTTATAGTTCTATCAATAAAGATGCATAAAAATAAAATGTGTATAATAGTAGTAATTGTGGGGTTATATTTTGAAGGGAACACACCTCATATTTGTAAACCTCCAGGTAACGGTAACATTATCTTACAGTCGTCTTCTGTGTGAAGAAGACTAGGCAGAAACATGCATCTTTCAACTTACTAGTGCATCTTCTTCTGTAAAATAGACAAGTCCGGTGCCAGTCCATACATCTTTACCAAAGCTTCTGCACACCATCCATGTCCATCATCCACTGTTGGCATCCTCACTTCAAGAAACGGCATCACAGGCTGATGGGTCTGTGGCGAAACAGCTCTAGCGAATATCCTCAGGACGTTAGACGCATCTAAATCCATGCAGACACTAATCCCTGGAATCCCTTTTGGTGCTGACGGTATTCCCATGATCTTAAAGTAACCCAGAATGCAGTTTTCGTCCACTTTCTTCCCATCGCCTTCATAAACAACAATTAGCGCCTCCGTTTGGTTTTCATGTGTAGTTGTAAACCACATCTCTTTCCTTGTTGGCATTGCCATATTCCTAGGTATGATAGGCACAAAAGTATGTCTATCAGCTTCAATGCCAAGACTCTGTGGTGTTGCTTGTATTGTTAAGAGGTCCAGGCTTCCCAGTGGATCACTCACTCTAAAAGCCACTGCTCCTTCCAGTGCAGCACTGCAAACCACAAACCACAGCTTCCAAAGGGTCCATCCCCATACACGCCTCATCTTTTTTACATAACTTCAAAACAAGGCTTTTTACCTTGGGGATGTTGGAGCACCCACTCACAAGTATGACATCGCTTATATCCTCCACGTCAACTCTCGCAACAAACACACATTGTTCTACAAGGCTCTCACATTTCTCGAACACTTTTCGGTTAACCTCCTCGAATTCAGGCCGCCCCAAGACCTTACATATTCTCAAGCCATTTTCCAGATCTACATCTATCATGACAATGTCCTGTGAGGAAAGCTTTTATGACTGCATCTTGAGCAGCAACTCTGAGTAAACCTATTACTTTCATCTCATTATTTCCGTGGCTCAAGAAAAGACTATCCATATTGGGCAAGAGATGATGCATTATGTTCTGAACAAAATCTTCTCCTCCAATGTGACTACCTGACAGGGCTTTGATCTGTGAAACTCCTCCAGTAGTAGTTGATACACAAGCATCACAATAACCAGCACCCATATTGAAGATCATGGCTATATTCTCACTTCCGCTCCCCATGTTATCATGCACCGTCTGTTGTTGATGTTGTCCATATAGAAGAGCCACAACTATTGGTTCAGGCATCAACCTTAGTACAAACAGCTCTGCCATGGCACATGCTCGCTCTATCTGAGTCAACTGAAACCGACTAAATGATACAGGAACGGTGAGTACGACGTTTTGTACGGCTCTTTTAAGTTGTAGCTCAGCCATGACCCTTAAATCCACTAGAAAAATGGAAAGGACTTCTTCTGGAGTAGTCGATTTCCACACATTGTTCACTAGGATATATCAAGAATCATAATGGCATAAACAAGCAAATATAGACATACCGACGTATGGGATAGTTTACTAGTTTCAGGTATTGTGTCAATGGATCCACTGGTGGTCGGAGGTTCATTGTTTAGAGTTTCTCTCATCTCCCATCTCTAAACTAGAGAGCGTGTCCTTCCTAGTTGAGCTGCAGAATAAAAAGAAGATTAGTCAATATTAATTTAGGTATTCCTCAGTAAGAGATTGAATATCTCAATACGCATACCTCTTTTAACAACTGTCGAAGACCTTTTCCCCCTACTATTACTATGTGGCTCTGGACCTGAAAAGAGATCAAATATTTAAAGCTCCAATACGTGGAAGAAATATGATTAGAATTTGAATGTACAAACAAGAAGCATACAAGAAAAATGATTCTGTGAAAGTATCTCAAGAACTTAACAAATTTCGCGGCTGGAACTCAAAGGAACATCTGGTGACATAGTCCTTCCAAACTTTTCAGTAACACTATTGATGCTTACATGGGTGTCGCCAATGGCTTCTGAAGCTTCCTGTTTTGTAAATAAACTGAAGTGGAAGTTTGGAACCGCTGAGTTGTCAACACAATTTGTCTGGCTTCTGAGGGGTTCAGATTCAGCTCCAATTGTCAACTTTGCCGTTTGATATTTGCTACCAGTTGGATTCCGTATATCTGTTAGCTTTCTACCATACTAAGATTGATTTTCTCATTGCTGATTGATTCTCTTCTATAATTAACTCCATTATCAGCAGTTGGATTGTTTCTAGGGACGAAGACAGGGAGAGTCACTTGTTTACTGGTTACTTGGCTATTATAAACTGCATACATAAGAAGCAGAAGCGTTCAACCTGGGGAGGAACTACTACTTGATGCTGTAGAGAGAAGTAAGAAAGTAGAATCAACAATGCCATCTGCTAATAATAATATTGTTTCTGAATTGGTGGCACTGGGTTTTAACTATCTCCATTGTCAGAAGGCTACTATTAATACCTCCAATGTTGGGTTAATGGAAGCTACAAATTGGCTACTACTTCATGCGAAAGATTCAGATATAAATGATCCTATTTCCCAAACAGACCATCAAACTGCTAAAGTCTTGTTATCATTTGTTGACCAATCCAATATTGATACTTATTTCCTTTGGATTTTCAGAAGAGATTTCTAAAGAAGCATTGAGAGCATCTGGTGGTGATATTGGGAAAGCAACAAATTAGATATTTAACCAGCCTGATGCTTCTGGTCCAACGGATATGGATGCCAGCACATTAAGCGATGCAAATGGTTTTGTCGATACAGTTTTACCTGACAGAGAAGGAAGTTACGAGCTTATTGAACTGGTCAGCCACATTGGTACCTCTATCCACTGTGGACACTATGTAGCTCATATATATAAAGATGGACGATGGGCGATGGGCGATCTAGCGAAGCTTGGATGTGGATGTGGCAACCATCAGGCACTCTACTGCTGCGACAAGAGGCACCCACGCCCCCCACTTGGTTTGCCCACTCCCATATTATAATCTGTGTCCCTTTTGGCAGCCAACAATGTGAGGGCCCAAGCGCACTTTTCAGGATAAGCCGACCCAACTCCCTATCATTTTGTTCCACGCACACGCTCGGCTAGGGTTTCTGTGTTTTTTGCGTTTCTTGTTGATTGGTAAACTAGAGTCATCACTATCTATAGTATTTTGTCTTGTCGATTTCGAGTTAACCAAAAGCAGAAAAATGAAATGAAAAGATTGACCAACGCTCATTTTTCTCTTAAAAAATGCTGACCAACACTCTTTTTTCTATCGAAAACTAAAACTCAAACTCGAACTCATGTGGATACCGATCTATTGGGATCGCGAACTCGATTAAGGGAGGCACCATTGGGATTTGACCTAATCAGTTCTGCTTTTTCAGTTGCAGAAATCGAGAAGACCAAATGTTGTATATAGTACTGTCCATTAGCTCATATGGATAGCGATCTATTGGGATCATAAACTTGAAAAGACTGACCAAGAAAGACTGACCACTCATGCAACTTCAACTCATTGTGTTAGGGTTTGCTAGCTAACAACTAAGTAGCGAAATAGCTAGGCTCATTTTTTGCCTTAGGTCAACCAAAGTATATAAGTCTCAAAGTAGCGTAGCGCTAGCTAACAACTAAGTAGTAAGTAGCTAACTCCTCGCTAAAGTGAGTATAGCTTAGCTCTTTTTTTTTCACCTTAGCTCAACCAAAGTATACAAGTCCTAAGTATTAGATTATGATCCTAGCAAACCTAAGGTTAGGATCCTAGCTCAAAGGCTTTCAGTCAGTAGCGAAATCCTGACCTTAGGTTTGCTAGATCCTACTTTAGCGAAATAGCTTATCTCCTTTTTTTTACCTTAGCTCAACCAAAGTATACAAGTTCCGTTTTAGGTAGTCATGTTTCATCTTAAGGGTGTATCTAACTCCTCGCTAAAGTCGGTAGCTAACAAGTAGCGAATTAGGGGAGGCAGCGTAGGCATTAGCTAACATCTCTTAGCTCAAAGGCTCGCTCTGAAGATCTTAACTTTTTGACCTTAGCTCACCCAAAGAATACAAGTCCCGAGTATTAGAGTGAGAGACTTAGCTCTCTTCTTTTTACCTTAGCTCAATCAAAGTATACAAGTCCCAAGTATTAGAGTGAGAGGCTTAGCTCTTTTTCCCTTAAAAACCAAAGTATACAAGTCCCGAGTATTAGAGTGAGAGGCTTAGACTAGATACAGGATTCGGAGAGCTTAAATTAAAGCTATAAAATTTATGACTATACATCCCAATAAAGGCTCCGACTAGGCATAAAAACAAGCTGAAAAAGGCTCAAAAAGGCTCCAAATTAATAAACTATACAGCTGCGCTTAGGCCGACCCAAGGCTTGAGTAACCTCCCTAATCATTCACATGACCTTTAAATAGAGGGGACTCAAGCAAGGCCGGCCCAAAAGTAGTCATTACGTGCTACTAACCGCACACCTTGATGTGGCTGTGATGATAAACTCAAGAAGAAAAAGGAATCTCCTCCTACGCAAACAAGTAACAAATCAGGCACTGCCAAATTTGGTTAAGACGCATGGCAAGTGATCTGGAGCAATTCTCGTCCTGGGCTAAAAGGATAGCGATCTATTGGGATGGCTAAATGGATAACGATCTATTGGGATTGCTAAATGCCAACTCAAAAAGAAAGTAGCGTCCCAGAGTTTCGAGTGAGACCAGACCCTTTATCCGGTGCAATATATCTTGTGCGATATGGAGGCCACCCCTCACAGTTTACGGCTAACCACCTACCACCAGTATGCCATGTAAATGCCTTATATGAACAACAAGAAAGAAGAATTGAATATCACATTATCCTTTTTTCTTACTCTGTTTTAGAAGCATCGGGAATCAGGAGTGGTTTTTTTTTCAATGATGACAAGATCGGGGTCTTGTGCAATTCCCAAAGGACATGGGATACTTATACTTCTTCAAGAGAATGGACAATTGAATACAAAAATGAATGTGATTATGACTAAAATGCATTATAAGAGGGCTCTATCCCCTTTCTCTTGTCGGTGCTGAGTCTCTAAATGCAACAATTGAAATAAAATTGAATCCCACATTCCTTTTCTTATCTATAAATTTTAGAGATCTGTTGATCAATTGTCCTTTCGAAATTTCAACAAGAAACCATAAAAAAATAGCAACAAGAAAGAACTCCAACAAACAACAATTCGATTCAAACATCAATTTGATATTTCAATTCCAACAAGAAAGAACTCCAACAAACAACAATTCAATTCCAACAAGAAAGAACTTCAATAAAAGATTGTAATTTGATTCAAAGAGAGAGAAAGAGAGGGAGAGAGCATACCCGTTGTATAACTTGCAATTCGATTCCTCAATTTTGTTGGTAATGGTTCCTCAATTTGGTTGATTACCCAATTTAGATAAAATCAAAGAGAAGAATTGCATCTGGAGAAGAATTGTATATGAAGTTTGAAGAATTGGTGAGAAGAATTGTTACTCTTTCATTTCGATTCGAAGGGTTTGAAGTTATTAGGGATTTAGATTTTAGGGTTGAGAGTTGAGAGTTGAGCGAGAAACGACTGTATCTAAAGTCGAAATTGAATGGTTTTCTCGACTACACGAGGAGTCAATTTTTTTTAGTCAAAAATAAGAGGGGAAAAGTAAAAAACGATGGTGGTTCTAAAAAAATGACTATTAATGGAAGTCATATTGTTACAACAGAGTAACCAAGTCGTAAATCTACCTCCAAAAGTGTCATTATTTACATTATTTGGCCTAGTGACAGTCATCGATAAAAGTAATAAAATACTTTTTCCCACCTCTTGCTTGGACGAATTTTAAGTCACATAAATCGCTGTGTTTTAATTTGAGATGCACTGTCTTCCTTTTATCAACTGAATGAAAAGGTTGTTTTGCAAACTTTGTTAAAACACATGTTATACATTTTTGTTTGCAATCAATGCTGAATTTAGGCAACAGTCCTAAGTTCATTAATCTGCGTAACGAACCAGTATTAACATGTCCTAAGCGTTCATGCCAAACATTAAAATACTTAAGAATATAAGCAGAACCTTCAATTTTATTGATATTCATTGGGGATACATCAACATTGAACTTAAACAGGCCATCACATGTCATCACATAAGTAGTCCTTTCCTACAAACATTCCACATTTAGTCAAGACACATTTGTCCGACTCAAATACAAGCCTAAAACCCTTCTTGCTTTAAGCTACCCCAGACACCAAATTCTTACGAATATCAGGAACATGTTGAACTTCATTTAGAGTAAGTTATTTTCCTGATGTGAATTTTAGGATAATCTTTCCAACTCCTTCAACCACAAAAGTTGAAGAGTTTCCCATGTATAATTTTTCATCACTGTCCACTTTTTTGTATGACGAAAACTGGGTTTTATCAGAACAAATATAGCGTGTTGCTCCAGTATCAATCCACCAATTTTTGGCATTACTGATTAAGTTTACTTCAGAGACCACAGTCGAAAGGTTCTCAATTTCAAACACGTTGGCTTAAGGGGGCTGGTTCATTGATGACTTGCCTTTATTCTTCCTACAGTCCTTTGCACGGTGCCCTTTCTTCCAGCATGTATGGCAGTTCTTACAAAACTTTTTGAAGTCTCTTCCAGTTGGTCCTAGTGTAGAGTTTTTACCCCTCTTCTCATTCATCTTATGAGATTTTCCCTTATTGTTTAAAGGATTTCCTTCAACAATATTGGCCTTTGATTCCAGCGAACCAACTCCAATCGCTTCTTCACTATTATGATTGTCTTCTTCAATTCTCAAACGCACGATCAAGTCCTCAAACTTTATCTCCTTGGGTTTGTGCTTCAAATAATTCTTAAATTCCTTCTAGGATGAAGGTAATTTTTCAATCAATGAAGCAACCTGAAATGATTCGCTCAGAATCATTCCTTCTGCATGAATTTCATGCTGGATAATCTGCAACATTTGTACTTGACTAATTACTGACTTGGAATCAATCATCTTGAAGTCAAGAAATCTGTTGACAACGAAATTTTTCATTCCTGCATCTTCTATCTTGTACTTCTTGTCCAGAGAATCCCACAGTTCCTTGGCAGCCTTGAGTGGACTATAAACATTATACAGTTTATCATCCAGCCCATTCATAATATAATTCCTGTAAAAAAATCAGAATGTTTTCGTGCCTTTATAGCATCGACAGTGGTCTTATTAGTTTCACTATCTTTGAGAACAAGGGCACTTTCCTGCAAAATATTTGTAAGGTTCAGTGTTGTTAGATAAAATAACATTTTTTACTGCCAACATTTAAACTCCGCTCTATTGAACTTCTCTGGCTTTCCTTGATGAACACGAACGGCAGTTTCGTTAATCGACATCTTCATAAAACTCAAACACAAAGAAGATATAAGATTTATCTTAAGATTGTTACACATGTATTCATAAATGAATTGAAAAATGAACAAAAAGGAAATGGAAAACCGAAGATCGAGGCTTCCAGTCACTGTAATTTTCTTAAGACAGATTTCACCCTGCGTATGGTGCTTCACAAATGACGGTGCCTATCTCCCAAGATACAATGATCAAATCATACAGACTTAAAGCACTCAAGTCGATACGCTTGTCGAACTATCTGCGATTTTACTATCAAGAAGAAAGCAATAAAAAGAAGAAATGAGATTCGGGTATTTTTCTGTATCATAAACATATTAAGAAAACAACTATTTATAAAGTAGATGGAGACTTTTAGAAGCACCTGTTGACAGGGGTGCCCCAAGAAACACCCCTGTGAAGAGTTGTAACTCTTGGAAAGAAAAACCAAGTCCTGAAAAAGTACCCAAAAAAGACTAAGAAAAACCAAGGCCGAATCATAGAGTTATAAATAGTTCAGGTGTGTCATGGGTTAGGTCGTGCACGTAAGCCCATGGGCATCCACATATAACAAACCTTTATACACTCGCCTCACACACGCGTGATGGCACCGCCTACCTACACATGCTACACATGATAGTAGTGTGCAAACCAATATAAAGTGAAAATCCTATTTTCACTTATCCAATGTGGGACTAAAGATAAATATACCAAATATGCATTCAAAACAAAGAAAACACATGAGAATTTTCCAACAATTATGTTATAGGGGTTGTCAAATATTTTTACAAAGTTTTGTTGATTCTGATATGGTGGGCGACATTGATAGACAGAAGAAGACTAGTGGTTTCATTTTTACGTTGGGAAGCGGTACGGTTACATGAGTTTCTAGGCTACAGAAGATTGTAGCTTTGTCTACGAGCGTTATACACTTAACAAAGAATTTGGATTTTCATTCTAGGACCAAACATATTGATATTTGGTATCACTATATTCGCTCACTCCTCAAGGACGGTGTGTTGAAGCTTGAGAAGATTCACACTGATGTAAATCCAGCCGATATGTTTACGAAGGTGGTGACTTTTTAGAAGTTGACGACATGTACAACTTTGGTAGGTCTTCAAGATTGAAGGTCCGGGTAGTGCGAGCAATTAATTTGGAGATCTGGAGATGGGTTACGGGATTCGATTTCAAGTGGGAGATTGTTATGGCATGAACTCAAATCTTGTTCGAGGAAGTTCATCGGAGCTCGTGGGACGAGCGAGGATCGAAGATGGTTTGATAAAAGGTTTTTTAAAGTTCTGTTCAAATAGAGTATTTGTCTGTTTGGACAGAAGAGGCAGAGGCATGATTATTCGAATAGACTTCTCAGTTTATTCAAATAAAAGGCAAGTCGTTCGAATGAGACAAGAAGTCGTTCGAACAAGATTTTGTCTGTTTGAACATACTTGTTGTCTGCTTAAACAAAACACCTCAGAACCTACTTTGTTCAAATAGACTAAGAGTCTGTTAGAGTAGACTTTGTTAAGTCAGTTTCAAAAGTTTGTTCAGGAGGCATTTGTGTGTCTCGTGATCCGTAGTTTGAGTCCATCTTTATGGAATGACTTCTTATATTTATAAGAGAGTCTTAGGTTATTTTGTTGTTAGTTTATCTTTATGAGTTTAATTCTAGAGAGACCTTGAATTTGAGAGACTCCATTAAAGCTTGAGAAGCTTGGAAAGATCATTGTAACTCTTTTGTTTAACATAGTGGATTGTTCGGGGAGTGGTTTTCTATCCGCAAGGGCTTTCCACTTCCCTCCTCATTGAATTCTTGCGTCATTATTGTTCTTGCTTGGTTAATTCTTTTGTTAAGGCTTATTCCGCGAATCTTTCTTGTCATAGAAGAGAGCGTAGCTACCTCGATTCTCAACACATCTTTATTGTCATGACACCAACAACAAGTATAAACAAAACCATAAGTCTATTATATATTAGAAGAAATCAAAGCAGTAAGTATAAACAGAACCCTAAGTATATCACAAATTAGAAGAAATCAAAACATCAAGTTCCAACAGCAAATATAACAGCAACGTATATGTTTATTGGTCAATTCTTCAATTTTCCTTTTTTTCTCTTAATGGTTACGCTTCTTTACTGTATAAGGGGATGCTTTACTAAACCCTCTATTAGAGTTTTTGTAAGAGAGGCCTGAATTGAGAGAGTGAGATTCTTTTATGGATGTTACTACACTTCCTCACCCTTCTCATGCATGTATTTTGTAAGCTTTCAGATTGTGTTAATTGTATATGTAGCTTTGGTGCTTGGGAAGTCTATTTCACCCCTCAAGGACCGTGCTTCATACCTTATTCTACCCCTCAAGGACCGCGCTTCATACCCTGATGATAAATGTCTTATAGGGTTTAAGAATGAGGAGGTATAATACTTGGGAGGATTTTCTATTCTTTCAAAACTGATTGTCTTTTTTTTTTAATTAATTTTTGCTACTTCTTCTTGCTAATCTAATTATGAGCTATTATATATTTTAGCAAACCCACATTGTGAAATATTGTGTTAGAGTGCGGAGATGATTATAAGAATAAGACCTTGAGATTCTATTCAGAATGTGGTATACCGAAGGTGGTATATCGTTAACTATTTTCATTTTAGTTCTAAAGTTTGCCTATGGAAGCTTTACTTGCTAATCGCCTATCTATTTATATAAAAATTCTAGTGTACTAGAGTCACTAGAAAATTTTGTGCATACTGTGGGAATAAATTTATGAAAGGGGTATTCTGTTCATAATGTGGTCATGAGAGGGTAACTTCTCAAGGACCCAAGCCTGATAAAACGCACAACCTAAATGTTACGCATAACCCAAATGTAAAGCAGGTAACTTCTAAATTTTAAATAGCAAGTATAACAGCAAGTACCTACCGCTAGAGTTATAAAGAGTGCACCACTGAAGAACATCATCTTGTTTCGACTCAAATGCCATCCGGCGAGACCCATCAGAACAAATAATATGATAAACGTAGTGAAAATACCGAATTGCACCGCACCAAATATGTCATTTTCTCAGATTGCTGAGAACCACATTGGACTCATTTTGGGGGATAAAATAGTGTTGAAAATTAGGGTTTCTTTTTCAAAGAATTTTCAATTTGGGGGAAATTGAAATTTGTAAATTAGGCAGTATTATCATAACTCTACCAATATTGCTATTTTAAAGTACTATTTCAATGAATCATAAGAAATTGCCAAAATTTCTATTTAGAGTACCAAAATTAGGGTACTATTTCTTTGCACAACACATCTTTATAAATCATAATAAAATCATTAATCCATTCTATGAATCAATGCTAAATTGAATTTAGATAGTATAGAAAAAAAGACAGGAAACACTATAGGTGATCCAATTACTAATTCTTTGCACAACACATCTTCATCAATTACAAATTTAAACTCAATATTTGATTGTCATGATAAAACCCTAATGAAGGAACACAATTCACCAGTAAACATGAGACAACAAGAGAGAGAGAAGTGTACCTATTTGTCGGATGTCAAAGCTTCGAGAGGGAGAAAAACAAACTCAAACATTGAACTTGGAAGCGTTGAGAGAGAGATAGAAAACAAAGTAAAAATCAAGATCGCATGGGGTTTTCAAGGAGATGGCATGTTGTTGGGTTGTGTTTTTTTTTTAAGAAGAAGGTGTTTATTTTTATTTTTTTTGTAGTCAGGGAGGAAGAGTGAAGTTTGTTTTTCGGGTGTAAGTACTTTAGTTTTTAGACTTAAAACTTGAACTTCCAAAATTGCCCATTCATGTGTAATTCTCGAGGCACCTACATCGCATCCCAGCCCCTCTTTGTCTCTGGACATAAGCCAGACTTGTCCAATACGGTAAAAACACAGCCCCATTATTATAAAAAGACAAGATTTAATAACCCCTTTGGCAGTTATTCCAAGTAAATCAAGTACCCAGAGAATTACACTCCATAAGGTTTGTGTTTGTAAAAAAACTCCTGAAATTTAGCAACAGCATTCCATCTTACCTCACTTCCACCACCTTCTTTTTTCATCTCTAAGAATCACATTAAAATCTCCAACCACAAGCTAATGAAGATTAGTAGAAACAATAATCATAAGATCATCCCACAGCTTCCATCAAAATATATAGGAACAGTGGGCATGAATAAATGAAATAACAACATTCTCAATTAAAATAGTAATCTGCTAGGGGGATTTAGCTAATACAGTGGGCTTATTCTGAATTTTACCCCCGAAAACCCAAATATTAGGGATTTTATTACCATTTTCACAATAAATGGCATCAAAAGCCATAGTGCAAAGCCCTAAACTCTTTAGTTTATTTATTGAGGGCATTACTTTTGGTTCGATGATACATAATATGGTAGGGTTGTATTTCTTAATCATACCCTTGAAAACATTACAGATATCTTTGTTTCGAGCTCCTCTACGATTCTAGCAAAGAACTCTAATCATCTCAACCTTTATTGTTGCCTCATTCTATTCTTCTTTACAGTTGGAACATTAAAGACCTTAACTTTGTAAAGTCTCATGTTTTTCCTATTTCTTGTTGTTGTCCATTCATTCTCAAGATCAAGGTCTTGCAAATTGCATAAAGTATCTTTATCTCCACTAATGCCTTTGTCAGACCATTCTAGTGATTCTTCATTCATACCTTAAGAGTTGTAATCTTCAACCTTAACTCCTTCAATATTGCTATTGTTGTTGCCAGTCTCCTCTATTTTAGCCATATCAGCCCAAGCTTGCTCAACAATGCTTGCCTCTCTAGCTGCTTAACTTCCCAGCTCCTTTTCCAAAGAATTAGGCACCATGTTTCTAGTATTGGAGTTTGACTGACCGGTCACATAGAAGATGACGTCGATTGTGGCTGGTCCCACAGTAATAGGTAAGATGATCTTCCCTACTCGTTCTTCTTTAGAACCATTGAATCCATTGATATCGGTGTCACTTTGAATAACTTAATCGGTCAATCCCATTTGGTCGATAATGCTCTAAAGGAGAATCTCAATACAGCTGCCAATATCGATCATCATTGTGTACATGACAAACTTCTTCATCTTGAGCATTATGACTAATACATCATGATATGGAAACTTGACATGGCTAGTATCATAATCTTCGAATGAGATCCCGAGCCAGCGATTGCTCGACTCAGGCAGAAGTTTGGCTTTTTTGTCTTGAGGTGTGAGATCGCAGTATTCTGACAGTCTCCTACGCTTAAATCTGCTAGAGCTGGTAATCTGATTGATTTTGATAATGTTGCTATGGAGCATATGGTAGAAATGCTTCTTCTCAGTTTGATCTTCAACCTGGACAACTTTAAGATACTTCTTATAACTGTCATCCTTGTATGATTCCAGGTCGACAATATATTTGAATATCCATCCCTCCTTAAAAATGTATTCGAGCAACCTCTGTAAAGCATAACAATTGTCAGTAGAATGATGGTTTACCTTATGATGTACGCAGTATGGTCGGTTCTCGATTGGTTACAATGGTTGGGAGAGACGGTAGAGCTTATCCTTTGAGAGGATTGGAAAAATTATGGAAATCCAAACATTCATCTTTGGGAGGACTGGTCTAACTTGCAAACCACCTTTCAGAGGGTTGCCAATGTTTCCCTTGGCGCTTTTGGTCACCCTGATCCTCCTTCAGTTCAGTGTTTCGATCTGTAGATGGACCTTTCGTGGTAATGACAAATTTAGTAGATTTATGCCTTTTGGACATCATTATTTCTAGGTCGATGTAACTATTGACCTTGGTGATCATATTCTCCAAGGTCGCGGGTTTGTTGAGGAAGAGGTGTTCTTTGGCTTTGCAGTCGAGCTAGAGTATATTTGTGAAAGTAGTAATAGCTATTTTCTGATCAAAATTGTCTACTATATGCTCAAGCTCCAAAAACTTCATCGCAAAAGCCTCGAGCTTCTCTCCATGTGACTGTTTGAGACTGTTAAAAGAATATAAATTTTCTTTTTTATCTCTCTTGCTTGTATGTCTTGATAAATTGTTTCTGCAGCTGGCTGAATGTATATATGGAATCTTCAAGTAGAGAATGGAACCATCAGAGTGGTTCCTCCTACAGGCTTGTCGCAAATAGATGGCAGATAATATGGTTGAGATTATAGTACAACCCTAATAAATCACAGTATTGTTGAATGTGCTTCTTCAGATTGGTACCCTTGTATTTGTGAATTTTTGGAGTATAGAAACCTTTTGGTACTTCCATATTGAATAGTTCTTTGGTAATTGGACTTCTTTTCAACTTGGTAAGGTCATCGATAGTGCCCAGAACTTGTGCTTTGATCAACTCCTTAATACGCTCGTCCATATGTTCTTGTGTGACATAATGATGGGTCGGTTGAGTGGTTAGGCGAGGAGGTTATGAATTGTGAGTACCGTTACCCTCACGTAAAACGTAAATGATCTCGTGTTGGAACTCGAAGTTAAGGTCGTTATTCTTTCCCTTGACGTATGGAACATCGGTGACCTCCGCTGATCTTAGATTAAACTTCACCGCCCAAATGAATGGAAGGTTAAGGTTTAAATCAAATATTTCTGGAGATAGCTTTGTTGGTAGCTCCTTGAGGTCCCAATCTTTCCTGTACAGAAACCTGGGAGGCTTCTGGCACCTGATCGCGATCTCATGTTGAAGGAGCCTGCTGAGTATTTTGTAGAGCTTGCAAGACAGTCTATATTGGTATCATTTGATCTTCATATTGTTTGAGCATTGTCAAATGGGCTTGTTGTTCGGCATTGAGCTCCATTTCACGGAGCTCTCGATTGAGAGTTAATTAACGTTAGAGGTTGTTGCATTTCTCCATCTCAGTGTTGAGATTCGCCTGTAGCTCTGTAAGTTGTTCTGACTCAACTAAAAGATTGAGATGGATTCTGGTTGCTGGTCGCCTAGATGTAACTGTGATTGGAATATGTAGTAGAGTGAATGAATGCCTTAGGATATCGTGGAAATGATTTCTTTCCCGCAGACGGTGCCAAATGTAATGGCCTAATTCTATAAGCTTGAAGTGGCTTTGAATTAGCTTATACACCAATGTACCTGTAGCAGAATCTAATATAAAGTGAGAAATGACACAGGTGTTTAGCATGGAAAACATATGAATAGGTAAAAACCACAACCTTGGGTTGAGGATTTTTGTAATAGTGATGTTTATTGCTTGAGGCTAATATCTTATCACAAGTGATCTCTTGACTTAAAAATGCTTGATCTTGTAAATAAGAAGTTTGAAGTTTTGAGAATCTAGAAAATATAGTTTTCTTGGTAATTTCTCATGTAATTTTTTGGTCCTCGTCTCTTCTGGAACTTCTTCGTTATATAGGTCTTCTCCGCAGTTCTTCATCATGATAAAGCACGTTTTTTGAACTATGTGGTTAGTGGTGATTGATTGAGCAACTCTTGAGTTCATGAAAGGCATGTGGCATTGACTTGTTCAGGTTTATCAGTTTGTGCTCAACCCACGTTTTTCATCAGTTCATGGAGTAGGTGGCAATGTTGACTAGAGAAGTCATGTGGAGAATGCGTGGATCTAACATGGAGGTAGTTCAAACTGGAGACATCTCAATTTAGGTAAGATCGAGGGGTAGGCTCCTACACGTGGCGTGACACTATCTTCATGTATTAACAAGTTTTTGCCTCTTTGGACAAGTCTGCCTTATGTTCGGAGACAAAGAGTGGTTTAGATGGGATATCGGTGCCTTGAGATTCATACACAGAGGGACAATTTTAGTACTTTACTTTTAAACATCAAAAGCTAAACAAACTAATCCCGACAAAAAAACTAGAGTTCTCTTCCCCTGACTCAAAACTTCAGTCCTCAAAAAAACAAAATAAATAAACAAACAGTGTTCTCCACAAAAGATAGAAAGAACCAAACCCATATAATTTTTTTCTCTCTCTCCCAACGCTTATGTAGATTACTATGTTGTTCCCTCTCCCTCTCAATTCTCAAAGCTTTAAAGTTCGATTTTTTTTTCTCTCTCAAAGCAAATAGGTACAACTCTCTCTCCATCTCTCACTTTTTGGGGTTTATCCAATGTAGGTTTATAAAGGAATTTCGTGTTTCTCAATTTGGCTTTATTCTTTCTCAAATTAACTTATTATCAAGAAGGGATTTGGTGTTTCTCAATTTGGCTTTTGTTATGATTTTGCGTACCTATTGTGTATTTTGCTCTCTATGATGCAGTAAATTATGTCGAGGTAGTTGTTTTAGATGTTGGATCATTTTGGATTAGTTTGATTTCAAAATTGTTGAGGGAATTGTGAGGTTTGGAAATTGTTAATTTTAGTGTAGATTTCTTATTTGTTCTGCAAACATTGGTGATTTGATTCTGGTTTCCCCAATTTTGAAATTGAATCTTCTTATACCCCCATTGTAGCTTTGAAGTTAGTTTTGGGGATGGATATTCAAAACCCTCCTCTCCCATGGTTATGGTAATCAAAACTTATTTTTCAATGTCTCATACTTTTTAAAGAGAGAAAGAGAGACTGTAATGTTTTGTAAGGTACTTTGATAACTAGCTCGATTGTAGCAAGAATTAAACATTACCGGATATATAGAGAAAACTCCAGCTCTAAATTTACTCTCTACATTTATTTATTTAACTTTGTGTACATTGATTTGTTGTAGTGTATTCCGATTGTTGTAGTATTGGTCTAGATTGCATACTTAACCAATTATAATTTTTGCAAATCTTAATAACTTGCATTCTTTCATTGCACCATGACTAAAATGAGAAGAGTTTACATTAGACGACATCTAATGGATCCACTAGCTATTGACTCCAACTACGGTGATATGCTTCCAAAAAACTATAAAGATAGCTGGGACCAAATTTGAAATTTGCAATCTGCAATTTATGCACGGTATATAAGACAGAGGAGGTTTTGACGTTGGGACCTCAGTAATAGTCTAATACATTAAGCTGACATGCGACTGATCATTTTCTTCTTTTAGTTCCAATGTTCTATAGAAAACCGACAAAAACACTTCAATCTCATAGTTGATGTCATTATGTTTTTTAATGTTGTTTTATTTATGAGGTTTGATGGAGAGTAACCCATGGAAATTTTACTTAGTCATTTGAAGAAGATAAAATGTGCCTTATGCAATAACATATAATCCACCTTTATATTTAAGCTGGATTTAAGTTAACCCTCAAGTCTCTCTTTTTTAGATATGATCCCACTGCCTATATCTACCGGGGTTATTTATCTGTTTGACTAAAACTAATATCATTGCACCTAAGTTATTTTCTCCTCTCACTCAATCATTATCTCATTTACGCTTCTTTCTCTTTGTCTTTCTCAAAAAATTTAAGATTTCACTATCTGAAGTTCCATGATTTTAAGATTTCTAGCTTAAATTGATGAGCCCTTGGGAATAGAGCGGGTATCTGCATCATCTCAAGATATTGTGGTTCAAATCCACCAAAATCTTTTTCAACAACTTCTTTGGTACTATATTTATTGGTTTGTTTACTATTTTTAATGGCCTCATTAACATTAATTTGTATTCTAAGCTATGGGCTTTGCAGAAATTCTGCCATTTTAAGCTTCATGTTAGAGTGAAGAAGATTGTGTTCATTTAGGTGTTTGAAGAATTAAGGGTAGAAAGCTTTTTATTTATAAAACTATCAAAGGTAATATCTTAACTTAATTTATCATGCATTTTCTGATGTGGCACATCCCTCATAGGGGTCGTCTACCCGTGTAAGACCGTATGAGACTTATGTTTATTTTATGCTTTAGCTTAAGCTCTGTTGGAGAGGTCCAATGTGAGTTATTAGCAGTTCCTATTTTTAGGTTAGTTTCTAGAATATTCCTAGCTAGGGTTTCCACCTCCCTTATGTTCTATAAAAGGGAGGCTAGGTTCTTAATTATTTTCAGTTAATTTTGTTAATAAAGTTGAAGTTCTTTAGTTTGAAACCCTAGTTTTTCTAAAACTTAACTAAAACGCGATATTCATTTGAATCTCGCTTTCGCGTTCGTAGTAATCACGTCAATTGGTACCAGAGCTACGTGAGATCTAAGTGTAGTCAGTTTCAAGAGAAAATATGTCTCGTGGATGAACCGTGACAAAGAAACCTACTTTAGCTCAAAATATAGCGACCCTAACGGATAGAGTCGACAAACTTGTCAATCTTGTCGAGGCTTTGGGTATGGGAGTCTTTTTCCCGCCCCCCTAATTAACGATGATTTTATCGCCTATTTACGACGGCTATCCTGAAGATTGGAGCACCACCGTAGAGACCGATAAAATGGAAACCCCATTTGTATGTCTTCCCGTTGATATCGATGTGAGATCAGAAACCCCGATGTTTGATACGGGGGCAAAGAGACGCCGACCGTCTTAAAAGGTCGGGTCAATGTCCTACTATCACCAGCAATAATTCACAAGCGAAGACATCGCTGAACGGCATCAAATCTTTACCTATCCGCGATAAAACGTAAATCCATAATTTACACGTGAGGATTCGCCGCGAAGAGGAGGGTATCAGAGTTCCCCATGAATTCCAGCGGGTCCCAATGAATGAAGATTTTATCAATAATAAAGGTTTTGTTAATTACTTCAATCAAGGTTTTGGTACAGGTTTTGGAGCAGGGAGGGTGAAGCATTGTTGCGACGGACACACCAGAGTTCCCTAAGGAGTCCAGCAAGACCTTCCAATTGAAGTTTTTACTGGAATTAACGATTTTTCAACAAAATTAGAAAACCCAGTTTCAGTTTTTAGGAAGAAGAAGAGAGAGACAGTTCGTGAGGGTAGAGGAGATGCTTCACGTGCTTCTTACGTGACTACTCAATCCCAAACCCAACCCCTTCAAACAACCCAAATCTTGTTCCAAACCGGTTCATAATTTAACTACTACCCACCCAAGTCCACCAACTTCTAACACAAAATTCAAATTTTGGAGGGACTAAAACAAGCCAAATAAAATTTGTCCCTGGCAAACTTCGACAGTTCCAACAACCCAAGTCCAAGTCCACCATACCACGTCAGCAACAGTTTGTGTTTGGATTTAATGTGTATTCAAGGCATACGATGGCATGCAACCATCATGGCCTGCCAGTTCATGCATGGAGGCATATTGAGGGGCATGCCATTAATGATCTAACCAATGCAAATGGTGTTCTCCAACAGTTTAACTGCCGAAAAACGACCGAAAAGCCATAATTTCATGACCCATTTTGGGAAGGCTTCTTAGCTAATTTTGAGAAGCGGATACCAAGGGCTACTTTATTTTTGATTGTTTTTCAATATAGAGATATTGGTGGCGACATCGCACCCTCACTCTTGGGTACAATCTCGGAGTACAAAAAATTCCGTGAAAGACTTCAAGATGTTTAACGCATTCTGCAGAATGAAGATGAAGAAGACACTGAGATGCACACTATATTCATGCGTGAGTCCGCTAGAGCACCGCCCCCTTGATTTTGTGGACAAAATCTACTCAGACGGAGGGTTTGGCACATCCCTCATAGGGGTCGTCTACCCGTATGAGACCGCATGAGACTTATGCTTATTTTATACTTTAGCTTAAGCTATGTAAGAGAGGTCCAATGTTAGTTATTAGCATTTCATGTTTTTAGGTTAGTTTCTAGAATATTCCTAGCTAGGTTCTCTACCTCCCTTATGTTCTATAAAAGGGAGGCTAGGTTCTAAATTGTTTTCAGTTGATTTTGTTAATGAAAGTTGAAGTTCTTTAGTTTAAAACCTTAGTTTCTCTAAACCTTAACAAAAGCGTGATATTCATATGAATCTCACTTCCGCATTCGTAGTAATCACGTCAGTTTCCTTCTTAATGTTTCTCTATAACACATGCTTTCTTAAATGAACACTTAATCTTCTCTAATTTTCTTAGTAGTATGTTGACAAACCCTACCTCATACGCTAGGTAATAACTACTATTGCATAAGACATTACCAATAAGAAACCATGTGGGGCATAAATGATGTGTTCCACAAGATTTATAAAACAAAAGAAAAATATATAACCATGTAGACCCTAGTCGGCATTCTTAATATACCATTGGGGTTGGGGTGAGGAATATCAACTACATTTAGAGCCTCAAAAAGCATGAACCACTCCTAAGTCATACACTCTTATCCCCTACTATCTTCATATTGGTACCAAGTACCAACCAGTCTAGGTAGGTAAAGAAGATGAGCATTATTCTTTACGTTGGAATGCGATAGCTTTTGCCGCTTTGGACAAGTCTGCCTTTTGTCTTGAGACAAAGAGGGTTTGGATGGAGTGTAACGCCTCGAGATTGACAAGAGACATAACAATCTCTCCCTGCGATTTCTGAAAGCTATGTTCTTTGGTTCCGTTTTGACTGATCTCCACTGTGAAATCTTCTCCGTCCAAGATTATCCCCGCTTCAATTTATGGAATGAGGTGTACTTCTTCTTAGGTGATAACTTATGAACTTATCAACTAATGTGTGAGTTTAACCTAGCAGTTCTTTGTTTATGTTCCTTTTCCCCACATCTCCTTCATTTTCATTGTGTAAATATTCATGCATTTTGGTATTGGATCTCCCCAAAGGTACCGGTTAACAATGGTTATCAAAGACAATAAAACTTCCCTCTTTCCTAAACGTATTCTTCTTTCTATCTTTATAATTACATAATTAAAGAGATGCTAAACGGTATGAATCTACTTTTCAATTTAGACATTCAAGTAATTTCGTATTAGCTTTTCAACTTAATAGCTGATTGATTTGAGTTTGTGAGGGAAACTCATTGCTGCGAAAGGTAAGTAGTTGAATAAGTTCTTACAATTAATAGTTTTACCTACAACAGTTTATGATTCTTGCAGCTATGTTTTCTCTCTCTTTATTTTAAGTTATGAAACATGAGAAGTTGGTGATTTTGCTCATACCAAGGTTACACGTTTCTCTTCTTGACAATTTGATCTTTTTAATAGTTGTAATTATGCTTCAAGGGTAAGTCTCTTTCTCTTATGTTGTGTAATGTAGAGGTTATCATACTAATCTGTGAACTTATAATAAATAGTTTATCTCTTCAACAGTATGTTTACAATGGTTTGCACAAAATCGAGGTGTTTTTTTTTTCTTCCATGCCTTTTCAGTTTCTTTCACTTTAGTGCCCTTAAGAAGTAAACTTCTAAAGGTCATAATGGTTTATTGTATAATGTACCAGGTCTTCAAACCTTTTCTTTGGGCATATACAGATTAGACTCAAGCTGTTACAAAGGTAATTGTCTCACATCTCTTTCACTTATTTAAAGCAGATCTACGCAGATTTGACTCAGGCTGCTACAAAGTCATTTACATAGATTAAATTAGTTTTTGATCTTTTGTTTAATGGATTTTAAGCACTTTGATGCATTACCTTTTTATTATTATTAAAACCCTCAAATATAAATATGATTACAAGGTTAATACATATTGACCTTTAGCTCAAATGGTAGAGTGCTTGAAATTAAACCAAGAGATAGGGGTTTAAAACCACCAAAATCATCTAATATCCAAAAATTATTCAAGAATCTAAGAACATCGATATGTTACTATGTTCCTATAGAGCCCCAAAAATATTACTACACGTAATAAGTATATGTTATGTAATAAAACAACATAAAGGCCCACATTTTGGTTAAGGGGTACTCAGGCCAATATTATTTCCCAGGTATGTATTTATTTTCCATTATGAATTTAAACATTCGTGCATAGCACGGGTTCAAAACCTAGTCTATATATTATCCAAGAAGGGTATATTTTGTATAGACAAGTTCGTCCACAAGAGAAAGACAAAGAGGAGCTGAGATTTAATGATAGGGCGAGATGAACGGATGAAATATTTTTACCTATTAGAAAAAAAAGGGCACTTTAGATAAAATACTTTAAAGGGTAGTTTAGTTTAAAGCCCTCAAGTCTCTCTTACTTGACACGTCTCTATCTCACGTCTCTCTCTCCCTTTCCTCCCTACCATCTCTCTAACTCATGACCGTCTCTCTCTTTACGGTAATCACCATTATTTTGTATAATCCCCTGTACTTGGGGTTTTGCACTGCTAAAGAACGATTTGAAAGTATGGTCTCATCTTCTCTTCCTCATACTTTGATTTTGGTTGTTAATTAATTCAATAATTTGCTTGCACCAACTCTCTCTCTCTCTCTCTCTCTCTCTCTCTCTCTCTATCTTACTATTTTGGAGAGTTGAGTTTGGGATTTCTAAGTTTGGAGAACTTCAATCCCAATTTGAATCACCCTGGAAACATCAAAGCATGAAACTGTGTTGTTTGTAAGTGAGATTTTATCAATAAGCATAGAAATCTTATAACTCGACTACTGTGTTGTTCTTTCATTACCCAGTTTATCATGATTCTAGTACTTCCAGTATCGAGATTAACTGAAAGTCTGAAACCCAGTGCATCATTAATAGCCTATATCAAAGTAAAGCTAAGTGTTGTGCAACCCTTTATCCTTTCTGTACTAAAAACAAAACATTTGAATATCTTCCATATCTTCATTCTTCACCTACTGTAATCGTCAAAATAACTTTGAATATCCATGAAAATATTCAAGGATGGAAATGCTTAAAGATCCAATTTCTTTAAAAATTTAGCACAGGTATATATATAGTATTAGTATCACAATTATATGTTAACGATTAAAGCATTAGCTTGAAGTTCTATTCTTAAGTATCTAAATTCAGTGTTCTTGAAGAAAATTGAGCATAGCATGTATTAGGCATGGATAATAAGTGGGGGGAAATTGATGTCCAATTGTCAAGTGGGTAAATGCACTAATTATGGTACTAACGAAAATATTGCAGAAGATTGGTAATTGGGTTGGCATGTAAGAAAGCATATCAGAGTTAATAATAGGGATTTGACATTAGGGAACACGACAAAGAAACTAAAAGATATAATGTCATGTATTGAGCCAGTGACAATATGACCCTGTATTGATTGATAGGTTCCAAATTACGTATATATTACATATTTAATAATTAGGATTTGTAGATTTTAGTATAAATAATTCTAATTTCTAACATCTAATAAAGACAACAGCTAATGTGTTCAGTACATTTTTTTTAGTATATTTATAGATGGCAAGTAAAGTCATAAACTCCCTCTTTTGAGTTGCCTCAATAGTTATGTTCTTATTAGACGGTGCTTTGAACAAACCCTATTTACTAAGTTTCTACTGAATCAAATGCCAGCTTTTAAAGTTGTGCAGTATTCAGTGGAATTGTAATAACTACTTCTCTGTTTCATTACAAATATTCATTAAAATCATGAATGGCAACCTGATTTTCCAACTGCACCCATTCATCTATAAACTAATTATGAGTTAGAAACATTCAAAACACCCCAATGTTCCTAACTTTGAGGTCCTGAATTTGATTCACACCCAACAAGGGACACTTGGGAAGAATTGTCTGGCGTGTGTATTGGCGCGAGATCTTACATGCTTTAGGATGTGGCTAGGAAAATGGTGAAAAATTTTACTCCCCTACCTAATTTTCCTAAGAAGGTTATATGGTTTTCTAAAAAGGAAAAAATAAGGAATTAAATTGAACTGTAAATTTACTGACATTGGAGATGTCAATCCCAGACTCAAGTGTCTGAAGTGCCTTCCTTGATTCATGTGCCTCACATTTAGGATCTGTTGATTGCTTATAACATGGTTAATATAGTGCAATGGATATTCAGATCATAGTTCCTTAATTATTAAATTGATAAGAAATCATCTTAGTAAGAGGAAGTTACTTTTCTAATTGTAGTTAGATTGTATTCTTTGCTCACATACGCTTGAAAAATTTACTTCCAGTTTCATACATGCTATAGATACTAAAATATAAATTTTGAACAAAAAACTCCCTTTAATATGGCTGTTATACGATGTATCGAAGATCATAGCTATCACATGTTGAAGAATTTAATGAAGCAAAAGCAACCATTCTGTAAAATTTACTATCAAACTTATGACGGGAGATTGGGAACTTGCTTTATGCAATACTACACTATGCATTTTCTAAGTTTTAGGAATTTTGGTTAGTTTAACTTGAATTTAGCCAGTTAAGTTTTATTGCTTTATTTATCAAATGATGTCTTCATGTTTTCTTAGCAATACTTGAACTCATAAAATGATGCAAGGAGTACCCCTTAAAAATTCATTTGCCCCATAAATGGGGACTTCCTTATTCATCTATGTTATTTTCTCAATGAGATCAATTGATCCTTTATATCTTCCTTGATGTTCGATTTTAATATTTGTTGGTTCTGGAGTTTATTGTTGTTGTTGCTTTTGTTTTCATGGTTTTGGGTTTCCCTATATTTTTGTATCCGCTTGAATCTTTGGTGGCATTATTTTTGGGTGGTAGGATTTAATGTTAGGTTGGTCTGAAACCTCAAAGAAGGTACAATCTCGAAGAAAAAATCTCGATTCTGACAAACGAAGCACTGTATATTTTCTTTACAATTATTTTTTCTTTACTATTATGAAACTGTGCATTATGTTGAGTAATGTTTAGTGCTTTACTTTGAAATTTTTTAGTGGTTTACTCCTATGGCGAACAACGGGCATATTCCAGAGGTAAGTACGTATGTTTTACTTTAACTATCATAATCTATGATCTTAGTACTTCATCTTAGTAGTACTTACTCATTAATCTTAGGCACTTAACACATTGGTGTTTTACTTATGTTTAGGCTTTTTACTCAATAATTTTATATAGTAAGTTCATAGATGATAAAGTCTTAGTACTTGGTTTTAGTAGTACTTACTCATTAATCTTAGGCATTAAATGCATAGGTGTTTTACATATGTTTAGCCTTTTTACTAATTAATTAGGAGTCACACAACACCATATCTACTAATCACACCAATTCTAGCCTCTCTCGACGATCAATTGCACAACGTGCTAGAAGTAAACACGAGAGACAACTAAGGGAACAAACATTGTTTAACCAAGATCTACCACACCATCTCTTCAAATCTGTTGCCAGGAATTTAAATGATGAATTAAATAGAGAAGCTACACAAACTGTAGCAGCCAATCCTCATGCTCAAAATAATGTCACGAAAACAGAAATTGGACCACCTTTAGCCCTTAGCGGCATCACGATGAATGTACCTAACCTAATGAATCACGTAAGGAATAATAATTCACAACTCTCTAATCGATCGATTGCAAAACATGCTAGAAGGGAACGTGAAAGGCAACTAAGGGAAACCGAGGTATTTACCTTACCAAATCCATTGATCCGTACCAATTCAAGACTCTCTACGCCATCTATTACACAATGTACCAAAAGAGAGTGCGGAAGGCAACAAAGAGAATCTGTGACTATTGAAGCCCCTATATTTAAGGATGCCGAGAGCTTTGTATAAAATAAAGTACCTATCCCAATTAATCCTACAATTCAGATGGCCTCTAATTTTTTATCCAGTACATTTGAAATTGGGGAGTCATCATCAGCTCCCACAAACGTGTAAGCAAACGTAACTAATTATGTCCTAAAATCGTAAACTAACATTGATACCTTACTAATTACTTTCAATTCTTATTTTTGACTACTGTAGAATTCATCATTACATGGAGGAACATTACAATTCAAGTGATAATGATGAAGCAGAATACGTTAATGTTAATCAAGTTGAAGTCCAATTGGGACGTCATTTCTTGGGACAAATGGACATTGCATGTATATATTGTTTTGCACTTCATTGGAGGGATGAACAACTAACAAATTCTTCTAACAGGAACCCATGATTTGGCCGTTTACAAGGAAAATTTAAGCTCCCAAAACTCGATCTGTTGCCTACTGAATTACAAGAATTGTACGATGGTAATGGTACACATTCAAGGTCATTTTGCAAGTACATGTGAGAATATAATACATCTAGCACATTTTCATGGAAGAGGACCATCTTCTTTTGTAATCCACATAGAGTTACACCATCGAATAGGTGCATTGACTCTAAATCATGAACAAGATGCATCTTATGCACAATTATATATCTACAACCCCAGCATAGCTCTTAATACCCGTCATAAAAGAAACCAACATTTGAATAAATATGTCCTACAAGTTATTCAAGACACATTGGTCTGATGCAATCCCTTTTGTGAATTATATAGTCATGCATATGAGGCTTTAGAAAATGTGGTCAGCGAAGATGAGGAATTTAATGTTCCAGCATACCTACATTACAGTAGTATTTCGATAGATCATCGTAGATGCAATATGCCAACAATGGATGAGATTGTAGTTATACTGCCAGGAGATGGGTCACAAATAAGTAGAGTATGAGATATTGTTGTGTATCGTAAGGTAAATAAGGGGTTAATGCACATAAGTGAGTGCCATCTTTCTTACCTTCCGTTGTATTATGTTTTTTTTTCCCAACTGGACAACTTGGCTGGTCAGTCTAACTAAAGTAATAAAATGTTGTACAAAATGTATTATACTCTACTAAGAAACTTACACAATGGGAATACTATTGTTATCGTCTATTCAAACGTACAAGGAAATATTCACCAATCTTGAGAGGTTCAAAATTATTCCAACAATTTATAGTAGACGTATAGGCCTCGACTGAGCAAAGTCGATTAACATATGTAAGGTTTAACCAAAATGATCTCCATTCTGAGCTATATGGTGGTTTAACAGATATTATGGCAGCTGATCTAGATCCTAATCAAGTTGGACAACGTGTTGTTTTACCATCATCACATATAGGTAGTGCAAGGTGTAATGGCCCAATTTCATAGTAGCTCGAAATAGCTCAAATTAGCTCTTACACTAAATGTACCTATGATAAGAATTAGAAAAACCTAATAAAATTGACATAGGTGATTAGCGTAGAAACCTTTGAATAGGTGAAAACCACAACCTCTGCTTGAGGATTTAGTAACTGTAATTTTATTGCTTGAGACAGATATTTAATTACAAGTTTTGATCTCGTGAGTCAAAAATACTTTATCTCATAAAGTAAATTTTTTTGTCTATTATCCTCTGGAGCTCATCATTTTATAGACCTCACTCTCAGTTTGATATCGTATAGAGGCACGTTCTCCTAAAAATGGGGAATGTGGTAGTTGTATGTGAAACTGCTAGTTCGTGGGAGACAGGTAGCTTTGACTTGTTCCTATTATTTATAGTGCTCGATCCACGTTATTTATCAGTTCACGGTCCAGGTATCATTGTTGATTGTATATATCATATGTATAATGCGTGAGTCTGGTATTGATGTAGTTCAAGTTTGGAATAGGTCGAGGGACAGGTCCCTACAATCGCCCCCTCGCAACTGAAGGTATATGTGGCTTTAGTTGAGAAACGTCTGTTTAAATATTGGTGTTGGAATTTGGGGAGGTATACTATGAAATTGGACCGGTTTGGGACTTGTCACTTCTGTATTGAAGATTGTATTTGGCATTGAAGGCGTTTTGAAAGGACTGATGTATTTGGTTTTTGGGTTTCTCAATAAGTGCTGGCTTGAATGATGACTGCCTTAGAACTCCTTTGCATTGAATGTTATGCTATTACCAATATAGTTGTTACAATATTATTGGTTATTCCTGTAAAAGTACTTTGCAGTTGAAATATTTTGAGGTTCTCCTTCTCTTGAGAATGGTGACTACTAGACTCCAAGTATATGAAGCTAGGATTCTTACTGACGTTTAGAAGCTCCCAGCTGTGATATTATGGCAATCAACCTTTAGATTTACCCACACCCATACCTGTTCTGCCGACGTATCACGGGATGACGGATGAGGAAGCAGCGGAGGCTAAGAATGACTACTATCAAATGTGCTGGTTCTACCATCTTATTATGTTAGGTGAGCAACACTGGGTATATCTTCATCTTCTTGCAAAGGATGTCATTAATGAGGCGGATGAGGAAGCCAGTGTATATACCAGGAAGTACTGTCGTTATCCTGCGAGGGATTGGGCTCTGTAGAAGTGGGGCCATTATTCTTTCTCTTCCTTTCAGAGGTGGTAGAGGTTACGGAGGAAGAGACAGTGGTGGTGGTTATAAATTAGAAATACTCTTCTAGTCTTTGGACTAGAAATAAGCCTCTGTTACATTCATATTTCTTTTCTTGAAGAAGTGTTTCATGCCGGAGAAATGGATGTGCCTGAATACAAAGTACATATGAAATCTGATATGTCTTGTAACTTGTAGATCAATTTGTAGGAAGTTTCTAAAATATTGTGCCTTCTGTAAAGTATATTGTAAGGAATTGCCTAGCTAATAATTTTTTATTTTTTTTTGTAGTAATGCTCTTTTGATATTGAAGTTGAAATTAGTATGGAAATTGAAATCTTGATAGATCGATCTGTGTGTGATGGGAATTGGTATATATATATATATATATATATGTGTTGAATGTAATAAGTACTTGTGTCGAACTGTGATAAATCTATTTGATCGAGCTATAATATAACACCTTGGAGTAGAAGGTAATGTTGTGAAACGAAAGAATCGATCTGTGTGAAAGTAAAAAATGTGTACTAGAGTTTAAGATTAGCATTGTTAATTTGAAATTATGATAGATCAAATTGTGTCTGATAGATAGTGTAGAGAGATAAAATTTTACTGAAAGAAATTTGATAGATCGAGCTTAGTATAATGCAATGCCTTGTAATGTAGAATCAAACTGGTAGATATATTTTTTGATGCAGGTAAAATAGTTTATAGAGTGTTGAATTTAGTTTGAAAAATATATGGTCGAATAATACATACAGAGTTCGCTTGGAAAAGATATAATCATATAAATATCTAACATGATTTAAGGGTTGTTAGTTATGGATAAGGGGATTGATATTTTCCATTTTATATGCTGAATATGGGGGTGTAATGCCCCAGATTTTTGGGTCATTTTTTTTGTTTAGTATTATTACTATTATTACCTCATGTTAAGTTCCGCACTTATATTCCGTATATATTCCGCTTATACTTTTTCATCCAGATTGCATCTATTTATTTCCTTTAGGTGGTTTTGTCCTTAGATTCCCTTTTTGTGGTTTTGGCGGTTCGGAGGTAGGGGTGGCATTGTGGCCTTGGGAACCCATAAATAGTTTGGTAGTGGTGTTTTATTAGTGTGTTTATAGTTTGGTGTGGTTCCGGTGAGCCGTTGGATTGGCCGATAGGTTTTCGAAGTTCGTCCGGGCAAATATTCTTTTTTTGGCATTCCGATGGTTTAGGCGATAGGGCGGTGTTATGAGTTGTGGGAACCCCTAAAAATTTTGGCAATGACGTTTGTGTGTTTTGTGTGCGATTTGGGGTGGTTCCGGTGATCCGTTGGAGTGGCCGGTGGATTTCCGGGGTCGCCCGAGGAAAAGATTCCTTTTTGGGGGCTCGAGCATTTTGGTTACCGAGAGGCGGTGGAAATGGTGTGTTCACCTCGGGGAACCTTGGATGGGTTCGTAGAAGTATTTTTGTAGTGGTAGAGGTGGTCCGTTGAGTTTTCGAGGTGTCCGGGGTGGTCCGTGGTGTCTCCCGGCAATTCCGTGGCTTCCCGGATAAGTCCAGTTTTTGGACAAACCAGTCCTGTTCGAACAGGACTTTGTCTGTTCGAACAGGATCACCCAGGAACATTTTTTCAACCCTGCAAGCTTCTATTCGAATAGGATCCATCCTGTTCGAACAGGATCTTCTCTGTTCGAACAGAGGCGCGATTTCAGCTGTGTTTGGGTTTATATACTTCATTTCTTCACTCCTCTCTTCACTCCTTCACTTTCCCCTCTCTCTAACCCTTCCCCCTCACCTCCTCATTCCTAATCCGGTCTTCCTCTTCCCTCGCGGATTCTCCCTCAACTTTGCCACGATCTCCTCTCCTATCCGTAGCGAGTTATTTCCGATTCCCTTTCCGCCAATTTCTCTCGATTCAGGGTGGAGCTGATTTCTAGGGTTTATGGTTGTTGTTGGGTTTTTTGGTTGGAGTGATTGTTGGGTTGAAGAGTGGTGATTATTGCCGGTATTGGGTTGTTGAGTCGTGACTTAGGGTTTGCGATTATTACGGGTATTGGGTTTGTTCGCGGGTTGCGATTGTTAGAGGATTTGAGTGTTCGGAGGTGGTGTTTGTTTGGGTTTAGCACCAGTGTGGGGTGATGAGGTGTGATTGATTCTTGACCGGTGGCGGCAATTCGTGGGTTGATTTAGGGTTTGTAAATTGGGGTTTTGTTGATTACGGAGTTGTGGTGGTTGTAGGAGTTGGGTTTGACGGTGGTGGTGTTGTTTGGGTTGTTGCGTTGGCTATGGTGTTGCGGTTGGTTGTTCCGTGATTCGGGTGGCCTGTCCGTGGGATGTTGCCGTCAGATCTTTGGTTTGCTGTGCTTGGATTGGATATTCCTCTGGAGCATTGCATTGGATTACAGACGAGTTTTATCTTCCTGAATAACTAGATTATTATCCTGATTTGTGAGTTATAGGAATGCATGCCTAGTATAATATTATACCTGTGATTAGGTTAGTATTGGGTTAATTGCTTATGTCACTTTATTGGTTATCCGTTAGCGTACCTTAGACGAGAATATCTAAGGGTTTGATATATTAGTAAAACCCACTATAATGTGAGTTTAGTTACCAGATAAAACCCGTAGGTTTTGATTAGTCAGAGGAGGATATTCTCCGTTGTCGTTGATGTGACGATGACTCTCGAGGTTCCTCTTAGACCGATTTTATTGAGGGTGGTTCTCGCAAATCCTTTCTTCATAAGGTAGAGAACAAATACATTTCTCAGTATGTTGCGATGCCTCAACGTCGCTATGTTTATATATATTTGTTTATCTATATTTATAATATATCAAGTACGGTATTGTTGGTTAGTTATTAGGGTGCCCAGCTTGTTTCAGGGCACTAGTAACTAAGTTTGGCCTTTTAGCAGAGACTTATGGTCAGCTTGTGGTTAGCTGTCATTTCTCTGAGAGAGTGTAGTTCTGAAACCATAGTTCTCACCTTATAGTATAGCACTTTGATTAGTTTGGATTACTAGACTTGGTTCCAGGGTAGTCTTGGGGTGACATAGCTTCTGTAAGACATGGTTTTCAATTTGGAGCTCGTCCTCTTGCCTGCCATTGTTTGATTAGTCTTAGGACTAGTTTAGGTGTACTATGTGTTCTCGAGGCCTGGTCCTTTTGCACTGTCGTAGTGGTTAGTGGTTGTTTGAGATGCTGGATTCCATGTGGGAGTGTGATCTCCTGGACTGTTATTGGTTGGTGGTGAGCAGACGGCTTGTCTGTGGTGGTTGGTTGTGGATGCAAAATATCTGATAGTTTGCCTTAGGATTGTTTGCTTATCATGTCGTGACACTTATTGTCCTCATGATTCTTAGAGCTGATAGAGCTTACCTGTAAGCCTTCTTTCCCCGGGATGAGGCTGTTAGGGTTGTGTTCCCTTCCGTCATCTAGGAGGCACGCAAGACAGTATGGCTCTGGTTGATCTGCGGCTGAGTCAGGTGGTTTATGAAGTTGTACGTCACCTGAGATGTTGGAATGCGGCTGAAACCTCCTGTTGAATCCGGTTCCTGTACATCTGTGTTGGAGACTATGGGCATGATTAGGAGGATTGTGAGTTGTTCTGTTATTAGGAATTGTTGACTACTTGTTGGACATTTGTAGGTCACCCCATGAGTACTAGTCTGTGTTGACAGCTAGAGTACTGTCATACTGGATGGTAATCGTATTGCTTTGAGGAATCTTAGAGACTGATGTTGTTTAGGTGTCGTGACGGTGCAACTGAGTCACAGGAAGGCATCTGTGTTGGTTGGTTGCCTCGCTCTCAGGTAGGTGGTTATATTATTGTGTGTTGGCTGTGTCACAGCAGTTGTGTTTCAGTCTCGAGGATTTTTGCTCACATCCATAGATAATATTCTCGCGTTATCTTACTGCGATTGGATACATAAATAACTCCGCATCGGCTGACCCTTGAGAGGTTGAGGGATTTCCTTAAATCGGGTTAAAATAGAAAGGTGGGTCCAGGATGGATATTATTATACCTAGTCACCCATTCGGAAGTGTGGGATGGTATGAGACAGTATTTGCGATCCGGTACAGGGCTTATCCTAGATGAGGTTGAAATTCCTTGGAATTATATCACTGTTTCGGACGCTGGCTCCAGTGTGAAATATCCTTTAGATTGATGAAATATTCCTGTAGTTTGGTCGAGCTTGTACAGTACATCATACCCTTGTATCCAACTATATCCGGTAAGGTAAATCCTTTTTCAGCGGTCGTCAGCCCACTTTAGTCATAGGGGCTAGCCCTTTGGGTTGACATCGCCAAACCACTTTGCATCATAACATCATCATCATCATTATCAAGCAAATCATTGTATCTCTGCATACTTCTAATTCGTAGGTTTTTCTGATAGAAATCATTAACCTTTTCTGCATTATGTTTTAATATAGAACCTTCTGTATTTGGGATAATTATGGGATTATCCTAGTTCATCATATTCCTCTACTCATATCTCAATTTCTCTTCTCCTAATTGATTTACTGTAAAATTAGATTCATCTCCTTTCTGTATTTCCTATCCTCTCTGTATTCATTCCTCTCTCTTCTGGATCTATTTAAGTTATTAGGTTGCTTAGTCTGGTTAGCTGTTGTGAGCTTTAGACTGGTATTTGGTTGTAGGCGATCTCGCTTAGCTTGTGATAGCTTCGGAGCTGTGCCTTATTAAGGCTTGGATAACCCGGTTGGATTGTAGTTGGCCGAGGGTTGTTTACCCTCGTGTGTTATTGTATCTCTGAGGTAGATTGGTTGTGCGTGGCGCCGAGAGCCACGGTTGTGATTAGAGTGTAGTTAGTGGTCCTTGTGACTGGAGTGTAGATTAACACTCTTCCGCACGAGGTATATTTATAGATAGATTTATTTGAGTTAGTATATATATGCTTTTACCTATTAGTCATCCAATATATATTTATACATATATATTGTTTATCGTTAGTTATTATTATTATATCCTACTATCATTAATATTTATTATCCATCTCATTGGTTAGTATAATCGTTTAGCTATTCTTGGGAGTAGTGAGCTCGTTGTTTGCTCACTCTCGCATCCCCCTTTCAGTAGCAGGTTGTTTCAGGTTTAGTTGCTATTGTGGTGATCTTTGGGGCGCTGAGCTGGAGGTTTGATCTCCAGTTATTTGCAGTTGGGCTTGCTGCGTAGGGGTTTGTAGAATCTTGTATTTAGATTCTATTATCATAGTCTTCCGTTGTTTCTGTTTTCCTTATTGCTCTGTATTTATACTATTGTGAATGACTGGGCCAGAATTTCTCTTCGGCTCGGTTGTTCGTGGGGAGAATCTGTGGATTCCCCAACCTGCACATCCTTGAATCTTAGTAATTGGTCAAGATACCGATTACCAAATTTTGGGGCGTGACAGGGGGATTGTGGGCGATCTTAAACTGTATGTAAAAAAAATGTTTAAATTTTGAGGTTAAGAGGAGGAAAAATGGTGAGGGCTTGTTATTAGAGAGCTCGGCATGCGTCGGAGGGGCGTTTATCGAAAAAGGCTGCTGAAGTTTGGGAGAGGAAATTTGGGTGGTTAAAATATAATACGAACTTGTCTGAATCTTCAATACAGTTTAATGGGTTAACTTCGAGGACGAGGGGGAACAAGATTGGGCGTCATTTGTGGTGGGAGATATTTCATAAATTGATCGTGGAGCCTGAAGCTCGAAAAACTGCGGTGAAGGAAATTGCCCTAGAAAAAATAGCTGAAGAAGATGAGAAGATTGATGGGATTGTACTGATTAGGTGCGGCAATCCAGGACACTTGGGTACTTTATGTGTGACTATGTTTGAGAGGGCAAACTGCAATTAGTTTGAATAAATTTAAGTAAAATAATGTGAGAACATTAATGTGCTGAAGTTGTTCCTTAATTGTGGTAAATGTTGTTGTAAATAAATATTTGAATTTTGAAATGGTGTAGCATTGGGAATGACGCATATGTAGTACAAGTAATAGGAGTAGGAGAATAGGAATCAGAGTAGGAGAATTTGTTTTTGTTAGAGACAAAGTTCGATTGCATGTAATTGGAGTGTGTCATCATGAGTGTGAGAAAATGTAAGAGTAATTTCGGTAGGAGAGAAAGAGATAGATTTAAATATAGGACCTGGGGTAATGATTGAAATACATTTTTGCATAAAAGGTATGAAACGTCTGACATGAATAGTAGAAGAGACTCCTCAGTTCCAAAACCGAGGGCAGCTTGTGTGAGCCCCAATAACTACCAGTAATTGGAGAGAAAATGTATAAATAACCCTACTTCTTCTTTGTTCAAACGTTTGTAAAGCATAAAGAAACAAAAAACTAGAGAGAGAGAAAAAGATTGAGTTACAGAGATTTTAAGGAGAGAGTAAACGAAAGCAGCCATCGAAACCAGAGGAAAAATGGGGTTGATGTTGTAGAGTTCGATCAGAAACCCTTGTTGCAAAGTTTCATTGTGAAAGAGGAGGCGTGTGCCGTCCTAATTTTGTATTCTGACGTTGAAGGTTAGTGGGCTATGGTTGATTTTGTCGATTTGTGTTGTGATTTTGAAGAATCGTATGATAATGGGTATGGAGTTTACTGTGTTTGGGTGTGTATTTGAAATTTGAAAATTTTACTATTTTTAGTAAATTTGTTAAAAGTTGTGTTATTTTTTAGTAAGTCGTGCTTTGCATGGAAGAACATATATGTTATTGTATGATGTATATATATATATAAGAAACTATAAAGAAAATTGATTAGAATACCTGGACCTGCATGTAGGTAAAAGTATGTGAAGGCTCTGTTGTAAGAATAAGTCTCACTTTCAAGCATACTCTTGATATGGATACTTCGACCTTTGGTCATTTGATTGAGGTTGTCCCTGTAGAAATTGATAATGTAGATTATGTGGGGTACGAGATGAGAACGGGGAGCTCAGAAGCAGTAGAGTTAGAGGTAGAGGGGAAGGATGAATTAGAGTTTCCAAATTTCCCTGGTAGCTTCGTATCATATCCTATATATTCAAATATATTTAAGGAGTTTTGTAAAATTAAAGGTAGTTTAGGTGGTGTATGGGGTGAGGTGATAGAGCATACTGGTAAGTCGTTTAGGGGGTGTACAGTTAAAAATGGTGACGAATACTTTTTCCTATTGCCTGATTTAGAGAATGAGAAATCTGAGAGGGGAGTGAACGAGTCTATCTCTTTTGAGTACTTCAACGGGGGTGTCACAAGTGATCTGTATCAGGGATTCTTGTGTTATCTATTCCAATTAGATTTTGGGCTGATGGTGCCACTAAGAAATCTTGCAAAAAGTATTTTGAATGCCATTGAGGCTTGTCCTGCCCAACTAAATGGGAACATGTAGGAAGTGATAAATGTGTGTGATAACATGAATAGAAGGTAAGTTTTTTAGGGGGTGGAGAGGAAGATAACCCCTTTAGATGTTTTGCAGTATTATACTGTCAAATATTATGTGAAAATTGGGGGCACGTACTTCTCTTCCAGTTCGTCTTGATCTCAGTTCTTCAACCTGAATTCGGCAAGGTGAATACAGAATGATATGGGTGTAGGATGATTGTCTCCAAAGAGTGGAGGAGGAACCCATGGATCTTATAAATAAAAATCTAAAGAAAAGTAAGTAATTGTTTGTGATATCGAACTATTGTCATTGTGTTAGAGTTCTGCCTGTATGTAATAATGTGTTATATTTATACAAATCCTCAATCTTAAGTATCGAGAAAGGAATCGTTGATTGATATTGTAGCTCGAGAAGAAACGGAGCTCAAGATTGTGTTGGGAGAGCTCAAAATAAGAAAATTTAAAAGAGCTAGCAGTAGGTCAGAAAAAGTTCATAAGTCTCAATCTAAGAGGCAAATAACAGGAACTGGTGCGACCGTGGGAGATGGAGGGAAGGCAGCATCGAACGTTGAAGGACGTCCAATACTAGTAAAGGCTATACCAATTTCTCTGAAGTCAAAGCCTTTGGGGATTACATCGAGTAAATTAATTCAAAGGCACCAAAAAAGGAAGAATATGAAAGTTGATGGTTCGAACTCAGTGACCACTGATCCACAATACGATTGAGAAGCTCTAGTTAGCAGAAAAGTACGAATAATGCCAATTGGTTTGGAAAAATAAGAGATTCGTTTACTTAAATCGAAGTAATTACAACAAAAATTCTAAAACCCTAGGCTTCTTCCTCAGAACCCTTTCTAGATCTAACATAGAAAAGAGAATAACCTAAGTCCCCTTAATATACTAGGGAACTAAAAATTACAAATAGTACCCATCTCGAGGCAAAATCACTTCTCTGAAATACAACCAACGCCAAAGTTGTTCGATCGAAATAGGGAGTCGTTCGAACGACTTTACGCCAATTGGTCTAAAACCCTATAAACTTACCAACTCGATCGAATGGCATTACAACTCGTTCGAACAAAATTTGTCTTATGAGCCAAATACAAGAGAGGTGAATATAAGTCATTCGAACGAATCATTCGAACAACTCTAATTCTCGTTTAAATGACTTTACAAATTTTTGGTCTTTGACAAGATCCCCTTGGATCATGGCTCCCCCCTTTAGGAGCCTTGAGCTCCTACTCAAGCAAGAATTGGAGATGTGGGAATGCGGCGCTACCCATTTCCCTACTGTACCACATCAACTTACTAGGTAGCTGACCTTTCTTCCAAACTCGGAACGACTCAATACTACCCCGTCTTGTCTGCATTGAAGGTGGCAAATCCAATTTATACTCACATGTCTTGCCTTGCAGCAACTTTCGGCGAAACACACTACGCCGCTGGGGATCCTCATATCCTGCAATATACCTTGACGTAACAAAAGGTTGTATCTGCATAGAAACCAACATAGTGGAAGTAGTTGGTAATGGGGGTCGAGATAACCTATCAGCCATTTTGTTGCCCACTCCCTTCTTATACTGGATAATTAAGAGAAATTGTTGGAGAGACGACATCCACTTTATCTGGCGAGCTTGTTGTAGCTTGGACTGTGTAGCTAAAAACTAGAATGGTTTGTGATCATAATATACCATAACCTCCTCTTGCAACTTCCCCATGTCGATTTATTGCTTATAAGACGTTGTCATTAGAGACAACACGCTACCCGACATACCCTCTTGAACCAGTCGCACCAATAACATAAACTTACCGTTCGCATTAACCAACTGCTTTACCTGAGTCACCATTACTAAATTTGACGTAGTGACATGCTCCTTACAAGCATTGATATGGAATTCCTTTCCCTCCTTCACAAGATGATACTTGCGAGCTCTACAGTAATGAATTACATCTCGGTCCCAAAGATAAGGGCTACACAAGATGACCTGACACATATCCAAAGGAAACACCTCACACGTCACCTCGTCAATAAACCTTTCATTGATCGTAAACTTGAATGTACACTGCCTCGTGATCACAAAATCCATATCTTTCTGAATCCACCCCAAACCATATGGCCTAGGATTAGTTGTAGTCGTCAAACCCACCTTCTTCACCAACATCTCAGAAATCAAAAAAAGGTTGACTACCCAGATCCACAATGGCCTCTCGACTAAACTCTGCTTCACCTTAATATTGACATGAAAAAGTTCTTCCCGACTCTTCTTCTCGGTAGCCAAAGTTCGCTGAAACATAAGTATAAGCTTAGGATTCAGTTTATCTAAATCTGGGAGGTCAACAACCTCTACGGCGAGTGCATATTTCTCTTTCTTGTTCTTCTCCACCTTCGGCCTAAGCTGCGGGTGAAGTTGCCAACTTCTATCTAAAATATGCCCACTCGCTTTGCAATGATTGCAAGAATTCTCCTTGGACGAAGACCCCTCTCCTTTGGGCTCTCCCTTATGCTCAGTTTTCCAGTTAAACTTGTACCCTGACTTGTTCCTGTCGTCTTCTTTGTCACCTGTCAAGTACTTTCCTTCAATAATAATTGCCTTCACGGTAGCGTCCTCGATATTGGCCATAGTAAAGAGCTTCAACTCTCTTCTAATAGACTCTGACAAACCCCCCGTGTACTTTATGAACACCTCATACTCGTCCACATCAATGTCCAAAACACAAGCTTCGTTATGAAACACCGTAATGTACTCCTGTAAGGATTGCCCAAACTTTTGGCACAAATTGTGCCATTAATACCATCGTTCTTGCTTATACCCAATCGGAAAAATCTATTTTCACACTAATACCTTAAATTCTTTCCAACTCAAACTTCCTACATCGTGGCATTTCTGATAAGATTTCCACCACGTGAGTGCATGGCTTACAAATTTTAAAGTAGCAAAGCATATTTCCTAAGCATTGGAGTATTTGTAAATTGAAAAATAAGTTTCTAACCTATCTAACTAATTATCTAATTTCTCAGCATCGACGAAACCATCAAATACCGGAATCTCAATTTTAAAGCCAATACGAAGATTACACATATGACTCAATGACTTACCAAAACCTGGGCGCTCCTTGACGGAATCGGCATCACTAGATTTACTAATGATCTTCGCATTATCCTCGTCTCCATCCACCTCCAAAACCTCATTCTTCTTCGAGCGGTCTCGCCATTTCGTGGAAGTGGAAGCCTTCCCGAGGTACGTGAGACGCAATTGTTCAACCAACTCCCCTACAGTAGAAGTTAGGTCAGAAACTGTCATTTTCAAGCTCGTGAGTCGATCGTTGGAATCACCCATCTCTAAATCATCTTTCTTCTTTAAATTTGGTTTGCGATGGATCTTCAACGGACTCATTAGCTTCTCCTTCGTTTGCTTGAGATGGTCACGTATAGAGACCATAAACCACAATCAACCCCTGAAGATTATAGCTAGAAAACTTATACCACTTAATCGACAATACGATTGAGAAGCTCTAGTTAGTAGAAAAGTACGAAGAACACAAATTGGTTTGGAAAACTAAAAGATTTAATTACTTAAAACGAAGTAATTACATTAAAAACTCTAAAACCCTAGGCTTCTTCCTCAGAACCCTTTCTAGATCTAGCATAGAAAATAAAATATCCACTTGATCCACAATACGATTGAGAAGCGGTTGGTTAATGCGAGCGGTAAGTTTGTGCTATTGGTACGACCAGTTCAAGAGGGTACGTCGGGAAATGTATTGTCTCCAATGACAACATATTATAAGCAACAAACCGACATAGGGAAGTTGCAAGAGGAGGTTGTGGTACATTCTGATCACAGACCGTTCTAGTTTTTAGTTACACAGTCCAAGCTACAGCAAGCTCGCCAGATGAAGTGGATGTCGTCTCTCCAACAATTTCCCTAGATTATCCAATATAATAAGGGTGTGGGCAACAAAATGGATGATAGGTTATCTCGACCCCCATTACCAACTACTTCCGCTATGTTGGTTTCTATGCAGATACAGCCTTTTGTTACGTCAGGGTATATTGTAGGATATGATGATCCTAAGGGGCGTAGTGTGTTTCGCTGAAAGTTGTTGCAAGACAAGACATATGAGTATAAATTAGATTTGCCGCCTTCTATGCAGACAAGATGGGGTAGTATTGCATTGTTCCGAGTTTGGAAGAAAGGTTAGCTACATAATAAGTCGAAGTGGTACAGCAGAGAAATGAGCAGCGCCGCATTCCCACATCTCCAGTTCTTACTTGGGCAGGAGCTCAAGGCTTCTAAAGGGGTTCACAATACAATTAAAAAGCTCTAGTTAGCATAAAAGTACGAAGAACGCCAATTAGTTTGGAAAAATAAGTTATTCGATTACTTAAAATGAAGTAATTACAATAAAAACTCTACAACCCTAGGCTTCTTCCTCAGAACCCTTTCAAGATCTAACATAGAAAAGAAAATAACCTAAGTCCCTTTTATATACTAGGGAACAAAAAATTACAAATAACACGCATCTCGAGGCAAAAGCATACCTCAGAAATATCACCAATGCCAAAGTCGTTCGAACGAGTTTACGCCAATTGGTCTAAAACCCTAAAAACTTGTCAACTCGCTCGAACTGCATTACAATTCGTTCGAACGAAATTTGTCTTATGGGCCAAATTCTAAAGAGGTGAATATAAGTCGTTCGAACGACTCTAAACCTCGTTCGAACGAATTTACTAATTTTTGGTCTTTGACTAGATCCTCCTTGATCAACCACAGAGAGTAGAGAGGCCGGAATGAGCTTAAAAAAGAGAAAGGTGGATCCTCCTACTGTAGTGAGCGAGATTGGGAGTTGTCCTATTATGGAGGATGAGTTGTTGGCTTTGGGAAATAGGCTGAGGGTGGCTGCTCGAGAAGGTTTTGAGGATCTAGATTTATCTGTGAAGTTAAAACTTTGTAGGGTAAGTGAAACGCATCATTTTGTATGATGCCCGTGATATCATTGAACTGAAAAGTTTTTTATTTATGTCGTCTTTGAACTGAAATGTTCATCTTTTTGTTATAGGTCTCTCGTGTGTTGAAAGGCCTCTATCTCGGGTTCAAAGATGGGATGACTGAGCTCGAGAAGAGAGTTGCTCAACTTGAGGTCGATTTAGCACAGGAAAAGGAGCGCTCGAGCTCTGCGAAGGATTCATTTCAAGTTACTATGCTCGAACTTGCAGAAGAGGCAAAAAAGAATGTTGAGGAAGTTTTAGTTGCTCGCGACAACCTTGGTCAGAAGCTCCTAGAAGTGGAATATTTTATGTCTGATATTGAAGTTATTATAGAGAGGCGGTTCATCTAGGTTGAGGAGGCCGATGCTGAAGAAGAACTTGATGTTGAAGGTGACTCTCCTCAGGAGACTGTGAAAGGGTTAGATACGGTCTCGGCGAGAACTGATTTAGAGAATCGTGAAGAAGATGAGGAGAAGGCAGAGTAAAAATCTAAAGTTAGTTTTAATGAGTAGAAAATTGTTATTGTATAGAATATGTGTGGAGTATAATTTTGGAGTAGTCTAAGAGATATTAAAAATATTGATTTGAAGGAACTTAAAGGTTTGCGCCTCAGAATTGTGGATTTAGAGAAAGAGCTCGCTAAGGAGCAAAACTCTTCAGCAACTCTATTGACTTCGCATACGGAGCTACAGGTTAGAAAATAGCTCAAATTTTTTGACTTGCTCATATGTAACTCTAGAGTTGGGCTAAGTGGATTGGGAAAAGTAATGTAAGAGGCTAGATAAAAAATCACGTCAACGAAAGTAAACCAAGAAGTATAATCAGACCTATTTTGTAATGTTAGAGAATGAGAACGTTGAAAATGTGTACCTTGAAATATTTAGAAAATTAACGGCATCATTTAATTCTGAGAAGTCGATTGTATGGTTGTCAAGTTGAGAAAACTACATAGCTTTAGGGCTAAGTAGCATCTCGTTTTGTTGGTTCATGATAGAAAGAACTTTGTTAGATATGTGTATAGAGAACTATAGTTTATTTACCGTATCTGTGGAGTACCATTTAATCGAGCTATTTATACAGGCCGAGTTAGAAGTTGTTCGAGCTAGTGAGGAATATGCAATGGAATGCAATTATTAGTGTAAGCTTAATTTTGAAAGGATGAGAAAGGCAAGTGAAGATAGCGTGGATCAGTATATCAAAGTGGAGGTCAAGCTTGCTAAGGTGGAAAAGACTGTGAATGACTTGACCCAGCAGATCGAGAGTAAAGATGCTGAAAAGGAAAAACTATAAGGGGAGCTCGTTAGTGTGCAAAATTAAGTGGTGAAGTTGAATAGTCTGGTGGAATTGTTGGGGGTTAAAAGTAAAGATGCGGATGTCACACAATATCGCATCAGAATGTTTGAGGTGGAAGATAAAGAGTTGTGAGACTATATTATCAGTTTGGAGAGTCAAATGGATAACATAGAAAGCGAACTTATGATGACGCAAACTGATTTAGCGAGTGTCGTAAGTGAAGTAAATAAGTAGAGTGAGGCTGTGCAAGGAAAAGATATTAATCTTTGGGTCACCCAAAATCAATGTGACAAACTAAATGAGCGAGTTGCGAAGTTGAATGCGGACTTGGCTAGATGAGATGTTGAAGAAAGCTAGTATCGGGGGAAGTGATATAAATGAGGTGGAGTTGAGGACGTTATATGGTGAATTAAAGGAGTTGAAAAAGAAAAATCGAGTTGAGCAAGAGAATTCGATGGGATTGATATCGAAATTGACAGAAGTTATATCGGACTTAAAGCAACGCTCAGAGGATGCCAATGCCCACTCTGTATATCTGGATAACCATCATAAGAAATTAAAGGAGAATTTTTTTTAGTTAGTCGTGCCGAACCAGCCGAGGATTTCCATGGATGAGGTGCACTCGAGGGAGATAATGACAGTAATCGCCTATTTTGTAGAAGAAGTAAAGAGGTTGGAGTTTAAAATAGATACCTTGCATGACTATTTGGCATTGAAAGGTTGTATCTGTAATGTTGAGGTAGATCGAGGGAATTGCCTGAACTCTATAGTGACCTATATAGGTCTCATTACTGCAGAATGAGTAGGGCAAGGAAGATATATTGTAGTTGCGCAAACGCTAGACTTTATGGCTTTACGACCTCCCACGGTAGGGGAAAGCGCAACTAACCTTCCACAAAAAAACCCTGTATAAGTTACCTATTGTTTTTGTATGTTAGATGTTGAGAAAAATGAAAGCGAGTTTTACCTATGCTCTATCTTTTGTCTTAGATATAGTAGAGATCATTGATTGAAAACTAGTATTACCTTTATTTTAATCATTGATATTTGTATAGATATATCGATTTAAAGCAAGTGTTACCTTTGCTTTAATCTTTAATATTTAGTAGAGTGTACATGTGGGAAAAAACTTGAAAGTTTTCATTGAGTAGAAGAATATACAAACTATTGGAAATTAGGATCTCACTTGTGGAATGTAAATAATGTGACTAGAGGTATTCTGTATTTAAGAACTAGGGATTTAGCAATAATATTGTTTCAATCTCCTAGTATTTCAGGGGCTTAGTATTCGGACGCCTTTCTATGTCATGAGGTAAGTATGATCCAAGACCAGTGCGGCCAACAATTAGGAAAGGACCCTCCCTATTTTCTGTGAGGTTCCCAGCATTTAATTCTTTTATGTTCTTGGGGATTTTTCTGAGGACGAGATCGTCAATTTGGAACTCACGGCTTTGGAGTATTCTATTGTACAAGCTGACTAGCATATGATGATATTAACCCAGGTTGGCAACAGCTAGATCTTGGGTCTCATCGATCTAGTTTAAATTGTAAGCTAACTCGAACTCATTTTCCTCGTCTGTTAGCTCGTGATCTTTGACATGATGGTGGTATTCCGTTGTAATAATGGTGATAGGCATGAAAAATGCTTATTTTTGTCCTTACATTTACATGATCAAGAACCATATTTATTATTTTACTGGGCCTAATCGAAGTATGTTTTTACTATTGTAGGTAAAGAGACATTTGAGACCAAACCCTTCTTAAAGCCCAACTCTTACAAGCTAAAGAATTGCTGGAGATAACCAGTTGTCAAGACCTGCTAGAAATGACCTAGTACCAAGAGCTACTGAAAGACTTAGTAGTCAAGCCTTGCTAAAATATCTCTATAAAACCATAAGTTGTTGAGGGAGAGTATGACTTTTGTTAGGGGATAAAGATAGAGTTGTTAAGAGGGAGGGAAGTTCATCTTTTTGATCTCTGGGAACCACCGTAGCTTTAGTATTATTCATCCAGAGGAAAGATAATTATATATTATTTCATGGAATATCTTGGGAAATCTATTGGAATCAATCTCTGTAAGTATTTTTATCAATAAGTTTTCTTTATAATTTTTATTTACTATAATTGATAATAGGAATCATGATTTGATCTATGCATCCCTGATGAACGACAACCCTAACCTATATTATAACACCCGATTTGATACGGTTTATCAAATGGCGCCGTATCAAATCAAGTGTTGTAATATAGGTTAGGGTTGTTGTTCTTTAAGGATGCATAGATCAAATCACGATTCCTATTATCAATTATAGTAAATATAAATTATAAAAAAACTTATTAATAAAAACACTTACAGAGATTGATTCCAATAGATATCCCAAGATATTCCATAAAATAATACGTAATTCTCTTTCTCTCTGAAAGAATAATACTAAAGCTACGGTGGTTCCCAAAAAAATAATAGATGAACTCTCCTCCCTCTTAACAACTATATATTTATCCCCTAACAAAAGCCTTACTCTTCCTCAACAATTCTTAGTTTTGTGGAGATATTTTAGCAAAGCTTGACTACTAAGTCTTCCAGCAGCTCTTGGCACTAGGTTATCTCCAATAACTCTTTAGCTTGTAAGTGTTGTAATATAGGTCTCAAATGTTTCTTTACCTGCACTAGAAAAAACATACTTCAATTAGGCTCAGTAAAACAATAAATAAGGTTCTAAATTATGTAAATGTAAGGACAAAAATAGACATTTTTCATGCCTATCAAATACCCCCAAACTAACATATTGCTAGTCCCTTAGCAAAAGAAAAGAAAACTAAACTCTTTCATGGTTTCTTACAATTACATTTAGTGTATGCAGCAAGCCTTTCAACCTATAGGTTACCCTTCTAGGGCGAGTTATGTCTTGTGAGGGTTTTCAGTGAATATACCCATAGAATTCTGTCATAAACGTTCTGGTATTATAAAAAATTAATATTATTTTCTCCTGTTATCTCTAAAATGGATTAAATTCATCTCAAAGATATAACACTTAAACAAGGGTTAACTATTAGATGCGTTTAGAATATATCAAGTCAATTTTTTTACTATCAGATTTGATCAAGTTTCAGAATTTCATCCTTTTGTGTAGTGAATTTAGTTTTTGGAATCAATGTGTTTGATAATCCTTCCAAATAACCTTAGCCTTATCTTGAGTATGAGGGAAGAAATCTAGAAGTTTGTTCGATAAGTGCCCTAGTTTGTTGGCTCTCTTTCATTAATCTTTCAAGGAAAATATATATCCATACTAGCTTTTCAAGGTAAGACGTTGCATTTGAGTTTTCATTTGCTCTTTTATACTTACAACTTGCCATCCTTCAAATAGTTCTCAACTATACTCGTGGAGACTCTTTTTTTCTTTTTCTTTTTTGTCTCTTACTTTCACATTGATTCATAGCTTGCCTCGAGATTGGTAAAAATTCTTCCTCTTTCAGTTCAAAATCTTGCGAGGGGCCTTGAATTGTGAAGGTCTTTTTTTTTCTTTTTTTTTTTTTTATCCGAGTATGTCAGCTTCATGAAAGAGCCAATAACCTGTAAAAATACATGCAAACCCTTAGTTTGAATTTATGAAAAACAAAATTTTCCTAGGTAATTGTCTCCCCTGTTACAAATTTTTCCTAACCCAAACTGTTAATTAATCAAAATGTCATAGTTAGTTTTAACAAAACTTTAATAACATAACTACGTGAAGTGCAATTATAAGGGTGATTTTCTTCTGAAAAACATCTAATAGGATGGTAGTACCAAAAACTTAAAAAAATTTAATGCACTAACAATTTACAGCTTAAAATAAACTATAACCTTATAATTTTATCCCAAGTGCAACTCTAGGATTTTAAGTATGTCCAAAGATCAGAGTATACAAAAGATGTGTCTACAATACCTGAATGCCCTAGAATGACAACTTTTCTTGGAAAGACTTGTGAAAATCTTATTTACCCCACTCTCAAACTAAATCAGCATGTGTCCCTACAGTTGTCGAAATTAAAAAGAACATGAAAAAAAGCTAGAATACTACCTGAACATGATAAGGGTTGCCTCCCATAAGCGCTAAATTGTATATGATAAGACTATGGGTAGAAATAAAGATACTTAATTTGCATATGGTGGATCCCGAAGATTCATATCCTCGCTCGAACCTATAAAGTACTCGTGAAATGGTTTAAGTCTCTGTTCATTTACCGTATTAATGTTACCAGTACGAGGGTCAAGAATTTTAATAGCACCATGTGGGAAAATAGTTTTGATAATGAATGGCCCGGTCCAACAGGATTAAAGTTTTTACGATAAACAAATGAAGACGTGAAGAATATAATAAAACATTTTGATCCACTTCAAAGGTCTTTCGCAAGATATTTTTATCATGGAAAGCCTTGGTTCTTTCTTTATATATTTTTGCGGATTCATATGCATCTTTTTGGAGCTTATCCAACTCATTGAATTGTAGCTTACGGTGAGACCCAGCCATTGAAGTGTCAAAGTTAAGCATTTTTATTGCCCAAAAAGCTCTATGCTCAAGTTCGACAAGAAGATGACATGCTTTGCCGTAAACGAGTCGGTAAGGTGACATTCCAATCGGGGTTTATATGCAGTACGATAAGCCCAAAGTGCATCAATTAATCTTATAGACCAATCTTTGCGATTTAGGTGAACCGTCTTTTGGAAAATATTTGTGTTCTCCCGATTAGAAACTTTAACTTTCCCACTTGTTTACAGATGATAAGATGTTACCACCTTATGGATTACACCATACTTTTTGATAAGGGCAGCAAAAATTTTATTGTTAAAATATGACCCTCCATCGCTAATGACAGCCCTAGGTGTTCCAAATCGAGAAAAAATATTTTTTATTAAAAAATTAATAACAATTACGCTATTATTCGTCTCGAAGGGATGACTTCAACCCATTTTGATACATAGTCCACTCCAACTAGGATATACTCATATCCAAAAGACTTGGGAAAATGGCCCATAAAATCAATGCCCCAAACATCAAAAGGTTCAATAACTAAAATAGGGTATAAGGGAATCATATTTCGTCGAAAAAGGGCTCCCATTTTCTGGCATCTCTCGCACGCTTTGAAAAATATATGCGCATCGTGAAATAAGGTAGTCTAATAGAAACTGCACTAGAAAAATTTTGGCGCGGTCTTCTTAGAGCTAAAGTGACCTGCACATGCTTGGGTGTGGCAAAATGATAAAATGTTGGTATACTTAGACTGAAGAACACATCTCCTAAGGATTTAGTCAGTACAATACTTAAACAAATATGGATCATCCAAAATAAGTATTTAACTTGACTAAAGAAGCGATCTTTATCAGATTTAGTCCAATGATCGGGAATGGTATATGTGGCTAAATAATTAGCAATGTCTGCAAACTAAGGCAACTCAGGAACTAAATTTACAGCCATAAGCTGTTCAACTTGGAAGGATTCCCTAATCGGTAAGGACTTATCAACAGACTCAATCACTATCCGGGAAAGATGGTTGGCTACTATATTGTCTGACCCATTTTTGTCTCGAATTTCGAGGTCAAACTTCTACAAAAGTAATACCCACAGGATTAGCCATGCCTTAGCATCTTTCTTTGATAAAAGATGTTGAAGCGCGGTATGATCCATGTGAATAATTACTTTAGATCCTATAAGATAAGATCTAAATTTTTCTAGCGCATAAATAATGGCCAGGAGTTCTTTCTCGGTGGTCGTGTAATTCAATTGGGTATTATTTAACGTTTTACTAGCATAGTGAATGACATGGGGACGTTTGTCAATCCGCTATCCCAAAATAATACCTACAGAATAATCAGAGGCATTACACATTAACTCGAATGGTTCACTTCATGTAGGTGGTCTAATAATGGGTGATATTGTAAGCTAGGTCTTAATCTTATCAAAAGCTACAAAATAAGGTGCATCAAACTCATAGGCCACATCTTTGGCCAAAAGGCTACTTAAAGGACGAACAATCTTACTAAGATCTTGGATAAAACGATGGTAGAAACCTGTATGTCCTAGAAAGGAACGAACCTCCTTGACATTTTGTGGTGGGGAGAGGCTAGAAATGACATTTATTTTGGCGCGGTTAACTTCTATTCCTTTTTCAGATATGATATGCCCCAAAACTATACCTCTTTTCACCATAAAGTAACATTTTTCCAAGTTTAAAATAAGGCTCTTTTCTTGGCATCTGAGTAATATTAGGGAAAGATGATGAAGACACTGGTCAAATGAATTACCAAACAATGAGAAGTCATCCATGAAAACTTTAAGGAATTGTTCTACCATGTCATAAAAAATGCTTAACACGCAACGCTGAAATGTTGCAGGAGCATTGCATAAGCCAAAAGGCATGCGACGGAAGGCAAAAGTGGCAAAAGGACATGTAAAAGTCATTTTCTCCTGGTCCTCCAGTGCGATGGGTATTTGGTTGTACCCAGAGTATCAATTTAAGAAATAATAAAATTTATGCCCAGCGAGCCGCTCGAGCATCTAGCCAATGAAAAGTAAGGGGAAGTGATCTTTCCTAGTGACCGAATTAAGCTTCTTGTAGTCTATAGACTCTCTATCCAGTGGTCATCCTAGTGAGTACGAGGTCGTTATTCTCATTCTTTATAACGGTGATTCACAACTTTTTTGGGACAACATGGATCGGGCTAACCCAAGGACTATCAGAAATGGGATAGATGATCCTAGTATCAAAGAGTTTTAAAATCTCTTTCCGAACTACTTCAGCCATTATCGGGTTCAATCTTCGTTGTCCTTCCTTGAACTTTTTGGCATTATCTTCCAATTTGATTTTATGCATGCAAAATGAGGGACTAATTCTTTTAATGTCATTTATACTCCAGCCTCTATATTCCAGCCAATAGCATTCATATTTCCCTTAAGAAGATGAATCAACTTCTCTTCCTAAAGGGGTTCTAGGTCAGCGGCAATAATGATGAGCATAGTTTCGTCTGGATCTAAAAAAATATACTTAAGGTTAGAGGGAAGAGGTTTAAGCTCGATCTTTGGGGAGGTTACTTGAGCCTCCGGAATGGGTTTCTTAACATCTAAGATTTCATGGTCACCTTCCGGCTCTTAAATTTCTAAAGCCGAATCTAATAAGGTTTTCACCTCATGGATGTACGAATCGTCCACACAATCTTTTTCAAAGTGGGCCTAAAATACCCCTAAAGGATTCAAGGTACTTGACCTCTCAAAAGTGTTACTCACAAGACTCTGGATTATATTGCACTCGAGTGGTTCAGAATTAGAAAAGGAATGCGACGCATTAAAGATATTTAATTCAACTGTCATGTTACCGAATGTCAACTTCATAATTCCATTACGGCAATTGATTACCACATTGGTTGTTGTCAAAAAGGGGCGACCAAGAACTTCAGGGATCTCATCCTCAGGGTTTGCCACTATCTCAGTATCTAACACAACAAAGTCTATTGGACAAACAAACTGCTTAATCTGGATCAACACATCCTATACCCCTAGGAATCCTAATAGATCGGTCAGCTAGCTGCAGGGTCCTATTTGTGGGCTTAAGTACTCCGATATCCAATTGCTCATAGACTAAGTAAGGAATGAGGTTCACGACGGCATCTAAATTAAGTAAAGCTCTTCCTATCTTACGAGTCCCAATCAAACATGAAATAGTAGGGCATCCTGGATCCTTGTATTTGGAAAGGGATTACGCAAAAGGATAGAACTAACATGTGCATCTAAAAAAATAGACGTATCACTCTTATGAACATGAAAAGACTTTTCCGAGACATGTATGCACCGTTTTAAGGTGCAAAGATCTATGGGGAATTTTGTGTAATTAGGAATATACCTTATGGCCGTAAGAATACGAATGTTAATCACAGAATGCTTAAAAATCCCTAAAATCTCCTTATTGGCATTGCCCTTCTTATCTAGAGTTAACCGCTGAGGAAAAGGAGCCAGCAGCTAAACATGTGTTATCACATTTTTTTCCTCACTCATAGGTTTTTCTATGAGTTTACTTTGAATTTCCAGCTCGGGTTCCTTAGGCATTTTTACTAGATTATCAACTTTCGTACCACTCCTAAGAGAAATGATGGCGTTGACTCCATCACGATTGGAAGATCTAGGATATTCAGTATTCCTTTTAGGATTAGCTTGAGTTTGACTGGGGAACGTTCTTTTGTCTCTCGTGCTTATCTTTGTTGCCATTTGACCTATTTATCCCTCAAGTTTGGTAATAGATGACTGGGTTACTTGTATAAATGCCTTAAGAACATCTTTTGAAGGACATGGTAAGAGTAGGCAGATTTCAATTGTGCGGAGGAACATAAGGCATATTAAGGGGAGCTTGGTATGACGGATTTTGTTACCACAAGGAACTAGACTGGTAATGGTTCACTTGGTTGTGTGGTTGATAAGGGGCGCTTCCAGAAGAACCTCCTTGGTAATTTCTACTTCCCCGAGAATTGGAGTTATTAGAATTATTATTCCATCTACCATTGAAAGGTTGGTTATTGGGACATAAATACATAACATTGGCCTGGTCCTTCCTACCCTCTCTTAAACTAAGCACATCAAGGAAATCTTGGACCAGATGGCCCAAACTCTCACAAACCACACAAAGTGGCATCGCCACATAGTTAACAGAAGAAGTGGTAGGTTGTTTCTCCCTTTTCCTGATATCTAAGTTCTCGATTTTATTAAGAATGGTTATAAGAGTGACAGACTCTGAATTAGAGTCCACTTGGTACACATTTTCACTGTGACAATGTCTTTCCTCTCTCATCATTTGCCATTGGTAGGTCTTATCCGCTACATCATTTATAAATTTCCAAGCTTCGGTGTCAGTTTTCTCATCAAATGTACCCGCACACATAGACTAGACACGAGCTCTAGTATCATAATCTAGACCTTCATAGAGGGTTTGAACTATATCAATCAATTGATTTCGTGATGTAGGCATCCTTGCTCTAAATCCCTAAACCGTTGTAGGTAGTCATATAATAACTCTCCTCGGTTTTGCGTGAAGCTATAGATACTCTATCGTATCATAGCAGTTCTATGGTTAGGAAAATATTTTAAAAAAAACTCTTTAACGAGTTGTTCAAATGTGTTTACAGAGTTCTCTTCAAGAGTGTACAACCAATCGCATGCATTTCTCATAAGAGAAAAAGTAACACATGCAATTTTAGAGAATCCTCTGTAATACGTTTGAAGTTTAAAATAAACATATGATTCCTAAAGTCCTTAAGATGGTTATACGGGTTTTCAGTGAGACTACCATGAAATTTGGGAAGCATAGACAAGAATCTCAGTTTTAACTCAAAGTTTCCTACATATCTAAGAATCATAATATATAAAGGTTTATTCACAACTGTAGGATGCATTCGATTGCGAAGAGTGATTCTCTCCACAGCAACAGGTTCGGGTTCATTCCCAGCAACAGTCCCCCTCATATTGATTCTAGCAGCGTTCTTAGTCTGAGTTTGGGTATTACCCCAATTAAACATACAACTCAATTAATAGATGCGAACACACTAAAAGACTTAGAAATGATGCAAGCACTCAAGAACATTTTACTGATCTCTTTTTTAAGTTAAGTTGTGAATCCGATCTCAGGGTTTAATGCTCCTACTCTTGATACTATATCGGTTTGTACTTGAGTTATTTTTACTTACTTTGGCGATAGCTCGCATGCTGTCTAATCACCTAGATGTACCTGTACCGGAAGGCGGGGCGAACCGCTTAGAATCACCTAGCTACACTAGCTATGCCAGGGAACGCACGTCCTCCAGCAAACACAGCTACTTATCAGGTTTTCCTATAAAGCATGTTGCTCCAGGTTTGAGCGAAGCCTTTTGATTAACTATATTTTTTATGGCTTCTTATCTGAAAATCTTTTAAAGTGGTCGGGACTATCGATACTGAAAAGATTAAAAACTGTGTGATGAACTCCCAGGGTCCTAATGCGTGGGCACACACGGGTGATGAAATCCTATTTTGGTTCACCCTTATCTAGGCGTTGTTGCAAAAATTAAGCATTTAATCAATCAAACAATAGTTGAACAACGATGTACAGCGACAGGGAGGGTGCGGTGAAAAGATGATTACATACAAGGCGCCCTTTTTAGGGGCACGTTTGGTTACCCTGGTGAAACTATTAGGAAGGCCCGCACAGGATCGTTTACGAAATACGTGTTGAAATAATTTCTGGCCTGAGTATGGGTTCCAAAGCTATACCTGCAGCAGAGTACAATTTCCTCACCTTACAGAGCGTCGCTCATTAAATTTTACACAAACATTTTCTCAATCCTTACAATACTAAAAATACATAAAAATTTAAACAACTAGAAGTCTTCTTTGCTTTGTCGTTTTTCTTTGATGTTGGCTTTGTCGCTTTAATTTGATGTTGGCTTTGTCGCTTTGCTTTAATCAACCATGTCCATCTCCTTTAATAACTTGAAAAATAATACTTATGTATGTCTGTGTTTGTGAACCAAGTATATAGCATAAATGCTACCCAACTATATAGATCGAGCAATAGATACCATCGTTCTCACAAGAGGAATACATTAGTAGAGCTTTTGAACAACAGTTGTTTGACAAAACTTATTCTTTGCAAGAACAAGCTCTATGATACTTGGTGGATACGAATAGAGTTATACAAAAGAAATTGTATAGAAATGAAGATTGCGATAACAATTGTTCAAGGATTTAAAGCCAATCACTATATCTCAAGGATTTAAAACCAATCACAGTTATGTGTTTTTTCCTCCTCCGACTTCAACTGATTGTGTCTATTCTTCCTGGACTTTAATTTTTGATGGAACAAACTTATGTCACCTACAAAACCAACCACACACAATGATTACAATCACATGTAAAATAAATAAATAAAATGATTAAAAAAATGAAATGTAAAACAATAAATAAATAAATAAAAACAAAACAACAAGGCACAAGAAAGAGGATGGAAAGAAAAGAGAAGAATTGGAGATATGGTTTGTTTGGGATTTGCAATTTATCAACTCCCTCAGATTTCAAGTCTATGTTTCAACTCGTCTCTCTTTGAGATCCTAGTTCGCCTTCGTCACAGCTGAATTCATATTTTCTTATTGATCAGACTCCGAGATCGGTGGAATCTTAGCTTGCCATGGATTGAAAATCCTCCCGGGATCACGAGTACGACTACACCTGATAAACTAATACTGCCACGTACAACTAAAGAATCGGAATTACAAACCCAGTTAAATTAGTTCAGGAAGATTTGAAACAAAAAAAAATCAAAAGAAAAATTGCGCTTCATCCAAATCTGAGATACAGAGAGGGAGAGAGAGCTCTGAGATTTTGGAGTAGGGGGATTGGTTTTGTTTAGGTTAGGATTATATTGTAGAAGAGAGTGTGAGAATTGAAGAAAGTAAGGTTTTGAATTGGGGTATGCAAGTTAACGGGTCTTTATTGAATGATGATGGTAGTAGGATCTTACAACAAAGCTTGGATGGTGATAACGCCAAAATTGGGAGTTTGGGGGGCTTGGATTATCTGCCTTCTCCTTTAGGCAGTGTAATGGAAAGTGAGGAAGAGCAGGAGGGAGGAATTGATGCAATCTACTTGTTGGAATCTTCTTGCTGTATTTTTCTGCCTTCTAACCAATAATTGATGGAATTTGTTTATTGTTGCTGCTTGTTGTTGTTACCTTTTCCTACACACAAGACATGAAACAAATACCTCAAGCGGAAGAAAAATCAATTGATAAAAACAAAGAAAAACTCGTGAAATAGAACAATAATTTAATAAAAGAAACCCGATTTTAAAAAAGATTGCATCCCCGGCAATGGCGCCATTTGATAGACCGTATCAAATCGGGTGTTGTAATATAGGTTAGGGTTGTCGTTCTTCAGGGATGCATAGATTAAATTATGATTCCTATTATCAATTATAGTAAATAGAAATTATAAAGAAAACTTATTGATAAAAAACTTACAGAGATTGATTCCAATAGATTTCTCAAGATATTCCATTAAATAATACATAATTCTCTTTCTCTCTGGAAGAATAATACTAAAGCTATGGTGGCTCCCAGAGATAAAAAAGATGAATTCTCCTCCCTCTTAAAACTCTCTTTTTATCCCCGAACAAAAGTCCTACTCTCCCTCAACAACTCCTAATTTTATGGAGATATTTTAGCAAGGCTTGACTACTAACTCTTCCAGTAGCTCTTGGCACTATGACATCTCTGGCAGCTCTTGACAACTGGTCATCTCCAGCAGCTCGTTAGCCTGTAAGAGTTGGGCTTTAAGAAGGGTTTGGTCTCAAATGTCTCTTTACCTGCTATAGTAAAAGCATACTTCAATTAGGCCTAGTACAACAATAAATAAGGTTCTAGATCATGTAAATATAAGGACAAAAATATGCATTTTTCATGTCTATCAGATGGCTTTAGTTCTATAAGCCAGAAGGAAGGAGGAACACCCATTTGATTGTCGTGGTGTAGTACGGTATGCCCATAAGACATGAGGCAGTTTCCTTATCCAATTTTTATTTCTTTTGTGATTGAAGCCTCTTCATGATTCCATCTATTATCGTCTTGTTGGTGATTTTAGCCTGTTGATTTCCTTGGGGATAGTACGGATTGGATGGGGAATGAATGATGTTATGCTTGTTGAGAAAAGCTACGACTTTTTTTCCAACGAATTGTGGCCTGTTATAAATCTGAATCAGGTGGGGGCATCCAAACCGTGTGATAATATTTTCTCAGATAAACGAGATGACTTCTTCTTAAGTTTGACAAAGGGGAATTGCTTCCACCCATTTTGTAAATTAATCTGTTGCCACGAGTAAGAATCTTCGGTTACCCGGCACATTGGGAAATGTGCCAACTAGATCGAGCTTCCACCTCTTGAAAGGCCAGAATACCTTGCTCGCACGGAGTTTGGGTGCAGGTGCTTGTATCATATTTCCATATCGTTGACATGTGTCGCATCTCCGTGAGTACTCCTCTACTTGTTTTCGTATTCCTAACCAGAATACTCCTTGTGTAATCGCTTTGTGTACAAGTGACCGACCTGCGGTATGGGAGCCACAAGCTCCTTCATCTAAGTCTTTGAGCATTCCATTGACTTGTTTATTAGAGATGCACTTTAGATAAGGCCATGTTACTGATCTTCGATATAAACAGCCTATCTAAACTGTATAACGTTTAGAATTGTCAATCAACCGTCTGCGTTCTTTTGGATCTTCTGGAAGGGGTCCGTCATATTCGTTTTCCAGGCCGAGATAGGCGATAAAAAGTTTCCTTTAATCGTCATCATTTTCTTCATCACCCCCAGTGTTGATCATGCATACAGAGTGGAATCAATATTAGGGGTTGATAAAACTTTGATTTGGAGGTAACGTGCTTCTGTACCCAAAATCCTGGCTAAGTAAGCCAAGGAATAGGCGTGCCTATTTTCCCCTCATAGTAAATAGTCGAGAGTAGCTTTTGTAAATCTGCTCATTCTATCGGCAACGAAAGTGGCATAATCAACCATATTGCCATTCTTTCTATATTTCTTATAGTAGTGGTGAACTATGAGTAATGAATATGTATAGAGTGATAGCTCGGGAACGCCGAGTTCTAGTGTGAAATCGAGTCCATGAATCAAAGCTTTGTAATATATGGCAATATTCGAGGCTTTTAAATCCAAGCGGATTGATTTCTCAATTATGCCGTTTGTTGGTGTAATCAATATGATTCCAATAACTGACCCTGTGGGTCTTGCTGAGCCATCTATAAAAAGTCTCCATCCTTTTTTTGTAACTTATTTAGCTCGTTCGTCAAAGGGTTTGGTAGGTGGATCTTTTGCTATTTTGTTTATGAGGTCAGGGTCGTGCTCTTCCCAATCTAGATCTTCTACAGGAAGATCTACTAGAAAATTGGCAGCGGCATAACTATTATTCTTAATGGCGTTGCTCAAATTTGATATCATGTTCTCCCAATCTTACAGACCATTGTTGCACTCTTCTTGATTTCTCTTTTCTAGATAGAATTTCCCAGGGTGGGTAGTTCGTCATAACTTTGATGAAATGAACTTGGAAGTAGTGCTTGAGCTTTTGTAAAGTATAAATGAGAGTTAAAAGGAGTCGCTTGATCTTGGAATATCTTGTTTCTGCTGGAGTAAGGGTCTTGTTGATGAAATATACTAGTTTTTCTACCTTTCCTTCAAGTCGAATGAGGGCCGGCTAAGAGAGTTTTCTGCGAGGTAAATGATCAATTCCTCATTGTCTATTGGGGTGCTCATTATGGGAGACTTCCCCAAATAGGTTTTAAGTTCTTGAAAATCTACCTCGCATTCTTCTGCTCAATCGATATCTTCATTAGGTTAAATCTTTTCTCGAGTAGTGCAACCTTGAAGTAGCATAAATATCCATCGACATCAATTTGAAGACTTAGAAACGAACCGATTGAGAGCGGCGATCTTTCCAGCGAGCTTCTGAACATCTTTCTTTATTGGTGAAGATGACATATTGAGTAGAGTTCGAATTTGATCAAGATCAGCCTCAATCCCTTTCTTGTTAATGAGATATCTTAGGAATTTACTCGAGTATACTCCGAATTGACATTTATCTGGGTTGAGCCTCATGTTGTATGAGCGTAAAATATGGAAGATTGTATTGAGATCTGTGATATGATCCTTCTTTTATAAGCTTTTACAGAGTAGGTCATCGATGTATACTTTAACGATCTTTCCCAAGGGTGTTTTGAATATTGTTGTCATTAAACATTGAAACGTTACTCCAACATTCTTCAGTCTGAAAGGCATGACTCTATAACAGTAGAGCCTTATTTTTGTGATGGAAGTAGTCTTCTCCAGATCGTAGTCTCAAAGGGGGATCTGATTGTATATGTAAGTAGTATCTATCATAGATAAGAGCTCGTGACCTGCAGTCAAATCAAGAATTTGATAAACGATTGGAATAGGGAAACTGTCCTTTGGAGTGTGTTTTTTTAGATCTCTGAAATCCACTCAAACTCGGACCTTCCCATTCTTCTTTGGAGCTGCGACAATGTTGGAGATTCAATCCGGGTTCTTAGCTTCTCGAATGAAGTCGACTTGGATCAATTTATCAATTTTATTGTTGTCTTCTTCTCGAAGACGAGGGGATAGTCTTTACTAATTTTGCTTGACTACCGTGGTGTTGTTGCTGATGCTCAATCTGTAATATGCCTTGGCTGGGTCAACTTCTGGCATTTCTTCAAAAGTTCAAGCGAAGACATTTCAGTTCATTCATAAAAAATGAACGAGGGCCTCCTATTTGTACGGGACCAGCTTGGTACCAATATGAGTACCTCTGCTAGGTCTATCAATTTTAATGTACTCTGGGATCTTCGTTGGAAGGCTGGTCATCGATGTGACCAACTTTTTGTAATTGTTATGCAACAAATCTGTCAGATGTGTCAGGAATGGCAGATATGGTATTTTTGCAAGCTTGTGAAAGATTTTAACTACCTTTAATTTTGTAGATGTCGTTGTTGTGCTTGAAGTAAAATGCTTGATGGTACGTGGAAACGATTGCTTCCATGTTGTAAATCCAGCAGCGACCCATAATCCCTAAGTAACGAGATTTGGCGTTGATGATGTAGAAAATGATATTGATTATTGCAAGTCCAGCGGTGATGGGGAGGATGATCTTGCCTACGTGTTCTTCCTTAGAGCCATTAAACCCACTGATATCGATATCGCTTGGAGTAACTTGATCGGTTAGTCCCATTTTCTCGATTGTGCTCTGAAAGAGGATTTCGATATCGCTTCCAGCATCAATCATCATGGTATGCATGACAAATTTCTTCATCTTTAGCATGATAACTAGAACGTCATGATGAGGAAACTTGACATTACTGATATCGCAATCCTCAAATGAAATCCTAAGTCGTCGAGTGCTTTATTCAGGAAGGAGTTTAGTTTTTTTATCCTGAATGGTAAGGTCATAGCATTCCATTAATCTCCTTTGCTTGAATCTGGTAGAGTTGTTGATTTGATGGATCTCGATCATGTTGTTATGGTATATATGGTATAAGTATTTTTCCTCAGACTGATCTTTGACTTGAACTACTTCGACCTGCGCCTTATAACTTCCATTTTTGTATCCTTCTAGGTTGACAATGTACTCATGCATTATCCCGCCTTTGAAAATATATTCCTGCAACCTCTATAAAGTATAACAGTTGTCAGTTTCATGATGATTTACCTTGTGATGCATGCAGTATGGTTTGTCTTCAATCGGTTCCAGTGGTTGAGATACACGGTAGATCTTGTCTTTCGCCAGTATTAGAAAAATTGATAAGATCCGGACATTCATCTTGGGGAGGACTGACATGGGTAATAAATTGTCTTTCCGAGATTTGCTGGTGTTTGCTTTAGCATGCTTTTGTGAGATTATTGTTGTTTAGGCCCAATCTGACAATTGTGTTGTCCCAAGTCTTCACTACTCCCTTGTTAAGTTTCTTCTTCATCATGTTGGGGGTCGCAATATCCTTACTACTAGGTGTATTATCCACCAACACACCTTTATATGTTGGGTATATGCAATATTTGACATATACCCTTATAAACTCATAACCCAATTGTTTTTTGCTCGGGTGTCTTGAAAAAATTCAACGGATATCCAATGTTGCAAACTTACAAAGCACCGTCTCTCAAACTAAAGCATGTACCAAACACTTCAACTTCATTATCAAGTCATAATTAACTCTAACAGGAGTCACCCCTATTCGACATAACCTTCAAGGAAATTCTTGACCTTGGGTATTTTCACAAATTTAATCCATACCCAATATTGCATACTATAAGTTATAAACATTTGTACCTTGCGGAGCCCAACTATAATAAAACCATTAAAGAGCAAAAATATTATAACTTTACCTTGGCTTCTAGGAATAGAAGTTGTAACCAACTTCTTGTTATCAGTAACACCACCAGAACTTCTTATCATCAATAACACCACCAGATTGCAGTTTTGGGGTTTAACATCTTTTGACAAAAAAGTCTTTTTAGGGTAAAAGGAGCTTAGACTCTGTAACAACAACATCATCATAAGTTAGAGTGAACCATTGTGTATGAACTCAACTTGGGATATCTATCTTTAGTGTAAGAGAGAAGAAGAGTACCTAAAGAGGAAGACATGAAATCATGTTTGTGCTCGAACTCTAGAAGATCTTTATTTGTACTCTCATGACCCATCTCTTCGCTCTTCTTCTCTGTTCCCATGGAAAGTTGCAGTGAGCTTTACTCTCTCTCTCTCTCTCTCTCAAAGACACAAACACATACACTCGAATAGAGGCGCTGAAGGGTTTGGCTCAATTATTCCCCAATTCAAGAGCTTAGTGAAAAGAGAAGAAGAGTACCTAAAGAGGAAGACATGAAATCATGTTTGTGCTCAAAATCTAGAAGATCTTTATTTGTACTCTCATGACCCATCTCTTCGCTCTTCTTCTCTGTTCCCATGGAGAGTTGCAGTGAGCTTTACTCTTTCTCTCTCTATCTCTCTCAAAGACACAAACACATACACTTGAATAAAGGCGTTGAAGGGTTTGGCTCTATTACTCCCCTATTCAAGAGCTTAAATTTTACATCTGAAATCCTCAAATTTAAATCATTCTTTTTGATCCCAAATTAATCCCCAATTCAAGAGCTTAAATTCTACATATAAAATCCAAAATCGCCTAAGTATTCAATCCCTAGGTAGACCCAAACTTCTAATTAAGTTTTGTGGGTTTCTAGGGTTTGTGATTATAAGGAGGAATAACCTGAATGAAGGAATTCGTTTCTGCAACAAATATGAGAGAGAAAGAGTCTCGTGCTTGCTAACGGCGAGAGTGACAATAAATTTGTTCAATGCTTCAACAGGGAGGGAAAGAAAGATGTTCTTTGTTTTTTTTATTTTTTTTTCAAGTGAAGTTTGGAGTCGGGGGAAGAATTATGTAGATTTTAGTCGGGGAGGAAAGGGTTGGTTTTTTAGTTTTTTTGCTTGAATTAATAAAATACCCAAAAGGGTTGTCAACTTGTGAATCTCGAGGCATGCACAACTCATCCGGGTCCCTCTTTGTCTCTGGACATAAGACAGACTTGTCCAAAACGGCAAAAACACCCCTCAATTTAATAAAAAGATGCGTTTGTATGTTAGACTAGAGCAGATGCTTTTGTTTTCAATAACATTCACCGATTTTTGTTTGTATATCAACAAAACTTTTTTTTTTTTTTGAAAAATCGTAATATTATTATATCGTCCAATATCATAATCTACCAGCCGAGTTTTCAATTTTAATACATTCCACGAGATGTTCACGATATATTCGATACTTTAATCAACACCAACTAAGTAGACCCTAAATTCTTAAACCACAACTTCGCCTCCAAAATCAAAACCCCCAAATTGGACTCACATAAACCCTAACCAAGGTTCTTCCAAAATCACCTAAAAATGCCGAATAAGAGTACAAGTAAGCAAGCCCCTTGACTCAAATCTTCCTCTAAACCTACTTTTGTTCTTCAATTCTATCTCTTTAGATGTTTTAATCCTTAAATTTGGGTTTTTTATGCAGAGAGTAAGAGTAAGAGAGTGACATTAAAGCAGAAATACAAGATTATTAAAAAAGTTAAGGAACATCATAAGAAGAAAGCCAAAGAAGCTAAGAAACTTGGGGTGAATCAAAGGAAGAAGGTTGAGAAGAACCCAGGTATCCCTAATGATTGGCCACTTAAGGAAGATGAGCTTAAGGTGCTTGAAGCGCGTCGGGCACGAGCGATTCAGGAGTTGGAGACCAAGAAAGCCGATCAAAAAGAAAGGGTATGTTACGATCCACGGTTTTAGTTGCGTTAGTAATGTTTTTACTAATTTCTCTGTGGGGGTATGCTTGTTTGTTTATCATATGTGTATGAAAACATGACTTGGGTACTTTAGCTTTGGGAGAAGCAATGCATTATGCTATTATCAATCATAGATATGCATACCATTTGAAGCAATCTTGACTTAGTGTTTGGTGCAACGTTTTACCCTTACTATATGTGTATATTAAAAACAACATTTTAAAAGATTCATTGAGACGGAGCATGGAAATGATTGCCAACTTCATTCAGTAATGGTGTGCCCGGCTATTTGCTACATTTTTGCATGATGTCAAACAAGTAATGGCTTTACTTTTTGGCAAAACTATTTTTTACCTTTTTTCTCTTGGTGTTTTTTATTTATTTTGTAGCCAATAAAAACCCTGTTTTGACTTTATTTAGATGTCTAATTCTTATGGGATGGGAATAAGAAAAGTAGAATATGTAGACATCTTATATTGAACATATTTTAGATGCTTATTATGTGTCTTGTCCCATAGATGATGTTGGAAAGTTTTGAAATTGAAGCTAACAAATGCAGATTCTTTTCCACAAAAAAAAAAAAAAATTAAATAAAAAAAATACATGGTTTAGAGCTGCGACAAATGCTTCTTGAAGATAGTCAAAACCTCTCAACGATGTGCAAGAAATCTCAACAAAGTTACCTCCTGGATTGAATGAAGCCAAGACCTGTTCCAATATCCAGCGTGCTTGTGAGATACACAGACTCCTTTCAAAATGTCTCAAGATAAACTACATTCGAATGAAAATTCAAATTTAGAGCGAATAAAATTAGTTGCTTGTCTTAGATGAATTTGATAGATCATTTGTTTCTGGTTTGATCTCATTATAAAGAGTTTAGCCTTATATTCTTTAACAACTCAATGAAATTGGATTAAATTTATAACAGTATAATTTAATGTTCCATATCAGCTCAGAATCTCTATAGTTACATAAACAATTGGGGAAGTCCAAGAGATTCTAAAGGATCAAAGCCAAAATCCGCAAAGCCCACAACATATGACCACGTTCAACGTGCATAGTGCCATCTCATGTTTAATAAAAAGCCAAAATTTGCCCTAATTGTACGTTCGCATATGAGCACATAGGCATGTGATAGTCGTGCTTGTTGCTTTGCATCTCGCTAAAGCACTCTCTCTCCAATGCTGAATTTTTGTATCAAATAACAATAGTGTTATGATTACAAGTTGTATTTTTATCACTCCTATTCTTTAATATTAAAAGTTCACTCTTGGATAGTGAATGTTCTAGTAAGATCCGAATGGACACATTTAGGCACTTTTTATCACTTTACCAGACGAGATTAGCTTTTTTCATGCTTGTCGTCATCGTGGGTTGTTAGGCTTGTAAACTTTGATATTGACCCCTTAGAGTATGTTCGACCTAGCCAATCGGTTTTGGGACTATTGCAACCCTGTTATAAAGCATTAAAATGGATTGCTAGAAATTTATCCAATTACATTGGCTGTTAAAAATTTAATTAAGTTTGATGGACTGTTGCAGAATTTAAGGCTTAAATTCTTTATAGACAAAACTGAAAGAGAATATTAACAAGAAAAACTTGGCCATTAAAATTTGTCCTGCGCATTCTTCCAATTTATTATGAATATTACCTTTTCTTTTAATTGGGCATTTTGAAAGGAGAAAGCTTAGTTGATCTCTGTGTGTCGTCCAAGCATGACACATATCAGAAGGGGCCCTGGCTTGGTTGAATTCCAAAGGTAGTGTTGTTGAGATATCTTACACATTGTTGAGAGGATTCGTCTATCTTCAAGAGGCTCACTACGTCTCTAATCCCCCGTCATGTATTTATTTATTTTTATTTTTTTTGTGGAGAAGAATTTGGATTTGTTGATTTAAAATTTTTCCGGCATACGTATATTTTAATTACCCGATATTAAATTAATGTTGTTTTTCTCAGTTAATGATGGGATTCTATTTTGACTTTATATTAGGCATATCTTAACAATCGTTTAATGAAGTAACAAACTCAGGCCAACTCCAATGGTAGTTATAGGGTCCTTGCCTAACCCTAGCTTGCTTCTGCAAAATATGGTAGGCTAAAATAAAGTTTTAGCCGATAAAAGATTCACTTGAAATTGTTATTTAACGTGAAAGGAGGGTGAAATTAGTAAAAGAGTTCCAAATACAAGATAAGTGGAGTAGAGAACTGTGACTTCTCTTTCAGTTTGTGATTTCTTTTGTAAGTTATGGTTTTCAAGTGAAGGAGACTTCCCGGATTTGCAGGTCCAAAAGAGAAAGTTGGGACTACTAGATAATGAAGATACAACCAGTATTACTCCTGCAAAAGGAAAGAAACTTAAAGAGAGAAGCAGTGAAGAAGATTCTTCAAATATTTTCAAAAGCAGGGGTATGCTAATATTTTATTTTCATTTCTTTTGTTCTTGAAGTAGAATATATAGTTTTCTGTTTCTTGTTTGCTATTTATTTTATTGTTGTAATAGTTCTCTGATAATCTATACAGATAACTCGGACAGGGCTTTCTATAAGGAGTTGGTAAAAGTTATAGAGGTGTCTGATGTAATATTAGAAGTTCTTGATGCACGAGATCCTCTTGGTTCCCGTTGTGTAGACATGGAAAAGATGGTGATGAAATCAGGTCCTGATAAACATCTCGTGTTGCTTCTGAACAAAATAGGTAACGGCTCCATAAATGTTTTTCTCTCAGTAAGAAAAATCGGTCAGCTCTAATTGTTATAAAATAGTCTTACTTGTACCAGTTATATAGCTGTAAGTTGTAACATCACTGTTTTGTTACTGAAGATACATTATTCTAAGTGAAAGCTAATATATTTATGATATGTTTCAGATCTTGTTCCTCGGGAGGCGGTTGAGAAATGGCTCAAATATCTTAGGGAGGAATTACCAGCAGTTGCTTTCAAGTGCAGCACCCAAGAACAAAGATCAAATTTAGGGTGGAAATCTCCTTCGAAGAGTAAAAAACCGAGCGCTCTTTTGCAGACAAGTGACTGTCTTGGAGCTGAAACTCTTATAAAACTGCTTAAGAATTACTCCAGAAGTTATGAGGTATGCAAATATCTTGATTTTTTATTTTATTTTCTAGCTTCGTCAGAAAGTTAGTCATCTACTCATTTATAGTTTATGAAGTAGCAGTTGCTTGTATCTGTTTAACAAAAACAGGAAGGAAAAAATACCTACTCTAAGCTTTTGATCCTTTTGGCATATATTTATTTGGCAGATAAAAAAATCAATAACAGTAGGTGTTATTGGGCTTCCTAATGTTGGTAAGAGTAGCCTGATCAATAGCTTGAAGAGAAGTCATGTTGTCAATGTTGGGGCAACTCCAGGATTAACAAGATCAATGCAAGAAGTTCATTTGGATAAGAATGTCAAACTGTTGGACTGCCCTGGGGTTGTAATGCTCAAGTCTGGAGAAAGTAATGCATCTATAGCTCTTCGAAATTGCAAAAGAATTGAGAAGTTAGATGATGTCGTTGGTCCAGGTAATTGTTTCCTCTTTCCCTTTTGTTGGGCATGGATTCTTTCATATATCATTTTTGACAATCAATGACTTTAATATATCAAATTAGATTGTTAAAAAAATCCAAACTTGGTTTATTTTTGGGAATGCTTAGACGTAATTCTTAAATGAGTTGTAAAATGTAATTCCTTACATAATTGATAGCATGACACTAATAAATTGATTCACATATGGACGTGTTGAGAATACATCTATTGGAATATCATCAAAATATCATAATATTGGGTGATCTATGGCAGTTTATAGCCTCTATGGCAGTTTAAATTGGTGTGATACTCCATATAGGTAGTGTCTAACACGATTGTACAATCATATGATTGAATGTGAGCCACTTGAAATTGGCTACAGAACTTTGGAATACAAATCTCTAAATATAATCCCAATACCACCCACACCTGGATTTTGTATCCACACTCCATTCTGTCTTGGAGGTAGCCAAGATAGAGATTTGATAATTGGACTCTCTGTCTTGCACTTCACATTAAAGTATTTTATGACACATAAGTCATCGACCGTGTTATACATGCACCTCCATTCAGAAGCTCTGAACTGCCTTAAAAATGTGAGTGACACTTCCTAAATCTGATAGTGTTGATCATCAAATAACATTCTATTCGGTCTTCCATAAGTGAGTTAACTGTGCAATCAACGTACTGTACCAAAGGTCCCTTATATGTAACTGTCGATTTTCCTTTCTTGATTCATGCCTTAGGAAAATGTTCATCGCCTCAATGTACAAGGTCAATTTTAAATTTGCAGCGCCCCAGTGTGAGCAACGCAATGAAGCAAAACTCAAAAAGTAGTGGTTCCCATGGCGTGACATGGCGTGGTGTAACGTTTGTTGTATAAACGCATTTAAAAATCTACAGAAGCCTTGCAAAAGAATCCTTCTGTTTCTTCTTTTTATTATCTTGGCATGTTGAATCTTCAGGCACACCATAGAGTATTTCAACTAACGTTGCTCACCCCTAGATTAAATTTCTAGATCTTGTTTCAGTTACATGTTCAAATGTTTTGAGAATAAAAAATCTCCGGTTACATTGTGGTAAAGATATTATAATATACAGTTCAAAGCGTGTTTATATTTTCTGACAATTTGAGAATTGCTCATTTTGAAGTGAAGTTATTTGTAAGTAAATGCTAAGACGATTGGTGTTTGAACTTTGCAGTCAAGGAGATTCTCGAGAAGTGCCCTTTGGAAATGTTGGTTTCCCTTTATAAGACTCCTACCTTTGATTCAGTGGACGACTTCCTTCAGAAGGTAGCTACTGTTAGAGGTAAGCTTAAAAAAGGTGGCATTGTGGACGTTGAAGCTGCTGCAAGGATAGTTCTTCATGACTGGAATGAAGGTATATTTACATTATTACATATACATATCTGAACATTTATTAATGTCACATATAAAAAACAAATATATTGTGGTTTACCATCATATTAGAATATGGGACGCATTATGAGTTTATTAGGTGTATCACGACACCCGACTACTAACATGGGCCTGATTGTGCATGACCAAGTGATTCTTTCTGTTTGATATGATTCAGGTAAAATTCCATACTACACAATGCCTCCAACTAGAAATCCCGGAAAAACTTTTGAGGCAGCCATCGTATCTGAGTTGGGGAAAGAATTCAATGTTGATGAAGTTTATACTGGGGAATCTTCGTTTATTGGCAGCCTTGTATCTGTTGAGGATGTCAATCATGTTGAACTTCCTCCTAGTTGCCCTCTAAATTTCGATGAGAAGATGATAGAGGTGTGTGCTCTCCTAACTACATATTTAAGTAGTTTTCTTCTTACTAAAATCTTGTCATCCCCCAATCCTGACCCATTTAGGGCTTTCTTATTATGGCATGTATACTGATATGACGCTGTTGTGCCTCTTTCAAGTCATTTAAGATTACTCTTTTTGAATATGATCTCCTCAAGATGGAGATCATCTGCACAAACTTCCATATCGATTGAATTCTGGTAAATCACATTTTATGTGGAATGTGTTTTTTCCGAAATTGGATGATACCATTTTCCTATGCAATCCTCTTTTCTTCGTGTTAGAAATATATCGGGAGGAAGATCTCCATGTTGAGGAAATTTAATCGATAGAGAATAATTTCTGAAACCATCTGCGTATGGCCTCAGAGGAGCAATGCCATATCTTCCATATATTTATGTGTTTGTTATGTGGATACATCAACATGCGTTCCATTTTTTTAGACTGCACACAGTCAAATTGAGACCAAATTGGTTAATTGCATGTTTTATGTCTGTAGGACGACCTTCAACCCAATGCATTAAATCAAGTTGATGAGAAATCCGCAGAAAAAGCAGAGGACATTGCCACTGAATCCATGGGTTGTGATGTAAGTGAAGCAAGCACTATTATTAAAACCCTTCCAAGATCGCAGAATGAAAAATTATATGAAGCTGAAGGTATACTTAATCCAAGGAAACTGAAGGCAGATAAGAAGAGAAGGAAGAAAGCTAACAAATCATCCAGTATAGATGTTATGGACTCCGACTTTGATTTTAAGGTGGATTACACAAATAAAGAGTCCGAGATGGATGTTGGTGCTGACAAGGCCAACAACAATGCAGATGTTGGGGTGGGTAATGGCAACGATGCAGATCATCAGATCAACACTCAAGTGCCAATGTCTGGTGTCGAGTTAGATAATTAAGAAGTGGATTCAGAAGACGAGAAAAAACAGATTCAGAATTTAAATACCATTTTTCATGTTTTTTTGTCTTTGATCGTTTTGTTAAGATCACAGAAACTTCAATTTAGATGTCTGCTTTGATATCTAAAGTATTAGTACAGTTAACAATCTTCTGTAAAATGTGTTTTATATATGAAAGCTTTACGTATTCTCATCCTTGGTTTTCAATTAAGTCGTTCTAATGTTTACAAATATGCCCGTCAATTTTCGTCAAATAATTGGATGGCTTCAACCCAAAGTTGTCTGGGCTTTGGTTTCTAGTAAACATTGAAGGTCTGCAACTACCTCTTGTAATAGTTACCTGAAATGTGGGTATGAATTGATGGCCTTAAAAATCGAGGAGTAATTTGAGTACAATTTTCGAAATTTATGGCAGCAACACTAGCTGTATCTCATCAATGTTATTATTAAAGTGTAACAAATTGGTTGAACTTTAATGGCATCAGCAGTGTTCTTTAAAGATGTTACATTCCAATTGAGCAAAAATAATCACACACCTCAAACTGAGACTCCATGGAGTTGAAGTTGCCCCATATTTGCTTTGCTTTCCTCTGTGTTTTCTTTGCTGGGTGGTACTTCAAACACAAGAGCCTACCTATAACTCACTGGCCTCTCATTGGAATGCTTCCGACTATTGTACCCAACACCAATCGTTTACCGGAGTGGTTTAACGATGTTTTCAGCTCCACTGGATGCGGTTCTTTCTTCATATATGGCCCTGTTTTCTCCAAACTTTGCTATCTCGTGACCTGTCACCCTAAAAACATCGAGTACATTTTGAAAACCAACTTCGGGAATTATCCGAAAGGTCCGGACTACGGTATCTTGTTTGAGATACTTGGTGATGGTATATTCAAGGCTGATTATGAGTTTTGGCGCTTGCAGAGGAAGATGGTGCACTCATGCCTGTCGTCTATCGACTTTAGAACGTTAGTCGCGGAAACTTGCCATAAACTGGTCTATTATCGGTTAGTTCCGTTATTGTCTCATGCGGCTAAAGAAGGGGTTGTAGTTGATATTCAAGATGTGATTTTACGATACTTTTTTGATAGTAACACGAGTACTATATTAGGTGGTGATGAAGGTTATCTCTCAAAAGATCTACCGAAGAACGAACTAGCTACGGCTTTGGATGAAGCGCAAGAAGCTATACTTATTAGACATACAAAGCCTATGTTTTTGTGGAAGACGTTGCGGTGGCTAAATATTGGGAGAGAAAAACAACTCTCCAAGGCTTGGATAACTATAGATGCTCTATTGGGAGAATATATTTCTCAAAGAAGAGAAAGCATTCGTATAGATGTACCGAGAAAAAGACCCGATCTTTTATCTACATTTATCTTGGATTCATCTGAGAATGATAAGTTTATGAGGGATACCGTGTTGAGCATGTTCGTCGCTGGCTTGGACACAACTACATCCGGTCTCATTTGGTTTTTTTGGTTGGTTTCAAGAACACCCCGTGTAGAGGCAAAAATTTTGGATGAACTCAAGTTATTACTCTCGAAGAAGGGTAATCCTGTGAATAATAGGCCACATGTTTTCGATCCGAAAGATCTCAAAGTGTTGGTGTATTTACACGCTGCATTATGCGAGTCTTTAAGATTAAATGCTCCATTGCCTATGAATAGCAAAGCCGTCAAAAAAGAAGATATACTCCCCGATGGCACAGTGGTGAAGCCAGGAATGCAAATCATAATTTCATTTTACTCCGAAGGGAAAATGCAGTGGATTTGGGGTAAGGATAGCATGGAGTTTAAGCCCGAGAGATGGATAGACAACGAGGGGAAGTTTAACAATGAACTTATGTCTAACTTATTCGTGTTTAATACCGGGCCAAGGAGTTGCTTAGGGAAGGAGATAGCGTTTACTCAAATGAAATCTGCGGTTGCCGCTATACTCTTCAACTTCCATCTCGAAGTTGTAGAAGGTCAGGATTTCGGCCTCAGACCATTTCTTAATCTTCTTTTGCAGAATGGATTGAAGGTTAGGATAAAAGAACGGGTAATCTAGGATTTGATTAGTATTATTTTTACAATTTGTTTGTTTTGTTTTTGACTGTTTATCTCGTCTAATCAGAAAATAAAACTATTTGTGTGTTTGAAATTCTGCTTGTTTTCAGTTTATTTTAGAAATACCGAAAGTTCTACAATATGTCAGATTTTGATGAACCTAATAACCTGTCCATCGCATTTCTGGCCGACTTAGCTCAAGATAATGGTTTGTAACGCCTGCCCTACTCTAGACATTTCTTAAGCAAATAACTTAATGATTAATTTTACTTAAAACAGAAAAAATGAAAGCATGATAACTCGATAAGTTCATAAAATCCGAGAGAGTACTCATAACAGCAAACCTAGAATTATGAAAATTCCCAGTCACTACTTACACCAAAGCTTAGTTTTGCCTCTAAACATTTTTAGTCCTGAAACTGAGATTAGCTTTTACTTAACCTGGAAAAGTTGCGGCTAGTATAGCAGTCACCACTATTGTAACCCAAGATGGAAATGGCTGGTGTTTAACGCTTCCTCCTTTGCGGTGGTGATGACTACCATAGTAATAAAATACTCCACCACTATAATAACCACGTTCTTTTGGTCTACGACCTCCACCTCCACCGCCACGACTCCCACCACTTCCACCGCCACGACCCCCACCACTGCCTCCTTTTAACCTGCGCCTGACTTTCATTGTCTCAGTTTCGTTGGCTGGAGTTCCCTGCACATGGACTGAAGGAAAATATAATACGAGTCTTAGTCCTACTTACCATCAACATTAATGTAACAACAAACAACACTGATATCTCTTTCAGGAAGAAACGGTTTAAGATTTGAGTCCTTGAGATTTACCATACAACCATTCCATTGAAATGGGGTTTTCATCTTTGGTGTATCATTTGCTCGTTTTAACAAAAGAAGGTCTAGTGACTAGTTCAATGATACAGTACAGTAATGACTTACCATCGCCTCCCTTTAACATACACCCGAGTTTCATTGTCTCAGATTCCTTAGCTGGAGCTCCCTGCGCATGAACTGAAAATAACAAACAAACATATGAGTCCTACATCCTAATTTTTTCAATAACACTTGATATTTCTTCCAGGAAGACATAATTTAGCCTAAAGATTGACACTCGGGTCTACCTTGACGCTCTAAGCAAAGGAGTTAGTTACCCTAAGGATTACTCCCTTCACGGTTACCATAATGCTCTAAGCAAAGGGGTTATTCTAAGGATTGATACCCTTCATGGGTTTATAGAATTCTTTGAAACTAGACGATTGCAACACGTCCAACCGTCCAATTAAGTTGTAGGCCGTGCACTTTATGAATGTTATAGAAACGCAATCAGGTAAGGCACCTCGTTTACCATTTAAGGCAAAATAAACCCTTAGACACGGCCACGGCTAGAGCCCAGAAGCCTCTCCAAAGGATCACCTGAAAATGAAACCCTTCAAAATCTCCCAATGAAATGCTGTATTTATGTGTACGAGGAGATTAAAATGCATGACAAAAAAAAAAAAAAAAAAAACTCCAAAATCCAAAGCAAAAATTCCAAATGCCTGTCTACTCGAAATAGTACAGGAATGTTATAATCCTATACAAAATCCCATATGCCAAAATCCAGCTTGGGAAGATGATTACCTCAAATTGCACCAGTTTTACTCTTTTACCTAACATCTAACACATAACCGTATCATTGAAATTGAGCTTTCACCCTTGTTGTAAAATTTGCTCAGGTATAAAAAAATAAAATGAAATAGTACTAGCTTACCACTGGTAGTATCGAAGTAGCTGTTTTTAACAACAGAGTCATCACCACCCAAGTCCAAATCCAAGTGAACCCACCCATCTTCATCAAGCTCTTTCGAAGACGAATCACCGAAATCCTTCGTCTCGTCGTTGCTCATAGTGTTGTGAACCAATCTCATATCTCCATTTACATGTACTAGTACTATTGCCACATTGATCATTAACAACCCCAAACATACACCCACAGCAAGCATAGTGAAAACTAGCACACAGGAACAAATGGGTATCTTAGTTATAGTTATAGATGAGAATCAAACTCAATCAAGGTTCACAGTTGAAATCAAACCAACCCAGAGTTGGATATTTCCTATAGCAACACAGAAATCACTATAGCAGATATCGAAATCACATATGTAAAAATCACTGTAGCATAAAAGAAAGAAAATCCGCAGAATTTTGCTAGCTCTGGTACCAAATTGTTAAAAACTACGTTGTTACAAAAGCTAAATCACACTCTAAAATAAACTAAATCTCTCCATGGTAAATTCTAAGGTTTTTAGAGTTTTACCCAAAATTTTAATAAGAGAGCTGAAAACCAAAAATCTTCTAAATGTTAGGAGTTGGATTCAATCCCTTCTTAGGAACCCAACAGGGTTGGGGGGAATCCTTCTGGGTTGTCTATATATATCACTGTACTTTGTACAGAGAACATGATGATGATAATCAATAAATCTTTTTCTTTATTTCTCTCTTGTTCATGCTTTAGTATTATTCTATTCTAGATTGATCATATCCCAACACGTTATCAACACGAAAGCTCTAGGAGCGAGGAGAGCAGATCTTTCCGTATAATCAGAGATTTCATTGAAACAAAACGATCAGGAGAAGAGGCATTTTACGTCTTTTTTATACCTATATTCAGATCTATAATATATCATAGATCATCATGTTTCGAAAACCTATTCAAATCTAGAAATTTTAGTATTTTTTACCCTTGATAAATGACTGTTTTCGATTATGTATATCTTTCACTGTGGAGATCGGATCGAGGCAAAACTAATTCGGTTAGATAGCCCACTCTGAGAGCTTTCCAACGATATATGACACGTCTCTGAGAGATACCCCAATCGTTGGGAATAGCTCGTTAAAACTATGCAGTTTCACCGCAAAAAAATGGCATTTTTTTGGTCGCTTACGTCATCAATTTTTTTTAAATTTTATTTATGGCGTCATCCTTATCCATAGTGATGTCAGCAGTGACACGTGTTGAGGACACGTGATACGCTGACATGGCATGTACCTGGCACGTATGGCATGCCTTGGCACATGTGGCATGCCCTGACACGTGTGGCACGTGATAGTCTTCGGAGGTGATACCTGGCAGTTGTCAGATAGTCACCGGAGACTATCGAACGTCGGAATCTCGCCTGATTTTTGGTCAGAAATTTTTGTCGGCAGGTATGCCAGAATATTCTTCCCGGTTACCGGAATATTCCTTGCCGTCCCGGATCAGTGGCGTGTGTGACACGTGGTCGTGACATGTGTGGAACGTGTGACGTATGTGACTCGTGCGACGTGTGTGACATGTGTGCGTGTGTGACACGTGTGGTGCACATGCAGAGCACGTATGACCGAGCCAGACCGGTTCAGACCATGTCAGACCAGCTTAGGCCTTGACCCAGACCGAGTCAGACCGGTTCAGAACCGGTCCAGACACTAAAGCGGTTTTAAATTGCCATATTTTTGGTCAAATTGAGCTCAATTTTTTTTGCAAAAAAATTCCTATTGACTGGACCTACCCCGTGGAGGACCCTTTTTGGTTTTTATTATGCAAAATATTTTTTAATTTTTTTTGGGAAGATGTGTCTCGTATAGAAACATTGGCTCACTTATATGTGATATAAGTACATGGAGTAATACCTATTTAAATATCTTTACGATAGCTAATAGGATATTACTGGTATGCCCCAAACATACTAATTATCATGATCATGGATCACAAATTATATGAAACCAAAACTAATTTAGCATACGACTGTGAGTCATATCTAAATCATAGTTAATTGTCCACGACAAATGACTAGAGCTCAATTGGGAATTGACTTAGTCTTATTTCTAAAATCTTGGTGTCTGAGGAACCAATTTTTCGTATCTAGGTGTAATTAGATGTTGCAAGCATAACATTTAGAGATATATAGACATTAATAGCAACTTATAGTACCCTAGACTATTCGTTCAAATACAAGCCTCATCAACCTATCTTGTGAACCCAGCTGACTTCGAGATGGAACCACTTGTCAGTTAAACATCTAATACCCCTCATATTTATAGCAAATTGATCTTTTGGCTAGAATATACTTACCTTTATAGAATTTGAGGGCATAGAACACCCTAGTTCTCATAATAAGGATAATACATATTTAGTGGTTTTGACTAGCTGTCTTGGCTAAGACTCTATTAAAACGCACTTTAAAGGTTAAGATCACTATTTAACAGAGTAAATTTGTGATTTAACGCTTCATAGGATATGAACAGGGTTCACCTATAGATAATGATTGAGAATCACTAACTTCTATACTATGAATTGCCTTTAGTAATGATTGGCGATCATGTACTTCCAAAGGATTTCATAAGGAACGCACACATCTAGTGGTTTTGAATAGCAATCTTGGCTAAGATTCTATTAAGACGCACACCTAAGATTAAGATCGTCATTTTTACTAGGTAAAATTTAAGATTTAATTATTCGACAAGAATTTTATAAGTTTAAGGATATGAACAGGGTTCAACTATAAGATGATTAGGAATAATTTTTTTAGCTTTATTCTAAGTACTGTGATTTTTCTTTCATGCAATTGATATATTTATCAAAGATTATCTCTTATTACAATCTATATCTTGCATTATAGATGTCTGGGACACTCAACAATGTTGAATTTCCACCATTGCTGCTCACTAGAGCCAATTACCTTACTTGGTACATTGATGATGACCTATTCTTGAAGTCATTTGGTCTCAGAAGACCATCGTCTTTGGCAACAAGGAAGATCCCATGGACAAAGCAAGGGCTTTGTTTATCCTCCATCACCATATTCCAGATGACCTGAAGACTGAATACCTCAACAAGGTTGAGCCAGCTGACTTATGGGTACGCTTGCCAGACGTTATGGTCCTCATGAGACCATTATGCTCCCAAAAGCGATACACCAATGGAACACCCTTAGGTTTCAAGATTTTAGGACGGTCGCTGATTACAACTCAACAGTCCATAAAATTACTTATACACTTGAACTGTGTGAGAAGAAAATCACTAATGCTGAAATGATAGAGAAGACTCTATCAACCTTCCATGCTAGCAATATTGTGATTCAAAGGCAATATTGGCGAGAGAACATGAAGACTCATTAAGTCTTGATTCAAGCACTGCTCCTCTATGAGCAGAACGATGAACTTCTGATGAAGAATCATGTTATGCAGCTCTCTGGGAGTGCGTCGTTGCCTGCGTCAAACAATATTTAGTTTCGGGGAAACAACTTAGCACGTCGGGGATGAAAATATTGAAGAGGCAGGGGAGGCTACCAGGGATACAGGAAGGGTGGGAACCAGAAACCCTTTGGCCCTAGGAGAAGTAAATGATTTAAGAAATTCTGGACACTAGGCAATGCAAAAAAGGAACAATAGACTGATAAGGGATCTACTTGCTTTAACTACGGTGACATAAAACATTGAGCACGAGAATGCAATGCATCACGGATGGCTACCGATGATAGAGTCCAAACCCACCAGGCAATTGTTGACACTAACTCCGCCCCTCTGGAGTTCGCAGCGTCAGACTTCTTCAACGACACTGATGTCGTCATGGATCGACATACAGAGTAATCCATAATTATATCTCAGTAGACATGTGATGTCACATTAGAAAGAGCACTAGTAGTTTCTTGTCTCACAGACTTGATTTACTTTTTGTTGTTAGTATTTTTGATTTTGTTGGGAACATATTATTTATATTTCAATACAGTGCTCGTGACATACATGAGATTCTCCATTTGTTCTAAATTATGATTACTCAAATTTATTTCTTGAGAAGTAGTTAAATTCTATGTATGATAGTTGATCTACTACATACAACCTGCCTATGGCTCTCTCTGCTCATTGAGTATGACCGATAATCGGATGAGTGATGGCATATGTCTAAGAGACATTTCATGCCACGCACTCGATCCTTTTGAGCTATGCATATATTTCTTGTCTAACTTTGTACGTCAAGGATGGCACGAATATCATTGCCACGACCAACATGATAGAACGCACCGAGTGCGTCACGCTATTACTCTCTCACGGTACGATACAGGGTATCTAGACCATTTTATAAACTAGTACATCCAACCAGATTTTACTTAGCTTAGGGAGATACATGATAATGTTTATCACGTAATGACTATCGGAGAAAATGACAGACAAGATTCTGTGTATTCACTCTATGTCTAAAGGTTAAAACACTCTATTGGAACAGTTTCTAATACACTCCTCCGACTAGGATACCGAGGAGGATTATCAGGATTATATCTCAACTTTCCTTGAAAGGAAAGATGATCCAGAGAGTGTACGTGTAACCTTTGTTTACACGGAAAGTCTATTATGACCAAGGTGGAGTAAGATCTCCGGCCTTTGCTCCAATCGCATCCATGGAGACCCATGTGAACCTTTCTATCCACATAGTGGCACACTTGAATATTTATGGTCATTAAAGATGCATCTAGGAGATGGTTATTAGAATGTAATGTTAGCACAACTTCTCACTTTGATTATTAGATCGCAGGCTTAGTTCCTGGATTGATCGATCAAAGTCGATCGATACGACTTGACAGGGGCTTGGGAGCTAGACTCACAGGCTTTTGATGATTATTTTACCACTAAATGGGATAGATGATTGAGCATCGTGAGTACCCCATACCATACCCAACTCGGGATTGGCGGAGAACCTAATCCAGCGATTTCGGATAATTGTTAAGCCACTGTTATTACGATCATAGCTTCTAGCTAGTGTGGGGGATATGCATTTTTGCTCCAACAACACCGATTAGGGTTCGTCCCTTACAAATCATTAAATTATTTTTTCCCAAAAGCGATTAGTAACTGGGTCAGAGCCCGGTGTCGCCCATCGATGAACATTTAGATGTTCCGTACAGGTGCCAATCGCATCACAATGTATGAAGATGGGACCCTTAACGTCGGCCTGGTATTAAGTGGGTTATAATTCGTATTTATCACTGGATATTTGGACCCACTGGTGACGTATATACTGCAGGGCAGATAATTATCACTTTGATGAGACGATATTCCCAGCATCGGGGGGAAAATGAGAGTCAATGCTGAGGATGTTTCCAAGAGATCTTGGAAAACACTATCGTTATCTCATCTAGATCCCTATACATAAGTTAGGTGACAATAAGGTTCAACCGATTTTAAACCTCCAATAGATCGCAAATGATTTGCTAGACGCATTCATAAGCACTATTGAAGTACCGTAAGTGTATGTACCTGTAAGTAATACAGCTACACAGCATAACGTTTTGGGGGAACTAGTACCGCAGTATAACGTTCCAAGGGAATTAGTACCGCAAATGAATCTGAGGCTCACACTTAGTACGAAGCACTGTTGGAAGAAAGTATTCTGAGTTGGGGAGCTGCAGAATAAGGGACATATATGACTAATGGTGCACTCGGTTCATCAAGGATGGAACCACCCATTTACAATGTATTCATATTTGCTACTGTACTCTCCATTAAGGATGAGGATTTAGAGCCACTTATTGTAAACGACTGTGTGTTGTTATACATTAACAAAAGTTGGTATCTAGAATCCAAACAGAGCTCAGCTTATGCATAATGCGAAATGATACCATTAAGCCTATCGGTTATAAATGGGAAAAGTACGAAAACACAATTAACTCAGAGAAATAATTTGCTCAAGGCAAGACTAGTTGCCCATGAAATCTTTAAGAGATCTCGCATCGAGTGCAGTGCGACATATTACCCGGTTATGGACGCTATAATGTTTCAGTACTTATCAGTCTGTCAAGTTGTCAATGACAAGCTAGACTTGCGTCTGATGTAAATACCGCGTATCTATATGGGAGACTAGATACAGATATATACATAAAGCTACCTGGGAAGGTATAAGCTTCTAGAAGCAACTAAGCCCGACACACAAGGTGTGTACATAATAAAACTGGAAAAGTTATTGTTGACTTGAAGCAATGGGCCCATGTGACATAGTTGACTGAGTATTTGAAGGTTAAAGACTTTGCAAATATCCTTATATGTCCTTGCATTCTTATACATAAATTAGCTTTAGTATCATCATAACAGTATACTAAATGATTTGGAAATCATTAGACCTCCGGGGAAGATCACGAGAGCCGCCGAATAACTTGGGAAGGAATTTGAAATACAAGACCTTGGGAAATCAAGAGTGTCTTGATTTACAGATCGAACATCTTTATAGTGACACTCGTACACCAAACAATATATATCGATAGAGTTATCTAACACTTTGATATGGATATAGCACACGGTGCTAAGTCGTTTATTGTGCGTTCAACACTTGGGTGTGGACAATGACATCTTCTACCATCTTAATGGAGGGAGAAACTCCTAGGGCCGTGGTGCTAGCTAGGAGGTGCTTTGCTATAGTTAGCTGGGTATACTAGGCCCAATGACTCACTCACAGTGATCTGTTTGGCTTGCCATAGTTCTGTTCCTACCAAAAGACACTGGATTGAGATCAAGCACATTCTGAGATATCTCATCAACACGAAAGACTAGGGTCTATTCTATCCACAACTTGGCAAACGAGATATTATAGTATACACCGATACAAGATATTTGTCAGATCCACATAAATGCCGATCACAATCGGGTTATGTATTCTTGTATGGAGATATTGCGATTTCATGAAGATCAGTGAAGTAGACGATGGTTACTGCATCCCCGAACCACGTGAAGATTCTTGCATTACATGAAGCCGACAGAGAATGTTTTTGGTTGCGGTCTATGATCAACCATATCAACAGAAGTTGCGATCTAAATTCTATCCAAGATAAACCGATGACACTTTATGAAGACAACGCAACTTGTATCGTTCAAGTCAAAGACAAATTTATTAAAGATGACAAAAGGAAGCTTATTTTACCAAAGTTTTTCCATATACACGAGTTGCAGAAGATGAATGAGATCGACGTTATTCAAGTCCATTCAGAAGATAACCTGGCAGATCTATTCACGAAGGTTCTTGCATATCATACATTCAAGAGATTAGTTCATGGAATTGGCATGCGCAGTTTACAAGATTTATTATCTCAGGGAGATCAACGTCAGGGGGAGTAGTCCCAATCTGACTTGGACACATGCGTGTTGTACTCTTTTTCTTGATGGCACAGTTTTTATCTTTGGAGGTTTTACTGGCTGGAGGTTTTGATGAGGCAACGTATACACGTCCACAACCTATACAGGGCATATGATTGTACTCTTTCCCTACACAGCTTTTTGCCCAGGGGTTTTTGCTAGGCAGAGGTTTTAATGAGGCAAGTCGTCCTAGTATGGAACACCCCAAGGGGGAGTGTTAGGAGTTGGGTCTAAGCCCTTCTTAGGAGCCCAACAGGGTTGGGGTGTCCTATACAGACTCCTAGCAAACCCCATAGGCCCAATAGGGTTATGGGAAGAGTTAGAGTAGATTAGGGAATCCTTCTGGGTTGTTTATATATATCACTGTACTATGTACAGAGAACATGATGATGATAATCAATAAATCTCTTTCTCTATTTCTCTCTTGTTCATGATTTAGTATTATTCTGTTCTAGATTGATCATATCCCAACACTAACATCAATACAAAGAGAGAGTAGAAGGTGCGTGTCCTCCTGACTAGACGACCCGTAGAGGCATGATCTATAAGTTAATATAGACTAGCGATCGTACACGCGTGTCTACAAATATGTATCAAACTTCATTGTTATAACACAAAAAGTTAACTATGTCTCATGTATTCCTACTAAACTATAAATTTTAAAAAATATTATCTATTCATTTGGCTACTCAGAAGCCGATGGGGGAAACCCAACCATGGAGTCAAACGAAAGAGGCAAGGTGGGGCCTAATTTCTCTATATTTGGCATGTTTAAATTGGTTTATTTCTAAAATGCCAAATACTTAGGCATGTTTTAAATTAAATGTCAAATCATTCGGCTAGTTTTGTTTAGATTGGGATGTTCTGAAAAGCCAAATCATTCAGCATGATTGACATTAAAAGCCAAACCATTCGGCTTGTTTGGTGAATTGGGATGTTCCCGTCTGCCCAAATCATTTTGCATAATGTGACCTTAATGCCAAATCATTCGGCAAGTTTTGCTAAAATTGGCATGTTTCGATAAAATGTCAAATCTTAGATTATTGACTTAAAAGCCAACTCAAGTGAGTGAGTGAGTGAGTTTTGCTTAAATTGATTTCTTCCTCCAATGCCAAATAATTCGGCCGATTTTGCTTAAGCATATTTTAAGTTATATGCCAAATCATTCGGCTAGTTTTCCTTAAGCATGTTTTAATTAAATGTCAAATCATTCGGCAAATTTGCTTTCATTGTGATATCATAAGTTAAATGTCTAAGCATATTTTAAATTAAATGCCTAATCATTCGCTAGTTTAGTAACTTCCATGAGTTCAATTTTTAAACGAAAACCAGCTCATAACTGTATATCCTATCTGCCTCCAATCCATATTTGCTTATGCTTCTCTCTCTCTTTCAATCAATTTCTCTGCAAAACTTTTTTGTTGATCTTAATAACACTAGGTTTTCTATCCTTGTGCAAAGTTGAGGAAACATTTGCTAACTAAGCATCCAGCCCTAAGATTCAGACGAATAAACTAATCGTTGATCTCAAGCATAAGAGTTCTCTTTTGTTCTTTTCTTACAATTTGATTATGTTTATACTAGTTTTATAGAAAGGCATTATGCAATTTATCTTCACCTTAGGGTCATTTAAAGAAACATTTGGGGCTGGTGATTTTATCAAAAATGTGAATAGTATTTGCCTACTCCTTGGCTGTAGGACCTTTCAATGCAAGGTAGCGTAACTTGCTGTCGTAGCACCTACACTGTTACTCAGAAGATATCGTGCTGTTCTTAACTAATAACAGCCGTTTTTCAGAAGTTAACCGTGGTTGTCATAGGTCTTCAATGACAAAGCAACAAAGCAACAAAAACACCAATATTAAATCTAGATCGATTCGAACCATCATCATCTCACATGGTGAGTGCTCTAATCCCTTTTGAGCTATAGATGCCTGAGGAACTTGGACAGAGTGGAAATGCAAGCAGTTGACGGAGACAGAACGCAGAGTAACAAGCTGACTCGTTGAGACTGTATTTCATATTCACGTTGAGCAACAAGCATTGTTAAAATATAAAAGAATCACATGTTAAATTTAATAACTGATTTTACTTCCGCAAATAAAATTTAGACAACTAAGTTAATCTCCTAAGCCTGCAAATAGAATCCGACCTTTACTCATCATTATCCAAACAAGGAAGTCAATTTTGCTACCGAAACCGAAGCAAAAGGTACGATATTAAGTAATGGTAAACACATGCTAATAAAAGATGCAGTATAGGATTTTCTCTTAAGCCATTCTCGTATTTGTTCCAAATTGCTTCCAGCTTCAAATTCTCCCATGGTGCATCACTTTCCTCCTCTATTTCCATTAATGAGTGTTGAGTTTGGCAGTGAATTCATTTTTAAGTAGGAATTTTACACAACTTCAAAGCCCCCATAAGCCAATCGTATGATTTTCTCAATCTCTAACCAAAATCATATTTATGCCCATTCGTTCAATTCTTATGATTTTCCACAAGAAAGAAACCTAATGAACCTATTATCAAAACAAGAAAACAATAGTGAGGAAGAGATTCTATTGAATCAACATCGAAATGCTATACACATATTCTATGAACAAAGAGAAATCTTGATGATGTCTGACAAAAAACCTAACTCATTAATGAACCCTTAAAATGTGTCATATCTATGACTCTTCGGAACACAACCTTCCCTCATATGTTCTTTATAAGTTTATATTAGTCTTTTTTCTTCAACAGTTCAATATCTAGTCTTAGAGATGAATATGGTCTTCCATAGTTTTCAAGCCCCTATTTGCACGAACCACACGCTTATAATTCTCAAAAATGATAACCACGATAAATACTGCGGGATGACCATAACCGAAGATTCACAATACCATCCAAAATGAATGAACCTTACGCTTTAAGAATAAATGCTGCTATGCTCAGACCAAACAACCAAGGTCATGACATGATTGAAGTTTAATTAATAGTTTTCACCGCAAAAATCATTCAAGATAAAACTAACATCTGTGAGTAGGGAAGGTGATCATGTGGTATTGCCATCTAATCTACAAAAAATGAGGCACTCTTACGAGTTCAGAACCTGTACATGCACTATATATGAGCTATATAATCTTTGGCAAACAGTTACTGAAAAGGGGCAAGTTGCCTTTTTAGAGCATCTTCAGCAGAGGGACAAAGGCATCCCAAAACTTCTAGTTTGGTGGTTTTGCAATTTGATAAGTGGTATTGGGAAGCCCAACAGAGGTATAAGCTGATGTGAAAGCCTTTCCACAATTTTAGGGGGATAATTTTGCTCCCCAAGGCATTATTAAGGGGTGATATTTGATTTGCCGTGGCTAATCAAAGGTCAAGATTTAAAAGTGAAAACCCAATCCAATGGCTCCCCAAATCTCTCTCTCCTAACACACACATACACTCTCACTCTAGCTCTCGTAACTCTTTCTCTGTAAATTTAGAACAAAATGGTATCAGAGCCACAGTACGGATTACCCGGTGCATACCTTTAAAGTCATAGACAGGAGGTCATCGGCGATTTGGTAGTTGCACAATCAAAGGGTCTGAGGCCGATAGTTCAGGTATACGCACTCTTTCGCTCCTATTACTAAGCTTCTTTAGGAAGAAGAAATTCTGCCGACACACAAATGATAAAACAAGATATTTTGTGAATAGTGAATAGTAATTTCACTATTCATAAAATAGCTTTAAATGTCGACATCTCTTTGTCAAAAGAAAATAATTGAGACACGTTACATCTCAAGAGACAAAAACGAGATATTTTATGAATAGTAAATAGTGAATCGTAATTTCACTAGTCATAAAAATAGCTTTAAGTGTCGACATCTCTTTGACAAAAGAAAATAATAGAGACACGTTACGTCTCAAGAGAAGATACGTCTCTGAGAATTATGAATTGGTTATAAAAGAAGACATAGAGAGTTCTTTTGGTTCATCAACCACATTTGAACAAAAAATCTATCACCTTCAGAACCCTAAAGCCCTTAACACTCAAGAGTTCATACCAAGTGCTCTATAAGTTTTCAAACTGCTAATTAATACTGATTGTTATCATATTTCGTGTCCAGCTATCAGTTGTTGAATATATATTATTATCATAGTACATAGTATTAGTTTTCATGATAAAAACGGGTTGGAACCCAAAGTCTACATGACACAGTGCTTAATTGCACACCTCATCAAGATAAGAGACGTCGAATCCTACGTTATGAATCCACTGATGCGAGACTTAGAGAGGTCAATAAATCTTTTATTAGCAAGAACCCATGTATTTACGACATGCACACATACCCATGGGGATGTCCAATGATGCACAACGACGAGATATAGATTTTTCTACTCAATCTCAAGTACTAGAAAACACATAGGATTCTATAAAATCCCAGAAGACCAGAGATGGAACCAGAGAAAACTAGTATAAATCTAGAAATAGAATTATATGAAGTTCATGAACAAGAAGGTAATTTTTCAGCTGATTTAATTATCAGATTTTTTTTAATGAAATCATAAAGAAAATGCTTTCTTTGGATAAAAACAAGAAATTCAAGGTTCCCAACGATATCTCTAAGATTTCAGGAATGTTTATTAAAAGAAGAAATTTGGCTTATTTTGGCGTTAGCCATAAAGAATATAGTCTTGATATAAAAGACACATCAGGACGCATAAATCTACCTCTCATCACAAGAAAAAACTTAAACCTAAGAATAAATGCCATCCCAAAAGATGACAGGAGTAAAATAGGTTATATACATCTAGGAGGAATCCAGATTATGATAAAATCTCATTTTAGAGAAGGAATTAATACACCTATCAAAGTAGCAATACTTGATAATCGTATTAATAACCGCAGAGATGCATTATTAAGAATGGTCCAAGGGAACCTAAGTTATAAAAAAATAGTCTTTTCAGTATACCCAAAGTATGCAATAAGCCTACATGAGAAAGATTTAAACAGAACTTTAAGTTTAGCTGATCATTTTGAAAGGTCTAAACTTGTTAAACCAGGAACCAGTCCTTTTAGCATCACATATGTGGTGGGATATGCTTTAACTAACTTTCATCACAGTGATTTATTAAAGCAAAAAGAAATGATTGAGATAGATGATATCTTCTCTGAAATAAGAAAAATTCACCAACCTTAGATAGAGAAATTAGATGAACTTTCATAAAACTGTAGCCTAAACATAAGAGAAAGCCCCCTTCTAGGTTATCAAAGATCAAAGGAGATACACGTACAAAATGGACAAATGAAAGTAAAATACTCTTCCTGGTTCCAAATTAGAAAAGATATATTAGAAGAAGAACCTGCAAACCAATCCCTTGCAGAAATTAGAAGATTATCGATAAAAATAGATACTCTCCAATGGGCCCTTTTGGACTAATGGACCCAATAAAGAATGGAAAAAATAAAATTAAGTATTTACAGAGATATTTTACTTATCTCTTACCGCAAATTATGGAACTCATGACAAGCGTCAGAGAGCTTCAAACATATATAAAAGAAATCATAGAGGAAGTCCAGCAGAATCCTCCAAACAAGATTATTAAAGAGATAAAATATTTATCTCTAAAAGTAGAAAGCTTAAGTGTAATACAACCAAACAAAATCACTGAGGAAATAAATCTAAGTAATATCTTAGAAACCAAACCAAATCTACGAATAATTATTGAAACAACAGGAAGATTCTTCTCAAAGAATTTGAAACCACCACCAACAATACTAGATGTCAACACGTATATTAAGGAAAAAATTAGAAGACAGGTTTGAAAACCCTGATGAAATAAATTTAGACACCATCATCAAGCTCTTATCTATGGACGATAAGGAATTGGGAGAAGAAATCCACATGGCAAATAACAGATACGAAGATGATGAATCTGTAAAATCAGAAGACGACTTAGAAGCAGATGAAGAAAATATCGGGAAAAAGATAAAAATAAACTTAAAACCCACTAGAGAAGAAGTCCAATGTTCTAATACAAATACTATAGAACAAACCTATCCTAACATAAATACTAAAAATGAGAAATAACATAGAAGAAGAAGGTTTGAACTCAGGCCAGAGGAAGATACTGAGTTTGAAAGAACCATAACTATTTCTATCAGATCTAATAATATTACGGATAGACTACCTAACTTCCACAATAGGAATATCCATCCAGAATATCAACTAAAGCAAATAGTTAACATTCCGGGAACATCAATTTTGGATATAGATTGTATCTGAGAAAGAGAAAAATTAATAAAAAGTGGTGTGCATAAATGAGTCTTATCATCCAAACCACTTCAGAATTAACAATAAACTTACAAACAGTAAAAAGATTAAATTGCCACAAACTCAGTGGAAATGTAAAACATGGTTTGACAAACTTACAAACGAAGAACACATTGAATTGGGTCAAGGCTATAAAACTGGACTCGAATATTTAAACAAAGTCACGGATGCCATTTACCGAGAAATGGTTGGTGAAGATAAAAAGCAATATAAAAGCAAAATATCCCAATTAGAAGAAGTCCAAGCTGCATGGCATTTGGATAACCTAACCATTTGCGATATGCGTTATTTTGACACATATACATGTTAATACGAAAGATTTTATCATAAACTTAATAAATCAGTTCAGTAATATTATAAAACTTTATTCTATAATAAACTTCCAGGAAACATTGCCCAAGTATTCAGAGAAGAATTTAACAAATAAGAGTTTATCCCTGATACTCTTGGGGGAAGAATAAAATTTACAAAATAGTATATTATGTAGGGGCCTAACTTCACAAGGAGGGGAAGTTAGTTCTTACACCTCGAGGTTTATCTTTTACCTAAAGGATTCAAACATATAATCAATAATATGAATAGACTACTGACAATATACTTGCGTAGACGCCTAGAATGGGACACTCTACGGCCTCTGATAAGGATTTTTTAGAGTATTGATATAACTATCGAGTAGTCGAAGCTTCGAGTACAGGATGATTTACAGGGTGATCGAAGGTAAACTTCAAGGGATTATGGGAGAGATTTTGTAACCTCTCCTTGGTTACCCCTCTCTCCTATTTATAGAACATGGGAAGGACTGAGTCACCAAGGAAAGTCAAATTATAGGTGTATCCTCCGGGTATCATGAGGGTATCCCAGAGTTGGTGTTGACGCCGTAATTGTCGGGTCTGGCACTGTGTTTTGACACTGTAGCCATTGTTGGTTTTGTCACTGTAGTTGTTAGGAGCAATAATGGCGACGTTCTTGTCTGGTGAGCTGACTTATCTGACATGTCTGCCTTCAACTATGTACGACTATGGTTGAAGTATTTCTGATGCCGATGTGGGGTTCGTGTGCTGACGAATCTGCCTTCGTCTTCGTGGCTTATACATAGTCGAAGTTCGTGTAGTCACGATAGGCTTGTTTACGAATTGATTGGGCTTTGAGGTATTCATATAGGCTTCGATGTGGCCTTCGAATGTTTGACTGGAGCTAGAAGCTTGCGAGTAGGCTACTACATTTTCCCCCTCTCAGCAAGTATCTCGAATACAGGTGTAGAGGCGTCTGCTGAGAAAAACTGTTAGTTGTTAGAAGTTGAGCGGTTGACTGATGTATATTGGGTTTCCGAGGAAGGTAGTAAAGGAGGGTAATTATGAAGTTATGGTAATTACGGAGTAATAAATGATGTTAATGAGGATATAAATATGGCTTGTGAGGGGGTAACACTATATACTCTTCGTCTTCACTCTCTTTCTCTGTATTTCGTGAAAACAATCATGGATACCACTCCCAACTTGTACTATCAGAGAAGAATGGGATTTTCCAGAGACCGTCGAATATGATGAAAAATGGCTAAACTGAAGCTGAAGTTCTTTGGTGACAAGGAGCTCGACTGGAACATGCCAAACCTGGGGAGCTAATCAACGGGCACTCCTCTGCGTACTTGTGGGGGATGATACAGTAGAGGTTTACAACTACCAAAGAATGTTACCTCTTTCTATCAGGTTTGGCTGAGCATATTGTGCAGGAAGAGGATCAGTTATTGGAGGATGAACAGGGCTCGTCGGGAAGAGTTGGTCCATCTGAAAATAGGGCGAGTTCTTCGTAAGGTGGTGATGTTTTTTTTTGTATGGGGGTATTCAAAATTTTTATGTTTTGTTTTTGTTGAAGTTTGTATATTTTTCTCTTCTGCCCTTCTCTCTTCTTTTGTTTGAATGAAGTAATGATACGAAAAAGGTATTTTAATGGAATAATGTATTTTTTTCATCTGATAAATATGGTAGGCGAATAGACTGTTTGGCTTTCGAATGAAGGGTAAATGGTAGAAACAGTACTCTGCGAGGGGAAAAGTACTTTGAATTGTCATAGTTATCGAAGGCATTTGTTAATATTCGACCTGGAATGAGTAATTTACTTTGAATTCTCGAAACTCGATGTATATATTAACAGGGTTGTGGGAAAAGGCATATATAGGGATCGAGGGTTCGAGACTGGGGATGTATCGATTGTAAAACCTTGAAAATTGGTGTTGAGTGCGCATGCTGATAAAACGGCTGAGTCTGAGAAGTTGAAATGGTTGATTGTTGAAATTTCGAGGAAAACTTTTAAGACTGTCATAAATACGGGTTCTGATTAAGGAGGGTTTAAATGTACATGCTTTCAGGTATAAGTAGGGTGTCTTGAGGGAACTTTAGACGTCTATACTTTCTCTGAGTAATCATGTCTTCATCTTCATTCTAAACTAGCGAAGACACTCCTAACACCAGGTACCAGAAACGAGTGGCGGCAAGGGACCTTCGTATACGGGAGATGACCCTCGAGCTAAAGTAGAGGTTTTTTGGCGATCGAGGTCTGGATTGGGTTATGCCAGATTTGTCTGAACTGGAGCCAGGGGAACCCATTAGTGGGATGCCGTATGTGTATTGGTGGAGGGTACTTCAAATGATGGGCCCACTCCCCAGCGATCGGTTTGCCCTCCTGGAGTTGCTAACCGAGGAGGTGGTGGATAAGGAAGATGCTGAGGTTGGGTTCTTGAAGAAGTTTCCCATCTGTAAATAAGGGCTTCTTCAATGTGGTAAAAGTACTGGTGTAGGATGGTAGGTAGGAATGTTTGTAGTCTTTTTGTTCGTTGATGTTAATGGTTTTCTTCTATGTTTCGGTGTAAGGGTGTCTGCCCAAATAAAATTGAAAATCTATAAGATAACTGTCGAAGTGAATTACTGAATTGTCTGTATGTAAGTAAGACCATTATAATACTCGAAGATAATTTAGGCGCAAAAACAGTTTGCCGAATGTCGAATATGAAAGAAATCGAATGACTGGGACATTTGAAATCGAATATTAGGTTATTTGTGGATAAATGTTAGAGACATGATGTAGACGATTATTCACAGATAGGAAGAAGGGGCTTCGAAGATAGGTGGACTTTGACTGTCAGAAATAACAGTCCAAACAGCTGGCATGTCAAAAACTGTATTGAGCCTGGGGTAGAGTGCCCTGCAGGCATCATGATGTTTCCTTGGATTGCGGAAAAGGTTAATTTGATATAAGGATTTGATTTGACAGCTTCGAGTGGGGATCAGAAGGTTCGACTTGGTTTATATAAAAAATTGTGTGAATGTGAGCATGAGATGCGCACGTGGGGGTAATGGAAGGTAAAGTCAACAAAACACATCTATGCCAAAAAGTAGGGGTAGTGGTGTAGTGGTAATAATAACGGTTTTGGAAATTAAGGCAGTTTTTTGCTATTTTGAGGAGGTATATATGATGGTAAGAGCATGGTTACTGTTCCCGGTTACCCACTTAAGGAAAAAAAAAAGAGTTAGAGGAGGAGAACATACGCCATTGTTCCATAGAGCTTGGTCATTACTGTGGGATCATCAAATTTGCTGCGCCGAAAGAAGAATACTCTACTCAAATAGGTATGTCATCTCATTTCTGTCTTGCTGCTTCGTCTTCTATTTTTGTATGTGGAGTTCATATTAGGGTAGAGGCTGCTAGGGTTTATAGTTGTGATGATATGACCAGGGGGGGGGGGGGGGGGGGTGGGGGAACCATGTATTTATGGGTCAAGCCTTTTGGGGTTCTGAGGGTATTTACGGTGTGACAGGGATTGGAGTCAAACATTCGACTATGATAGTATGGGTTGGAGAGGGTAGGTAAAAATAATTTATTGACACGTAATAGTCAAATATATCGATCTGATTGCGTGCCTGTTCTTCTGTAGGGTAAGATGGGTACCCGTCGATCTTCGAGGCTGAGGCTAATAGACGAGGAGATCGAAGAAAATGAACCGAGTGCGTCTGGTCGTGCTCCCGTGGATGAGAGCAGCAACTTGGAGGAGTTAGAAATATCAACAGATGCCCCATTAACCATGGTGGTACTTGAAGTGGCGGCTTTGAGTAAGAGCCGTAAAAAGGCTCGAGTGACCGAGGAGAAGGATGGGGAGATGGAGGGAGGAGAGAGAAGAGGACCCGAAGGTAGTGTCAAGCCTTCAGGGGATGAAAGGGAAGAGGGGGAGCAAAGTGGTGATAGTGAAAGTTTGACTGATTTGGGGGAAGCCGTGGGGTTGGTCTCAGCTAAAGAGAAGCTTAGATTGGATTGATTTGCGGTTAAACTGAAGTTATCGAAGGTAGGGGTGGTATTATATGTAATGGGATCTGGGTATACTTTCAAGTCTCGACCTCGAGAGGGTTTTATGGCATTCAGGGGCTAGATTCGGCCAAGGATGCAACTGTCCCTTCGAAGGCTGGTGAAGGAGGTGCTGAACTTCTGGGAGGTGTCCCCATGCTAGATGAATGGAAATTTTTATGAAATGATGAGGGTGGTCGGGGGAATGAATGTTGAACTGAGGCGTGAAGGGAGAGGGTTGATTGAGTGGTATAATATTAGATCATTTTACTCGAGAAAAGAAAACCAGAAGGTGGGCACATACCATATCTAATGCCACGTAGATAAGCCTTGGTTGTTTGATCTGTGCTCAACGGGTCGAGGGTGGGATAAAGACTTGGTAGTTGTGCGGGGTACTTTAGAGAATGCCGAAGGGGAGGACCCTTATCAGTTACAATATAGGGTTTATAATCCAGGTAAATTGATGGTTGATGATTTTTTGACATAATGATCGAATAGACTGATAACCATGTTTTGTTTGTTTTGCAGCACGAAAGATCTGAGCTCTGACAAACCTGAGGATTATATTGACGAGCTGATCAACCTGGACGAGGAGTGGGTAAACTGTGTTTTTAGGAAACTGGGTATTAAGAGGAAGATGAGGAAGAGGACAGATTCCCTGCTTCGAAATGTACCCGTTACGCCGAAGCCATCAAAGAAGAGGGGGGCAGGGGCGAAGGTTCATCGAGAGGTGTTGAAGGAATGGAGAAGGTGAAGTTGGCAAGGAAGGTAAGTTATGTTCCCAAGGGGCAGCAGGTGCCAAAGAAGGCAAGACCAGTGCATGAAGTAGCCCATGATACCTCGAGGAAGGCGTCGAAGCAGATGTCAGATGTCAGCGCAGGCTGATAAAGGGAAGGGAAAGGTCTTTCCCAAATCTTCAAAGGTACAAAAGCCAAAGGGACCTCAACGAAAGAGGCGTAGAGCACTGGGGGAGGATGATACAGTGGATGTGGATGAAGAACTAATGGAGGCCGAGCTAGAGGATTAGGCTCGAGCCATGGTTGCTTCGAAGGCAGCACTCTGCGGTACTGACCCGGACGATGCTAGGAGGAAGATGAATAAGATGATGCATCAGGTAATTATTTTGCTTTTGAAATTCCAAATTTTTTCTTAAGTGCATCATACTTCGAGAGATACTGATGGCTCAACTATTCTAGCAGACAGATGCTTGGTCGTAGGCTTTCATCAAGGCCCAAAAGGTAATATCGCGGTAGTTAAAATAGGCACTTGAAAATTTGGAGCTCCTCGGGGGATCGAGACGTCGTTGGTTTCTGAGATTAACATTTTGAAGCGAGAGCAAGGGACTGTCAGAGGTGAATACGAGAGGAGACTCGAAGCCCAGCGTTATAATCATACGCAGGTGTTGGGGTCATAGCTGGCCGAGAAGGATAAGGTTATTGCAGAGCAGAGGGAGACGTTCCAAGGGCAGTTTGATGATAAATGTGTAGTTACTGTCAGGCTGAAGACGTTCATAACAGATTTGGGGAATGATCCAGAAACTTTGGAACACTTTCCCACTACCAATGATCCTATTGTTGAAGATGTTGTTAAGACAGAAGGGGTAGAAGTAGATGTTGTTGGTATAGGCATGGGCGGTGGTGTAGAGACTCTTGCAGTCTAAGAAGCTGCTATTGTGGCTGTGACTGCTGGGTTGAACCCTTCTGCTGAGGGTGCTGGAAGTGTTGGTGCTAAAGAATCGGATTGGGGAGATGATGTGGCCACACCTATATGAAGTACGTTGCTGGGCGTGCTAAACTATTTTTTTATCTTTCTATTGTGTTGTAATATTTGAACAATGTTGAGCTTGCTCTGCACTTGAGTTGTGAACTTATGATTGATTGGATTTGCTGATGTATATTGAACTTGATTTGTGTTGAACTTGATTCTCTGATATATGCTGTACTGAAATCTCTTGCATGAAGTAGAGTTGTTGATATTCTTGCATACTTGTATCAGCATATGTTGCATGTGTAGCATAGCATGCATGTAGAATTATCAGACCTTGAAGAGCATCGAGATGGTTCCCCGAGTATCAGTCTAGAAATGGACATGACACTTGGGTGGGACCAAAAAATTTATTGGACTTTGAAGGCCTGAGCCTGATCGAAGTAGAACGTGGTCGCCCCCAATGCATTCTCGAGGGTCCGGTCTTTCGACCATTCATGCCCCTCGAGTTTGCTCGAATTTTGGAGACTTAATTTTTTTTAAGGTCTCCCCCAAGTATCAGTCGGGTCGAAGGGTTGACATGATAGTTAGGGTAAACCAATAAATTTACTAGACTTCGAAGGCCTGAGCCTGATCGAAGTAGAACATGGTCGCCCCCAATGCATTCTTGAGGGTCCAGTCTCTCGACCATTCATGCCCCTCGAGTTTGCTCGAATTTTGGAGACTTGAAATTTTTTAAGGTCGCCCCCATGTATCAGTCGGGTCAAAGGGTTGACATGATACTTAGTGTAAACCAAGAAATTCACTGGACTTCAAAGGCCTGAGCCTGATCGAAGTAGAACATGTTCGCCCCCAATGTATTCTCGAGGGTCCAGTCTCTCGTCCATTCATGCCCCTCAAGTTTGCTCGAATTTTGGAGACTTGAAAATTTTTAAGGTCGCCCCCAAGTATCAGTCAGGTCGAAGGTTTGACATGATACTTAGGGTAAACTAAGAAATTTACTGGAAAATGGGAGGCGAAGTTCAGAGGAAAAAGATGTTCATTAATTATAATATGTTTATATCAGTGGAATAAGGTGAAGGCTGTGGCATGTTGTATGATACCAATTGCATTATATTCCATGGATTTGGTAGGAGCTCTTCGTCTTCTGTCATCAGGTAATATAAACCCTTGTCGGTTTTATCGTAAATGACATAAGGTCCTTCCCAAGATTCGGCTAGCTTGTCGTCATTTCGAGGCTTCGATGATTGGGTGACACGTCAAAGTACAAGATCTCCAATGTTGAAACTTCATGGTTGAATTCGCTTGTTATATGACTTCTGGAGGAATAAATGGTAACGGCCATGGTTGGTGATGGCTCGGTCTCTAGTTTCATCGATCCATATCATATAACACCTGAGTTTGAACTCATTATCTTCATCTGGGAGGTTGGGATCTCGTGTGAGTGCTTCGAATTGAGTAGGGAGCACTGCTTCAGTACCATAGGCTAGAAGAATAGGGGTGCAACCAGTTACTTTTTTTGGTATTATTTGGAAAGCCCAGAGGACATACTGTAATTCATGAACCCATTCTTCTTTCTTTGTATCGACACGCTTCTTGAGACCGTCAATAATTGCTTTATTGATTACTTCGACCTGACCATTCACTTGGTGGTAGTAAGGTGTTGAGGGGGAGAGGATGATGTTGCACTTCTTGAGGAAATTTTTAACTTTGTTCCCTTCGAATTATGGATTATTGTCACATCGAATCATATGAGGGCAGCCGAAGCGTATAATAATGTTCTCCCATAGGAATTTAATGACTTCTTCTTCTCTGGTTTGGCACAAAGCTGTAGCTTCGACTCATTTGGTAAAATAATCTGTTGTAGCAAGGATGTTTTCTCGGCTTCCTGAAGCTTTGGGAAAAGGATCCACAAGATCGATGGCCCATTGTTTGAATGGCTAAGATATTTGGCTAAAGTGTAGGTCTTATGATGGGATATGGATGCCGTGGGCATGGCGCTGGCATTTGTCACATTGTTTGGCATTCTCTTCGGCTTGCTTCATCATATTGGGTCAGGATAAACCTCGGGAGACAGCATGAAGGGCCATAGATCGACCAACGGTATGGGCATTGCAGGTAGCTTCGTGAAGTTTGGCAAGAATTGAAGAGGCTTCGTTTTGAAAAATGCATTGAAGGAGGACACCATTTGAGGATTTGCGATGTAACTCGCATTTGAGGATGGTGTATCTGTGGTAGTTTTCTAATATTGACCGTTTAGCTTTGGGATTGTCTGGGAGGATAGCATTGTTGAAGTAATCAAGGAATGGTGTTTGCCAATCGTCTGGATCGAGACTATCACCCCCAGTATTAATGGCATTGACTTCCATCTGGTCAATACTTGGGTGTTCGAGTACTTCGATATGAAGAGTTCAGGATTCAGACTGGCCTAACATAGCTACTATGTAGGTGAGGGCATCTGCGTATCTGCTTTTGCCTTAGGGATAGTGAGTAATATAAGATTTTTTAGGGAAACGGTTCATGCGCTGGCGGACGAGAGCAGTCTATTCGGCCATGTGACCGTTTGCTTGATTTTTACCAGAGTATTATCTCTGGACGAGTTGGGAATTTGTGAAAACTGCAAGTTTAGGGAGGCCGAGGTCGAGGCCATGGATCAAGGCTTCATATTCGGCTTCGTTGTTGAAGCATTCAAAGTTTAACTTAACTGCCTTTTCAATTTGATCATTGGTGGGTGTGACCAAGATGATACCGATCCCCAAACTGTTAGGTCCAGCAGATCTGTCTGTGAAGAAACGCCAGCCTGTGTTGGGGTTCCATGGGTCTATTGGTTCAGGCTGGCCTTCTGTTAGGTCATCTTCGTGTTCCTTCCAAGCAACATCTTCGACCAGGAAGTCAACAAGGAAATCAGCGATTGCTTGCCCTTTTTGGGATACTTGCTTCTAAAATGCGATATCGTGTTCCCCCAGATAAACAGACCACTGTTGTACTCGTCTGGATTTTTCTTTCTTGCTGAGTACTTCTCAAAGGGGATAACCGGCTATAACATGGATAGGGTGTGCTAGAAAATATGGTTTGAGTTTTTGGGAAGTGTAGACGAGGGTGAGGAACAAACGCTCAAGTTTCATGTATCAAGTTTCTGCAGGTGTCAGAGTTTTGCTGATAGAATATACAGGTTTCTCGATGTTTGATTTGAGTCAAATAAGGACTGAGCTGATAGAAGTGTCAGTGACCATGAGGTATATAAAAGTGTTTTACCTTTGACAGGGGTACTGATGATGGGTGGTCGACCAAGGTATGTTTTAAGTTTGAGGAAGGCCTATTCACAGTCGGGTGCCCAATTGATCTCAAGGTTATTTTTCTTTCTAGCCTTGTGGAGGCCTTGGTCGCATAAGAGAGAGAAGAGCCAAGCACAGTTGTCTAAGGATTTGGAAATAAAATAATTGAGTGCCGCTATTTTACTAGCTACCTTTTGGACATCTCTTTTAGTTCGGGGGGAAGGCATATCGATGAGGTCTCTGATATGAGTTGGGCCAATCTCGATACCTCGTTTGCTGATAAGGTAGCCTAAAAATTTGCCAGACAAAATACCGAATTGGCATTTGTCTGGGCTAAGCTTCATGTTGTATATTTGAAGTATCGAAAAGACTTCGATTAGGTCCTAGATGTGGGTCTATTTTTGGAGGCTCTTGCATAACATGTCGTTGATGTAAACTTTGACTGACTTGCCAAGCAAGGGTTTGAACATGGTTGTAACGAGGTGTTGGTAGGTGGCACCCACATTTTTGAAGCCGTAGGGCATGATGTTAAAATAGTAAAGGCTTTATTCAGTGATAAAAGAAGTTTTAAGTTGATCATCGGGGAGGAGGGGTACCAGTTTGTAACCCAAAGCCGCGTCCATCATCGATAGGCGCTCATGTCCAGCAGTGGCATCGAGGAGTACTAAAATGATCAGGAGGGGGAAGCTATCCTTCGGTGTGTATTTGTTGAGGTCTGTGAAGTCGATGTAGATTTTGATCTTGCCATTCTTTTTAGGAACTGTAACAATATTGGATATCCAATCAGCATACTTGACTTCTTTGATGAAACCCGCGGCTATGAGTTTGTCAAACTCGAGGTTGACAGCTTCTCAAAGTCGTGGTGCCAAGGAACTCTTCCTCTGTTTTACTGCTGCCGAATGGGGGATGAGGTCGAGGCGGTGACATGCTAATCTGTGGTTAACACCGGGCATCTCCTGAAATATCCATGTGAAAACGTCTTTGTTGTTTGAAGGAAGTCTGTGAGTTCGAGGTGCTCGGCCTCATCTAGAAAGGTTTCGATGAATGTACCTCGACCAGGAATTTTAAGTTCAATATAGATAGTAGGTTCGATGGGTGAGATGGCAGGTGTCGAAGGTACAAGGATAGAGGGAGATAGTGATTGTTATGGTAGTTTGACAATTTTCCAGGTCTGATCGATTTCCAGATGCTCACATGAACGGGCGAGACATTGAGAACCTTTTAAGTTTCACGTTCCACTGGGGGTATTAAAACGAAGGGTCTGATGATAAGTCGAAGGTATGGCGCGTATGGAATGGAGCTAGTCGCACCCAAGTATTTCGTGGTACTCATATTTCTTATCGATGACAAGTAAACTGGTTTGAACTGTGACAGGGCCAGTAATAATAGGAAGGATGATTCGACCAGCGACAACTTCGGTAGCCCCATTGAAGCCTTTTAGTTTGACATTGGCGGTAGTGATGAGGTTTGTTTTGTTCATGGCTTGGACGGTTTGAAGGAAAAGTACATCGGCTGTACTTCCTATATCGATAAGTATGGTGTACAGGACGAGGTGTTCGAATTTAATTATTATGAGTAAAGGGTTGGAATGGGGAAAACAAACATGCAATGTGTCGCAGTCATTAAATGAGATGCACTCGAGTCGAGGACATTGACTTGACTCTGGCAAGAGGGCGGGTAGCTTCTCATGGTAAGTGAGTTTATAGCATTCTCCGACACGCTTGTACTTTCTCTTGGAACGGCCGCTGTCGATATTATTTACCTCGATAAAATGAACTTGGTAGATGTGTACTTTGGCTAGGTCGGCAGCAGGGGGGGGGGGGGGGGTTGAGGTTTGAGGTACGACTCGCCGAGGTAGCTAGGGAGGTCGGCAACGTACTGATGTAAACGATTTACCTTGAGAATTTTCTCAAGAGAACGCTGTAAGGTGAAGTATTTGTTAGTTTGGTGGCAGTTATACTTGTGGCTGGCGCAATAAGGTTTGCCTTGTTTGACCTCGATGGGGAAAGGGATACGCCATATGTGATCTGCCTGGATTTGTGGTAGAAGGGCGTTGATAGGGGTAGTAAGTTTAGGGAGGACCAGTTTCGGTTGTTTTTTGTGAGATTCGGTAGTACTGTCAATGTGGGGACATTTTTGGCTTTCAGTCTCCTGTGAGACAGGAGCGATCAGGGGTGTAGGAGTAGAGGGTGGGCCTTGTTGTGGTTTATTTGGATTGGTGGTCGAAGGCTGCCCCAGTGCCCCTATTTATTTGATTTGTGGAGGCGCTCAAGGTCGATATACCCATTGAATTTTGAGAGTATCTCCTCGAGGGTTCGCAGTTTATGGAGGAATAGGTACTCTTTGACATGGCTGTTATCCGGCAAAGCATTCGAATACGCGAGTATGACATTCACGCAGTCGAGGTTTTCAACTTTGCACGAGTCGTCGAGGAACCTCTTTGTGAAAGCCTCAAGGGTTTTACTGGAGGATTTTCTGAAATTAAAGAGGGTATCGACCCGGACTTCACGACCCTTGTTGAAGGAAAATTGGGCAATGAAGAGGCTGGATAATTGTTCGAACCTTCGAATCGAGCCATTGGGAAGGTTATGATACCAACGAAGAGGGCTATCTATGAGGCTGGTGGGAAAAAGTTGACATATCAGGTGGTCCAGCCGTGGAGTATAGTCTTAGAGCATTTTAGAATTTGAGAATGTGGGATTAAGGTTTGGTGTTGTGATATTTACGGATTTTGGGGGTTCAAAAATTTGGAGGCACATCGATAACGAGGAGTTTGGGGCAGAGGGGATTGTTTAACTGACTCCATGAATTTGGTGCTTGGCTCGCACTGATGCGGATGGTAGGGTAGATTTTATAGTTGAGGTCTTACTGTGTATGATAGGCAGGATGAGGGGAGGGGGGTTCAATGGGTTTGAGGGTGATGAGGCCGAGTGTTAGGCGTGTGTTCAACGCTGCGCTCTCCAAGACGGCGTTATCGAGCAGGGCTACACTTGGGGTATCTGTTGGAGCGAAGGGCGGAATAAAAAGAATCCTCCCTGGGGTGTATGCTAAGATGGATGGAGCTAGTAAGGGGGACAGTAGGGGGAGTATCCTCGGCGCCAAGATGGATCGGGGGTACTTCCAGATGTGGTAGGGGCCCCAGTCGAGCGTAGGCAGACACGCGCGATGGGGTGGGTGCTCGAGATGGCAGAGGGGCGTCTAGAGGCTGTAGTCGCTACAACTCACGAACTGTGTTGCGCAAATCGTCGATGGCGCGGTATTTTCTATCGACGTCATCCAAAAGGCGTTGCCATTCAGCTTCAAACTCTGGCCTGTGTTCTTCGCGCTTCTCACGCAATTACGCTTGGTGTCGCTCCTCAGCATGAGCGAATTGCTAAGTAAGAAAGGCTAACTGGGCAGGAACTCCATCGGCGGAGTTGTCGGCATGGGTGGAAGTGGAGCGTAGGGTGGGGGCCATTGAAAGTGGTTTGTAGGAAATGGAAAAGGAAAGCACAAGGTAGAGGGAGACTGGTAGGGTGGAAAAGCACGGATGACGCCAAATGTAGGGGCCTAACTTCACAAGGAGGGAAAGTTCGCTCTTACTCCTCGTGATTTATCTTCTACCAAAGGATTCAAGCATATAATCAATAATATGAATAGACTGCTGACAATATACTTACGTGGAGGCCTAGAATGGGACACTCCACGACCTCTGATGAGGATTTTTAAGTGTATTGATATAACTGTCAAGTAGTCGAAGCTTCGAGTACAGGATGATTTATAGGGTGATCGAAGGTATACTTCAAAGGATTAGGGGAGAGATTTCCTAACCTCTCCTTGGTTCCCCCTCTATCCTATTTATAGAACATAGGAAGGACTAAGTCACCAAGGAAAGTTAAATTGTAGGTGTATCCTCTGGGTATCATGAGTCCCAGAGTTGGTGTTGATGCTGTAGATGTCGGGTCTGGCACTGTACTCTGATACTGTAGCCGTTGTTGGTTAAGTCACTGTAGTTGTCAGGATCAATAATGGCGCCATTCTTGTCTGGTGAGCTAGCTTATTTGACATGTCTGCCTTCGACCATGTACGACTATGGTCAAAGTATTTCTAATGCTGATGTAGGGTTTGTGTGCCGACGGATCTGCCTTCGTTTTCGGGGCTTGTTTATAGTTGAAGCTCGTGTAGTCACAAAAGGCTTTTTTATGGATTAATTGGGCTTCGAGGTATTCATGTAGGCTTCGATGTAGCCTTCGCGTGTTGGACTAGAGCTAGAAGGCTGTGAGTAGGTTACTACATATTATACTAGCTTGCCAACAACGAACAGTTACAAAACAACTCAAAGGTAAGGACAACATCTATTATGACAAAACAAATTCTGATATACCAGGAAAATATGGATGCACAATAACATCCCATAAAAAGAAAAAGAAATTCTTTAAATGAGGATTTTAACATAAAAAATACAATGACTGTTGGAATGTTTTTAGGCTTAGAAATTTATGAATAGTTAATAATTGGTATACCATTTTTAGGTCAGCAATGCTGTAAACATTTAATTTGCTTCTTGTAACTGGCTTGCTAATGGAATAAATTTCTAATAGGTCGTAGTCTTGACCTTCGTCTTGTCTTGCCTTGTTGGACCAATAATACCATATTACTGGGGTTATTGTTCCTATCTCGTATACAACATCGTTAGGTTGTATGATTTATGGGTTTAGTATTTCTGGCATTGGGCCTCTTGGTATGCTGAACCGGTTTGGTTTTTCATCTTTTTTATGTGCTATGATAGCTAGTTTCCCTGTGGTATTGGTTTGGGTTACTTTATTAGCTGATTTGACAATGTTAATCCATTTATTACTAGTGAACTTGCCTACTAATTCCACTGGCCCCATGGATCCGGTGGTTGTTAGATGGGTTGGAGGACTCTCATTTTCACCTTTTTTTTCATTGTAGCTTTAGAAGGCCTGGTCAACCTCTTGCCATAATTTGAAAGCTTGGTGTATAACACCTTTTATTCCAATTACTTTCGAGCTAGTTTCTACCCTGGATATGTAGATCCCTGCATTGTTAGTATTAAATATGACATAATACTTTGAGGCTTTAATGCCTCCAAAAGCCTGTGAAGACTAATTTTGGATATAAGAATCCTCATATCTTATTGAGTTGGATAATTTCTCATTGCATCCTATTGGGGAGCTAAAATCTTCTTTAGAGTTGTGGCACTCTTATGGAGGATTTGATTCTCCTAAAGAACTTTGACGTTCTGGGCTGTTTGAAATGTTGAATATTTCTTCGTAATATGATCCTCTCGGTTCTTTTTCTTCTTCTTCTTCAGTAATTGAAGGTGTAAGCTTTCGCTTTTGTTTGAGCTGAAGGATTTTCATCCTTTTTTGCATCATTTGTAATTCTAATTCTTGGATCTCAGTATCCAAGTCTTGTTCAATTTTTGTTTTTCATTCCTTATGCTTTCCCGAAAACATGAATATTAAAAGATTAGTTAATTCTCAGGTAAGAGCATCTGCCAGACAGTTTTTTGTCCCTGCAATATGCTTTATATCAAATTGATAATAATTAAACCATTGCTGCCATCGTAACAACCTTCCTTGTTTGTAGTCTCCTGCAATATTGGTTCTTAAGAAATAACCAAAATTCTTATTATCACTTCTAACTATAAATCTTTGTGATAAAACATAAATTACATATTTTTTAATAGCCTTTTTGACAACTAAATATTTTTTTTCATTGGAATGATAATTTAATTCAGCAATTTGAAAAGAGCCAGAAGTATACCTATTAGGAATACGACTCAAAACTGAGAAAGTCGTTCGAACGAGTGGGAAGTCGTTCGAACGAAAATAACGTTTAGGCCAAAATTCTTGGGGATTGTCTAATTCATTCGAACGACCTCATGACTCATTCGAACGACTTTGGCTCTGTTTGTTTGTTTCTAAATTCATTTTGAATGGGATTTGATCTAAAGCGATGAATTTTCTCATGATGCATATTTCGGAGATGACCTAATAGAAAGTCTATAAATAGAGAGTGTATGCTAAAGGCCTCTGTACTGCAAGAAAGAGTTAGAGAGAGAATAGCGAGAAATCTAGGGTTTAGCTCTGGAGAGGTTTCTTGGGTTTTCTTTCTAGGGTTTCTTGCTAGGATTATCTGTAAGGGTAGATGTGAAGTTTGAGTGATCTCCGTAACCTTTTGTAACCCTTAGTATAATAATATATTCGTCGTGCTTGTCGGGGGTGGTTTTGATCCTGTTGAGGGTTTCCACCTAATTAAACCTTATGTTGTGTTTATATTGCCTTTATTCAAATTCTTTTTGGTTAGAGTTGGTTCTTCGAGTTCTTATTGATCGTATTGCGCTTCTGCGTGCGATTTGCCCCCTCAGTTTTCCCAACAATTGGTATCCGAGCGAGGTTTCAGGCAAGTAGAGTAGCAAGATTGAAAGATCTAAGTATTCTAGCGCGATCAAGCTTGATGTAGAAAAGTTCAATGGGAAGATTAATTTTGGATTGTGGCAAATACAAGTCCAAGAATTCTTTATTCAAGGCGGGTTATGCAAGGCACTGAAAGGGAAGCCTATACCTAAAACTTCGGTTGAAGGTATAGCGGCCCAAAAAGCGGACGACGATGGAGATGAGGACTGGGAAGATCTGGATTCAAGGGCTGCGAGTGGGATACGCCTTTGTCTCGCTTTGAGTATTTTTGCAAACGTGTGTGGAGAGAAGATCGCAAAGGGTCTTTGGGAAAAGCTTGAAAGTTTATACCAAGCGAAGAATCTTTCGAATCGCTTATACCTCAAGGTGCGGCTTCATACGTTTAAGATGAATGAGGGTACGAGCGTTGGTGATCACCTAGGTTATTTGAACGGGATCGTTTTAGAATTGGAATCGATTGGAGTTAAAGTTGAGGATGAAGATAAGGCTCTTCAACTCATATGGTCTCTTCCGTCTTCCTTCTAGCATCTTCAACCTACGTTGATGTATGGGAAGGAAACCTTGAGTTTTGAGGAGGTTACAAGTACGCTTCTTTCCAAGGAGAGAAGACTTAATGGTAGTGAATCCTTTGGGGAAAACTCTGTAATGGTGGTTAGTATGAAGATAAGCTTTAATAGGTTCAGAAAAGGAACTTGTTGGAGTTGTGGTCAATCGGGTCATTATAGATCGGATTGCAAAGCGGGGAAAGGTAATTGGGCAAGTTCGGCAAGAAGCTCGGAAAGTGACACTAACAAACTGGCAACGGTTACTAGCAATAATGGTGGCGAGGTACTCCTCGTGATGGCCGCTGATGGTTTTCGCCACGATAGAGGATGGGTGTTTGATAGTGGGGCTACAACGCATGTATGCGTACATAAGGCATGGTTTGGAAATTATGCAAGGTGTGAGGGTAGCAAGTTTGTGTTGACGAGCGATGGCTCTTAAAGGCCAATTTCAGGAGTGGGTGATATTCGCGTGAGGATGTTCGATGGGCGCATCGTAGTTCTTCATAATGTTCAACATGTACCGAGTATGACTCATAATCTAATTTTACTTTCCAAGTTAGATATTGAGGGTTATAATTACTCTGGGAGAGGTGGAGTAATAAAAGTTTATCGGAAATATTCTTTGATCATGAAGGGAGTTCTAAGCGGGAACTTGTATTCATTGGTTGGTAAATCAATGGGTGAAGATGTGAAGGTTGCGTGTACCTATGGAGCTATGGAGATTTCTTGAAAGGGGAATTTAGTTCAAGGTGGAGCAATGGCACGGTCTACAAAGATGATCAAAAAGTGGGTTCCAATTGGTGGGTCTAGGAAAAACCTAGACTCGTGTAAATCTCTTAATTGAGAAGCAACAAGGATACACGACGAATGCAGCAGAAGAAATGACTTTATCGCCGAGGTGGAGATTGTTAGGAATGCAGCTCAAAACTGAGAAAGTCGTTCGAACGAGTGGGAAGTCGTTTGAACGAAAATAACGATTGGGCCAAAATTCCAGGGGATTGTCTAATTCGTTCGAACGACCTCATGACTCGTTCGAACGACTTTGGCTCTGTTTATTTGTTTCTAAATTTATTTTGAATGGGATTTGATCCAAAGCGATGAATTATCTCGTGATGCATATTTCGGAGATGACCTAATGGAAAGTCTATAAATAGAGAGTGTATGTTAAAGGCCTCTGTACTGTGAGAAAGAGTTAGAGAGAGAAAAGGGTGAAATCTAGGGTTTAGCTCTGGAGAGGTTTCTTGGGTTTCTTGCTGGGATTATGTGTAAGCGTAGAGGTGAGGTTTGAGTGATCTTTGTAACCTTTTGTAATACTTAGTGTGATAATATATTCGTCGTGCTTGTCGGGGGTCGTTTTAATCCTGTTGAGGGTTTCCATTCAATTAAACCTTGTGTTGTGTTTATATTGCATTTATTCGAATTCTCTTTGGTTAGATTTGGTTCTTCGAGTTCATGTTGATCGTATTGTACTTCTGCGTGCAATTTGCCCCCTCGGTTTTCCCAACAATACCTACATAGGTATTCTTCAAAGCTTCCATAAATTGTGATAACCTGGGCTTTGAGCACAGTACCCCAATATTCATTGGATGTATATGTTTCAATCAACATTTTATCATTGGGCGAAGGATGATAAAGTCCTGGAAAGTCTTTAATTTGTTTTTTGACTTTATCTATATAGATAGTGTCTGTTGTTGTCCAATTCCATAGAACATCCTTTTTGAGTTTAGCTTGGAGAGGTTTCCTTATTTTTGCCAGCTTGTAGATATATGCTTATGCATATGTTAAACAACCTAAAAATCTTTGTAATTGGTTCTTATCCTTAATTTCTCTAGGAAAAAGTTGGATATTATTTAGAATATGAGGTTGGAGACAATGTTTCCCATCCTCAATTTCTAAGCCTAAAAACATAATTTTTGTCGGGCAAATTACTACTTTTTTCTCGAACATTACTAGTCCCTCTTTCTTACATCTATTGATAATAGTATTTAGGTGTTCAGAATGTTCATCTAGTGTATTACTGAAGATAAGGATATCGTCTATATAAACACAGCAAAAACTGAAGTACTCTGCAAAGATATCATCCATGTATCTTTGAAAAATCCCTGGTGCTTGATTTAATCCAAAGGGGACTACCTTCTATTGGTAGTGACCTTGGGGGCATCTAAACGCTGTCAGTTTTTGTAATTCCTCATCTATTATAACTTGGTAAAATCCTGATTTAGAATCTAATGTGGAGTAATATTTCTTCCCTCTAATTAGGCTTATTAATTCTTCTTTTTAGGAATATAATAACCATCATCAATAGTTTCTTGATTGAGGGCTTTGTAATTTACTACCATCCGTTTCTTTCCTCTTTCTTGTTCTACTGCTTTATTTACCATAAAAGTAGGTGAACTGTGTGGGGATTTGCTTTTGCAAATTACATGTAATTCAAGTAGTTTTTGGATGTGTTTGGCCAATTCTACTATATCGTTTGGTGAGTAAATCATAGGTTTAACTCTGATCACTTTGTTTTTATCTTTTAGTTTGACCTCAGCTGTGAGTTTTGATCTTCGTATTTATATTCTTCTTTGTTATGAAGAATACTAACATTGGTAACCTGTGGTCTGGTTTGTTTAATTTCTATACCTCGCTTGTGTTTTTTATGTTGATCAAGGAATCCCTGGATTCCAACAGTCATTGCATTTCTTACTTTTCTCATTACAATCTTGTCACCCATAATTGTTAAGATACTAATTGTATCCACATTTTGGATAAATGGATTATTAAGATTTAAGAAGTTTTTTCCGATAAGAGAATCACTTCCGAGTCCTGTTGATGGATAGAAGGGATATGAAATGTTTCTCCTCCTATTAGTATGTCGATATTTCTAGCTACATAGTCTAGATATATCAAAGTATTGCTTGCAATTTTAATTTTTGAAGGTACTCTTGCCTTTTCCCATAATTCTAAGGGCAGGACATATTTGTTTGCAATACAAATACTTGTTCCTGTATCTATGTATGCATGTAGATGGTATTGTTTATATCCCTTAAATTTGCAACCAATTTTTATATAGGTACTGTTAGGGTTTGTGATACTGTTTAATGTATTGGAGCTTGGATTATCCTCGAAATCTGTTAGTATGCCTAACCTGTCCCTTCTTTATTATCAGTTTCTATACCAGAACTGTCTTCATCAATCTCAATTTCCTGGAGATAAATACTTTCATTTTCTGAAATTTCTTCCTTTATAGGTTCTAATCTTATTGCATAGACTTGCTCTAAGATTTTTACTTTATGCTTAAAATCCTTTCCTGCCCTATTAGGGCATTCGTTTGCATAATGCCCTTCTTCCTTGCATATGTCACACCCCAAAATCATAATATTAGAGTAAATCTAAAAGAATGTCATCCAGGGCGTGCAGGTCGGGGAATCCAAAGATTCGTCCCCACGAATAACCTGCTAATTGGAAATAGCTCAGTCATTCACTATAGCAGTATCATCATAGTAAAAAGAATAAAGCGGAAGCAAAGATATATATAACAACCTGAAGTATCAATACAATATCTTGATAATGTACAGCGACAAAAACTGAAATCTTATACAAGAGTAACTATACAGGGAAGATCAGCAGCGGAAAAACTAGCTCCAAACAGTTGTAGCCCTCAGCAACACAGGCTACTCTGCCTCTAAAAGAGGGAAAATACGAGAGTGAGAAAAACCCTGACTCACTAATAACCCAACAAGCTAATATAACCTACTAATAAAACTAGAGCAGGGATAAGAGGGAGAGGTGAATGAGATAGGGAATATTAAAGGTACAGTAATATATATAAGAGAAGGATAGAGAAGAGGAATTATGATTTGAGGTGGGAATTATGATATAGATGTGATGATATGATGATATGTTAATGATGGACTATTGTCCAAATGTTGAATGATTTGATGTTTTAAAACGTGTACAGAATCCTATTATAAATTGGTTGATAAACCGCTAAGCATGATTTCTTTAAAGAGATCTTTAGTGGATGAAAGGGGTGCAATTTTATGTTCAAGCTCGACCATTCTAATGGATATTACCACTTGATCAGACTGTTCCGGGCTTCGCAACTCGCGGAGCCAACTTCTGAACTTTATTTACATTCCGAGGAATTTTAACCTCACGGAGGATAAGACCGGTACCTGAGGAACTGTCTCATACCACCCCACACTCGCGAATGGGTGAATAGGTATGATAGTACCTGTCGCTAATGACTCACCTACTATTTTAACCTGATGTAGAGTTGGTTTATGTATCCGATCCCAATTAGTTTTAAAAGAGTTTTAGATGACCTATAGATGCAACAGATCCACAAGAGATCAAAACACAACAACCGATAACACGACAAACACACATAAGATAACCACCTACATAAGAGCATGGCAAACAATCCTAAACCTGATGAACAAAAACTCAGTCACACCATCTAAACATAGATGAAATAACAACTTAACCATCACAACATCAAATTACAGATGAACAATGACTAATTAACCAATCACACATCAAAACACATCAGTCTCTAAAATACTGAAACAGTAATCAAGGACAAGGCCACGAGAATCACACGAATGCACAACTTCCTAAAATATAAAGAGAATACCACTCAACGTGCCTAACGAATAGGAAAAGATGCATTGAAATAGTAACTACTGAAGAATACCACATAGGCTATAACTATATCGCAAGCACCTCCCTGTCTAGAGTAACACTCTAAATCAACACAAATTAAATTAGTTAAGGAATTTAGCAAGGAATGGAAACTCGCCTGATAAAGGATAAAATGCAAACCCAGCATTCACAGAACAACTAACCTCAACCTCAATTCTACAACCAACAACAATCACACCAACGCCTGTAACCCAACACCTGCAACAAACACAACTCCGCAATCTCAATAAACTCCCATAATAGCCCCAATATCACAAACCCTAAACCATAAGGGCTCCACCAAAACCGAAATTGAAATAACCACGAAGGAGAGGATATAGGGAAATCACTCACCAAAGGAAGCGCGACTGAGCTTGGCAAGGAAATGCGATAAATTGGCAAGCGATGGAATAGAAGATTCCAATTTGGAGAGTGAGTGAGAGAGAGAGTAAGTGTTAGAGGAATGAAATGTAATGGGTAATAAAAACCTTAAAATGACCAACACTCATCTTGAGGAATATCAACGACCAAGAATCACAAGAAAAGCCCAACACAAGTCATCAAAATATGCCTCTGTTCAAACAGAAGATATTTCTGTTCGAACAAAATGATGTAGGTAGAAGCATGTTCGAATAGAATAAAAGTTGTTCGAACAAAATGAGATAGGGAGAAACATATTCGAACAGAAAAGGATTGTTCGAATAAAATGAAACAGAATGAAACATGTTCGAGCAATGCAAGGTTTGTTCGAACAAAAATGAGCAGGAAGAAACTTATTCGAACGGGAACAAGTCTGTTCGAATAGAACTGAACAAAAACAGCCCAGAACTCCAAAAATAAAATATTCCATCTAACAGAAACTGGAGAATCCCAAAAGAGAAACCCTAGCACAGATTCGCCCCGGAACACATACCACACAACAACCAAAAACAACACTACACCTCTACCAAGCCAACCACAGGCTCCCAAAACCTCAACACTAACTCTTTCGCCCAATAACCACCAAAACCACTGGAACACAGAAAATGAAGAAAAAAGAACTCAAAACCCTGATAAATGCAATAAAATACAGATGCATGACGAACGGTGATGTATGTGGATGCATGATGCATAATGAATAAAATAAAATGATAAATAAATAAATAATATAAAATGAAAAAATCTGAGACACTACAGCATTCCTAATAATGCATCTCTGCGGTTATTAATACGATTATCAAGTATTACTACTTTGATACGTGTATTAATTCCTTCTCTAAAATGAGATTTTATCATAATCTGGATTCCTCTTAGATGTATATATCCTATTTTACTCCTGTCATCTTTTGGGATGGCATTTATTCTTAGGTTTAAGTCTTCTCTTGTGATGAGAGGTAGATTTATGCGTCCTGATGTGTCTTTTATATCAAGACTATATTCTTTATGGCTAACGCCAAAATAAACCAAATTTTTTCTTTTAATAAACATTCCTACAATCTTAGAGATATTGTTGGGACCTTGAAGATCTTGTTTTTATCCAAAGAAAGCTTTTCTTTATGATTTCATTAAAATTTTCTTTTCTGATAATTAAATAAGCTGAAAAATTTCTTTCTTGTTCATGAACTTCATATAATTCCATTTCTGGATTTATACTGTTGTCATAAGAAATACTAGTTCAGTCTCTGGTTCCATCTCTGGTCTTCCGAGATTCTATAGAATCCTATGTGCTTTCTAGCACTTGAGACTGAGTAGAAAACTCTCTATCTCATCGTTGTGTATCATTAGACATCCTTATGTGTATGTGTGCATGTCGTGAATACATGGGTTCTTGCTAATAAGAGGTTTATTGACCTCTCTAAGTCTTGCATCAGTGAATTCCAGACGTAGGTTCGACGTCTATTATCTAATTCTCAGAGACGTGTCTTCTCTAAGCCGTATCTTCTCTTGAGAAGTAACGTGTCTCAATAATATTCTTTTGTCAAAGAGATGTCGACACTTAAAGCTATTTTTATGAATAGCTAAATTACTATTCACTATTTACTATTCACAAAATATCCCATTTTTGTGTCTTTGTCTCTTGAGACGTAGCGTGTCTCAATTATTTTCTTTTGACAAAGAGATGTCGACACTTACAGCTATTTTTATAAATAGTGAAATTACTATTTACAAAATATCTTGTTTTATCATTTTTGTGCTGGCAAAATTTCTTCTTCCTAAATAAGCTTAGTAATATGAGCGAGAGTGTTTTAATAAAATGGTCTTTAAAAATTTTGAGTTCTTTAAATTAAGTTACAAAATAGAAGTTCTTTATTCTCCAATCCAGTTCTTCAAACAATCTAAAAATTTATGCGAAAAACTCTTCTCAAAATTCTGCTATAACTCTGCAGGAAAACATTTCTTCACGCTGCAGGTATACATTTTAGTTTAAAATGGTATCAGAGCCATGGTACGAATTACCCGGTGCATACCTTTAAAGCCACATTAGGACGTATAAATCTACTTCTTATCACAAGTTAAAACTTAAACCTAAGAAAAAATGCCATCCCAAAAGATGACAGGAGTAAAATAGGTTATATACATCTAGGAGGAATCCAAATTATGATAAAATCTTATTTTAGAGAAGGAATTAATACACCTATCAAAGTAGTAATACTTGATAATCGCATTAATAACCGCAAAGATGCATTATTAGGAATGGTCCAAGGGAACCTAAGTTACAAAAAATTAGTCTTTTCAGTATACCCAAAGTATGCAATAAGCATACATGAGAAAGGTCTAAACAAAACTTTAAGTTTAGCCGATCATTTTGAAAGTCTAAACTTGTTAAACCAGGAAATAGTCCTTTTAGCATCACTTATGTGGTGGGATTTGCTTTAATTAACTCTCATCACAATGAGTTATTCAAGCAAAAAGAAATGATTGAGATTGCTGATATTTTCTCTGAAATAGGAAAAATTCACCAACCTCAGATAGAGGAATTAGATGAACTTCTAGAAAACTAGAGCCTAAACATAAGAAAAAACCCCTTATAGGTTATCAAAGACCAAAGGAGATACACGTACAAAATAGGCAAATAGAAGTAAAAAACTTTTACAGGTTCCAAATTAGAGAAGATATATTAAAAGAAGATCCTGCAAACATATCCCTTGAAGAAATTAGAAGACTATCGGTAAAAATAGATACTCTCCATAAAACCCTTTTGGACTAATGGACCCAATAGAGAATAAAGAATATAAAATTGAGTATTTACGAAGATCTTTTGCTCATCTCTTTCCTCAAATTATGGAACTCATGACAAGTATTAGAGAACTTCTAACAGATATTAAAGAAATCATAGAGGAAGTCCAGCAGACTCCTCTAAGAAAGATTATTAAAGAGATAAAAGATTTATCTCTAAAAGTAGAAAGCTTAAGTGCAATACAACTAAACAAAATCACTGAGGAAATAAATCTAAGTAATATCTTAGAAACCAGACTAAATCTACCAATAATTATCAAAACAACAGGAAGATTCTTCCCAAAAAATTTAAAACCACCACCAACAATGCTAGATGTCAACAAGTATATTTAGGAAAAATTAAAAGACAGGTTTAAAATCCCTGATGAAATAAATTTAGACACCATCATCAAGCTCTTATCTATGGACGATAATGAATTAAGAGAAAAAATCCACATGGCAAATAACAGAGACGAAGATGATGAACTTGTAAGATTAGAAGACGACTCAGAGGAAGATGAAGAAAATATATGGAAAAAGATAAAAATAAACTTAAAACCCATTAGAGAAGAAGTCTAAGGTTCTAATACAAACACTATAGGACAAATCTATCCTAACATAAATACTAAAAATGAGGAATAACAGAGAAGAAGAAGGTCTAAACTCAGGCCAGAGGAGATGCTGAGTTTGAATGACCCAGAACTATTCATATCAGATTTAATAACACTACCGATAGACTACCTAACTTCCACAATAGAAATATCCGTCCAAAATATCAACTAAAGTAAAGAGTTGGCTTTCTGGGAACATCTATTTTGGATGTAGATTGTATCCGCGAAAGATAAAAATTAATAACAGAGTGGTGCGTAGAAATGAGTCTTATCATCCAAACCACTTCGGAATTAACAGCAAACTTACAAACAGTAAAAATATTAATTTACCACAAACTTAGTGGAAATGCAAGAACATGGTTTGACAAACTTGCATACGAAGAACACATTGAATTGGATTAAGGTTTTAAAATTGAACTCGAATATTTAATCGAAGTCACGGGTGCCATTTACCGAGAAATGGTTGGTGAAGATAATAAACAATATAAAAACAAAATATCCAAATTAGAAGAAGTCCAAGCTGCATGGCATTTGGATAACCTAACCATTTGCGATATGTATTTTTTTGACACATACACATATAAATACGAAAGATTCTACCATAACTTAATAAATCAGTTCAAAAATATTATAGAACTTTATTCTATATTAAACTTCCAGGAAGCATTGTACGAGTTTTTAGAGAAGAATTTAACAAACTTGAGTTTATCCCTGATACTCTTGGGGGAAGAATAAAATTCACAAAACAATTTATTATACTGGCTTGCCAACAACAGACAGTCATAAAATAACTCAAAGGTAAGGATAGCATCTGTTGTGACAAAACAAATTCCGATATACTAGGAAAATATGGATGCACAATAACATCCCATAAAATTGAAAAGAAATTCTTTAAACGAGAATTTTCACATAAAAAATACTGGTTTAAAAAGTTCAAAGGGAAAAAAAATTTTAGAAAGAAAGAAAAACCTAATTTTCAGAAGAAATTCTTTAAAAATAGAAACTTGATAAAAAAGGGTGACAACTTTTGTCCTCAGAAAAAGAAAAATTGTAAATGCTGGATATGCAACAAGGAAGGGCATTATGCAAACGAATGCCACTAAAACTCAATCACACAAATCAACAAAAGATAGATTAAAATTCCAAAAAAGTAACAACTTTAATGAACCCTATCTTCCCCAATCTAATCTAAATCCAAACCCAGATCAAATCAATATCTTTACATTAGAAATTAATCGTCGGTAATTTCCCAAGCAATTTGGTACAATTAGGGCCGACTTAGAGAAATTGAAACCCTATAATTTCAAGTAGAGACTAAAGAGTGAATCTCTGTAGAAAGAAAGAAGCGAGTTTTATATATAACTAAAATTTTTTAACTCGCGTTTCACAAAGACCCAAATTATGTCACTTGAGGAAAAAGTGACATAAATATGAGGGGTTCACTAGTAAAGTCAGTTCTAGAACGATGTTAAATATATTTAATGTCGCTGGTTGAAAAAATGACGTTATAAGCGGAACAGGTAGGCCAACTTACGGGAATAAAATGCAAAATAAGATCTATAATGTCATTTTTCAAAAAATTGATGTTATTTAGGTGGCGTAAAAGACCATATTTGTTGTAGTGGCCCTAATAGGGCAGGAAAGGATTTTAAGCATAAAGTAAAAATCTTAGAGCAAGCCTATGCAATAAGATTAGAACCTATAGAGGAAGAAATTTTAGAAAATGAAAGTATTTATCTCCTTAAAACAGAGACTGAAGAAGACAGTTCTGGTACAAAAATTGATAATGAAGAATGGACAGGTTAGGCATACTAACAGATTTCGAGGATAACCCAAGCTCCAATACATTAAACAGTACAAACCCTAACAACACCTATATAAAATTGGTTGCAAATTTAAGGGATATAAACAATACCATCTACATGTATACATAGATACAGGAGCAAGTATTTGTATTACAAACAAATATGTCCTACCCCCAGAATTATGGGAAAAGGCAAGAGTACCTTTAGAAATAAAAATTGCAAACAATACTATGATATATCTAGACTATGTAGCTAGAAATATTGACATACTAATAGGAGGTGAAACATTTCATATCTCTTCTATCCATCATAAAGACTCAGGAGTTGATTTTCTTATCGGAATTAACTTCTTAAATCTTTATAATCCATTTATCCAAAATGTGGATACTATCAACATCTCAACAATTATAGGTGACAAGATTGTAATGAGAAAAGTAAAAAATGCAATGACTGTTGGAATCCAGGGATTCCTTGATCAACATTAAAAACACAAACGAGTGGTAGAAATCAAACAAACCAAACCATAGGTTACCAATGTTAGCATTCTTCATAACAAAGAAGAATATAAATACGAAGATTTAAGTATAGAAATACCAGGAGAAAATCCTTACTTAAAATTCATAAGAGAACTTGAAGAAATCAGAGAAAAATTAAAATAAATTTGCTTTGAAGATCCATTAGACCCAAAAATTTGAAGATCAAAACTAACAACTGTGATTAGATTAAAATATAAAAATAAAGTAATCAGGGTTAAGCCTATGATTTACTCACCATACGATAGAGTAGAATTTGCCAAACACATCCAAGAACTACTTGAATTACATGTAATTTGCAAAAGCAAATCCCCACACAGTTCACCTATTTTTATGGTAAATAAAGTAGCAGAACAAAAAAGAGGAAAAAAATAGATGGTAGTAAATTACAAATCCCTCAATCAAAAAACTATTGATGATGGTTATTATATTCCTAAAAAAGAGGAATTAATAAGCCTAATCAGAAGGAAGAAATATTACTCCTCATTAGATTGTAAATCAGGCTATTACCAAGTTACAATAGATGAGGAATCATAAAAATTGATAGCGTTTAGATGCCTCCAAGGTCACTACCAATGGAAGGTAGTCCCCTTTGGGTTAAAACTAGCACCAATGATTTTTCAAAGACACATGGGTGATATCTTTGTAGAGTACTTCAGTTTTTGCTGTGTTTATATAGACGTATCCTTATCTTCAGTAATACACTAGACGAACATTATAAACACCTAAATACTATTATCAATAATTGTAAGAAAGAAGGACTAGTAATGTTCGAGTTAAAAACTGTAATTTGCCAGACAAAAATTAAGTTTTTAGGTTTCAAAATTGAGGATGGGAAACATTGTCTCCAACCTCTTATTCTAAATAATATCCAGCATTTTCCTAGTGAAATTGAGGATAAGAACCAATTACAAAGATTTTTAAGTTGTTTAGCATATCCAGTAGCATATATCCACAAGCTGGCAGAAATGAGGAAACCTCTCCAAGCTAAACTCAAAAAAGATGTTTCCTAGAATTGGACAACAACAGACACTATCTATATAGAAAAAGTCAAAAATCAAATTAAGGACTTACCATGACTTTATCATCCTTCGCCCAATGAGAAAATGGTGATTAAAACAGATGTATCCAATAAATATTGGGGTACTGTGCTCAAAACCCAGGTTATCACAATTAATGGAAGCATGGAAGTATACTTATGCAGGTATACTTCTGGTTCTTTTCTGCTGAATTAAATTATCATTCCAATAAAAAGGAATATTTAGCTGTCACAAATGCTATTAAAAAATTTGCAATATATGTTTTATCACAAAGATTTATAGTCAGAAGTGATAATAAGAATTTTGGCTATTTCTTAAGAACCAATATTGCAGGAGACTTTAAACAGGGATGGTTGTTGCAATGGCAACAATGGTTTAATTATTATCAATTTGGTGTAAAGCATTTTACCGGGATAAAAAACTGCCTGGCAGATTCTCTTACTAGAGAATTAACTAATCTTTCAATATTCATGTTTTTAGGAAAGCATAAGGAGCGAAAAACAAAAATAGAACAAGACTTGGATATTGAGATCCAAGAAATGATGCAAAAAAGGATGAAAATCCTTCAACTCAAGCAATAGCGAAAGCTTACACCTTTAATTACTGAAGAAGATGAAAAAGAACTGAGAGGATCATATTACAAAGAAATATTCAACATTTCAAATAACCCAGAATGTCAAAGTTCTTTAGGAGAATCAAAACCTCCACAAGAGTGTGTCAACTCTAAAGAAGCTTTCAGCTCCTCAATTGGATGCCATGAGAATTCATCCAACTCAATGAGATATGAGAATTTTTATATCCAAAATTAGTCGTCGCAGGCTTTTAGAGGCATTAAAACCCCAAAATATTATGTCATATTTAACACTAACAATGTAGGGATTTACACATACTGGGCAGAAACTAGCTCGAAATTGATTGGAATAAAAGGTATGATGCACCAAGCTTTCAAATCATGGCAAGAGGCTGACCAGGCCTTCAAATACTACATTGAAAAAAAGATGAAGATGAGAGTCCTCCAACCTATCCAACAACCACCGCATCCATGAGGCCAGTGGACTTAGTAGACAAGGTTGCCAGTAAGAAATGGATGACATTGTCAAATTGATTAACAAAGTTACCTAAACCAGTACCCCAGGGAAATTGGCTATCATAGCCCCCGAAAAAGATGAAATACCAAACCGGTTCAGCATATCAAGAGGCCCAATGCTAGAAATACTAAACCCAAAAATTACACAGCTTAACGATGTTGAATATGAGATAGGAACATTATCCCCAGCAATATGGTATTATGGGTCCAACAAGGGTAGATATGACGAAGGTCAAGACTTCGACCTGTTAGGAATTTATTCCATTAACAGGCCAGTTACTGGAAACAAATTCATCATTTGCAGCACTGCTGACCCAAAAATGGTATAAAAATTATTCTTGTACGGTGTAATTGATTGCTATTATCCATCAAGCAATCTCTTAGAATTAAAATTCTTCCCAGATAATTTTAAGAGAGCAATAAAAAAATTTCGAAAGAAAATCAAGGTAGAGGATATACCCATTTTTCTCCAATTTCATAGTTCGATAACTGACCGGGGAAACGAAGAAGAAGGAGATACAACCCCATTCCACTTTATCAAGATGGGCTTAACATCAAATGAAAGAGAGGAACCAAAGCTTTTGGCCTAAAATCTAAGAAAAGAGCAGGTGGAACATCTTCATAAGAAAAGAACAATGATTCTCAGCCAGATCCTTTTTGAGATCAGAATAATTAACTGGGAAAGTGGGGTAAAAATAAATTACAAAACCCCAAAATCATCCTAATAGGCAGATTCCCCATGCCAATCAACAGTGAAGATAAAATGAAAATAATAAATTTTGAGCAGGCATTCAATGAAGGCACTTTGGATTTCTCTGATTGCACCAAAAGGTATTCTGCCAGGATGCTTGAAGACAGGCAAAAGAGGACCACAAATGTCCTTATTACCCCAGGAATGAAGTTATCCATTTGCCAGAAAGACCTTACCCAGGTGAAGTATTCTAAAGAACATAAGAAGTGGGTCTACACCTATGTGCCAAAGAAGTTGCCGACACAATGATGGATCCACATCCAAGTAAAGACAACTAGAAAAACACAGAGGTCAAGCATTTTGTAGTACCGACACTCAATTATCTATAATTATTGTATTAATATAAAATTGTGGTCGAGAGAAGTCTAGTGGGCCCTCCACTATGTAAATTAGGATAGCTATATAAGGCACCTCACAAGAATAAGCAAGAAGAGCGAGAGTGTTTTAATAAAAAGTTCTTCAAAAATTTTGAGTTCTTTAAATTAAGTTACAAAACAGAAGTTCTTTATTCTTCAATCCAGTTCTTCAAACAATATAAAAATTTATGCGGAAATCTCTTCACAAATTTTTACTCTAACTCTGCAGGAAAACATTTCGTCACGCTACAGGTATACATCTTAGTTCAAAATGGTATCAACATCTATTGTATTAATTATTTTATGTTGCTCCCCAAGGCATTAAGGGGTGATATTTGATTTGCCGTGGCTAATCAAAGCTCAAGATTTAAAAGTGAAAATCTAATCCAACGGATCCTAAAATCTTTCTCGCCAAATACACACACACACTCTCTCTCTCTAGCTCTCATAATTCTTTCTCTGTAAATTTAGAACAAAAGTTTTAGAGCATCCACAACAGCCTTCCTTTAAAAATAAGGAGTTGTCGTGACGTGGAACTCTATTTTTTTTTTCATTTTCAAACTCCTTTAAATAGGGAGCCAAGTAACCTTGCATGTACAAATTAAAATAAAAAGACATTTATGTGGCTACCCAAATCTTCTTTCTGCCTCCTTATTGTTGAGGAGAGAGAGTGTAAAAATAGGGAGGAAAAGAAATTTAAGGAGTCTATAAAAGCATTTTAAAACTTTATTGCCTCCCTAAAATATGTTCAGGGAGGTTGTTGTGAATGCTCTTAGGCCTTGTGGGGTTTATTCAAGCCAAGTACACATTCTTTCTTCTTCTCTCTTCAAGCAAACAAGTCTTTATCAAATCCTATAAAAAATTAAAACTTTACTTCTCAAAGAACAACAAATGCAACCTAGACTTTGTGATAAAGACTTCTGCTTGATTGGAGGGTTTTTGTTTTAATAGATGAAGAATGCTTTAGAGGTTGCTTTTTTTGGTTGATTATGATTGTTGAATCTAGCACCTTAATGTTGAAGGTGAAACGTAAAAAATCTTATTTGTTTTGTTTATTAATTTGAAGTCTGAACTGTGTGAAAACTGTCAAATTGTCAAAATTACCCAGTTCTCAATTTTTTTGCCGAACGTGCTACTTTATAATTGCATTTAAAATTTAAGTAAACGGGTATCAACTACTTTTCATTTTTTCTAAATCTTGGATTGTGTCTTTATAGCCGAGGAATTGAATAATAACAACCCATTATTATCCAAAAAATAACATAAGATTTTATTCCATTCATCTTTCAGCATTAAATTCGTTGACAAGCTCTGAAAATAGGTCAAACACTCTAATAATTAAATTAAGATATTATATTCTTCTTCAATGCTATAAATTGAATTTTTTTACTATATAATATGAATAAATTTATCTCAGAGAATAGTAAAGTTAAACTCACCCATAAAATATCGTAATTGATGGAACCCAAGATTCAAACCCAGCCACTTTCAAACGATAATTTTTTTTTGCCCAATTACATATATATTTAGCTTGGAATCACTGTAATTTGAGAATCTCCAAGGGAGTTACTAATGTTAATCTTATCAAAACCTATCTTTAGAAGCGACCACTTCAACTTATAAATTGATTCATGTCCTAATTGTTCTCATTCTTGTTCTAGTTTTCTGAAGAATTAAAGGTTTTGATTCGAATAATAGAGAATGAAGATAAAGAATTGTAGAGAGAGGAAATATAGGAAGAAATATGGAGATAAAATAGAGGTATAATCGGGTTTAAATATTTTATTTAAGTTTCGTATCAATTCTGTCAACTTCAACAAAAATGATTTCAGATAAGCTGGGATTTCCAACTTATCTTAAGTGATAAAAAATAAGGTGCTATTACTAAATTTTTTTTATAAATGGAGAAACAAAAAAACTTATTTGTCGATTAAGTTAAATAAGTTAATTAAGTAAAAATATAAACAATCTCTTAGTGTTCTGATGTAGGGTTGTTAATGGGTTGGATTTGACCCTGTATCCGATCCGGTCCTATCCGTTAACAAATGATCAGGATCAGAAAATTATTGATCCTCTACGACTCGATATGGTACTCAAGAAATTTTTTTATTGTCTAAATTATATTACCCATAACTAAGAGTAGATCATATCCGTTCAGTAAACTAGGAAAAATAATTAATTTGGCCCCTACATTTACACTAAAATGCCTTTCTCAAGGATGGATACTTGGCAACCTACTTAAACTCTATATCTTTCTCCATCACCTCTCTCTTCTTACTCTTAGTTCTCCCGTCTCCTCTATCTTCGTCTCTCCCAAAATAAGTTTGTAAATTTCTTATGTAGATTGCATATGATTTTAGTTCATTTAACAGATGTTGCTGCAATATGGGTTTTGATTCTAGTCTTTTAATCAATCTTTTTAATTGCAGCGAGAACCTATATATGTTTGAGGTTTTCAAGTAAGATTCGTATTGTATGTGGTTTTAGTTCACTTAATAGATGTTATTGTAATTTGGTTTTGATTATAATGTTTTAATCTCTCTTTCCAGTTGTAGCGAGAACCTATATTGGCTTGAGGTTTTCAAGTAAGATTTATAACTAATGCATATGTCGTTCTTTTCAAGTTAGGCTTTAGTTATAGTGTTTTAATATCTTTTTCCCCCTTTTCTCTTATGTTATAAGCCCTAGACTTAAAACCTTTTATGCACCCCATTACTAAAATTAATTCATAGCTTCGGATTCCTTTTGTATTATGATATCGACTGTGAATATAAGAAAGACCAATGAAAAGCAAATCCCCTACTTTTTCTCTAATAGTTGGGCTGGTTTGATATTCATCATGTGACAACTAACTCTCCTAGGAACAATGTAGTTATCTCAAGCTCTTTGTCTATGCTAGTTAGTGGTTGTTATTGATGAAAAATATTGAGCAAAGTTTGAGTTGTTGATCATTGATGCCTATTGATGCCTATTGATATGAGTATCGCCACAAACGTTAAAGCTAGCCATCATCTTGGATTAATGATGGGGTTTATAATATAGGTATATCTATATATTAATGGTGGGGTTTTCTAACTGCGATTGCTTGTACTAAAAGTTGTAACATATATTATAGATATCTCTGGGGTTATATAGATGGGGAAAATACAAAGAAAATAAAGATCTTTCTAACTAATTTAATAAAATCTCAAAAATAATATCAAAACATAAATAATATATCCAAAGCATGCGCGATAGCGCATGGACAATTACTCGTATTATATAAGAATGTGATGCATTTTTATTGGAATTTTAGTAGTGCAGAAGAAATATCATGAGTTTGGAGAAGAAGGATGAGGATGCACTGTGATGGACGAAAATAAGGACTAAATCAAACCCAATGAAGAAGGAAGTGAAACATCCATATTTAGAGTTTATTTCATTCCGTGTCTAGAATAGGTGTCAGCACTTCCTCGTGGTTACTCGTCATCATAGATTGTACATGGAGCAACTATAGCTGGACTGACACTGAGCAGGTAAGCGGGTTTTCATCTCCTCGCTCTGAACGTCAAGCCCTTAACATTTTACAGAGTACGTAAAACAAATGTCTTTTTGAAAAAAACAAGTCTTTGTTCGAACAGGCTTTTGCTCTGTTCGAATAATACCTTGTTCGAATAAAATTTAGTATCTATTCGAATATTTTCTCTCAGAACAATATTTATTCGAATAGACTATTTCTGTGCTCGATTACTTTTTCTGGGAATTTTGTTATTCGATTAGATTTTTGTTCTATTCGAATAAAATTTTTTCTATTCTAACAAAGTGCCCTAGGATTTTATTTGTTCGAATACATTTCTGATGTATTCGAATAATAATTGTTCTATTCGAATAAATTTTGTTTCTATTCGAACAAAGGTCATGTTTTTAGTTTTCTTATAAAAGGCATCCTTTTCTTTTTCATACTTCTCCTCTTCCAAAACCTATTTTTTGAGGGCATATAATTTTAGAAAGAGTTGAGATTTATTTGAGAGATTCAAGAGATTCAATGAGAGATTGGAGCGAGGCATTGCGAGAATGATAAGGCATTACGAGAATGTGGAATAATTGCGAGGAGTGTAATTAGAAAAGTGGTAACCATGGGATGTGTTTATCGAGTCTATAAGTAATTGAATTCTTGTAATTTATTTTCAATAGTTAATTGTTCAGTTGTTGGGTGATTCGACAGTGACCTGTGGGTTTTTCTCTTGAGAAAGGTTTCCCACATGGTTAAAATTCTGTATTTTTCTATTTAATTTCCAATTGCTTGTTGACACGAGTTAATTGAATAAATCTAAACTAGGTTATGGTTAGAACATTAATTCAAAGGAATTCGGACCTATTAATTTATACCTAAATTAATCAAAATTATTTAATCTCAAGTAATAAAAACTTTTAATTGGTATTAGAGTGGTTACACTCTAAGGCTTAACAACCTGAGTGTGAATCCTAACTCAATTATTTTAGATTAATGAATTCCAAAAGATTTGGAGGTCCTATAAACCGTCCGCCCCTCTTCGAAGGAAAAAAATATCCTTATTGGAAGGTCTGATTGGTTGCATTCTTTCAATCACTCGGAGAAGATTTCTGGATTACAGTCGAGGATGGATGGACTTATCCTACCATGATGGAAGAAATAGGTGATAAATCTGAAGAGATTCTTAGACCTAGGAATAAATGGTCTAAGGATGAAAAGAAAGTGCTGGTTATAATAATAAGGGCCGCAATGCTATTTTCATTGCTGTAAGCCCAAGTAAGTTTCGACACATATCTCCTTGTACCACTTTGAAAGAATCTTGGGACATATTAGTTCAAACTCATGAGGATGATGATACAGTTAAGGAAAACAAATTGCAAATGCTCACCTCATAATTTAAAAATATTCAAATGGATGAGAATGAACCCTTTGATGAGTTCAATGCGAGACTAAGTGACATTGTTAACACTTGTGCCATATTAGGTATAACTTGCTCAGATGTTCTAATGGTTCGTAAAGTTCTAAGATTTCATCCTAAGAGTTTTAGATCTAGACGTGATGCTATCGAGGAAGCTCATGATCTTAATAAAATGAAGCCAGATACATTAGCTGGAAAATTATGATCTTTTGAACTAAAAATAAAAATAGAAAACCCTGAGAAGAATAAGAATATTTCTTTTAAATCTTCATCTTACTCATTTTCTTCTAAGGGTACCAAAGAAGTTAACAACTCATCTGATTCAGGTAATGATGATGGGCTCGATATGGATTCACAGATTGCCTCTATAAGCAACCAGCTTAGAAACCCCGTGAAAAAATATCAATTTAAAAAATAAGAGCAATCAGTGAATTACAAGTCGCGAACCCATGATCAATTTAAATTGAATAACTGGCAGACCAACCTTGACACTGACCTAAGTCAAGTTGAATGTTATAAGTGTCATAAGTTTGGTCATTATGCTCATGGTTATCCCAATATGAAATCTGGAACTAATCACAAAACTATGAACATTAGTGTTACTTGGGATGATAATGATGATGAAAATAATAATAATAATGATCATCCCCAAGTAGTTGAGAATGGACAATATTGCGCATATCCTACCTTTTTAAATTATAGTAATGATAACTCTTACGCCTTTGAACTTGAAAATTCTAGTAAAAATCAGAGTGATCATGAACAAAATGAGTTTTAGGACCTGAATCTTAATATCTTGTATGCTCAAACTTTTGCAAAGTGTATTACACCTGGTAAACTTAATAAAGTCTTGAAAGACCAAGTTAATACACTCATGCATGAACTTTACGAAAAAATTGAGAATTCAAGTCAAGAGATAAAAATGCTTGAAGATGAGAAACAATTCCTCAACGACAATGTTGTAATTTTAGAAAAATAAGTTCATGATGTGAAGGAGAAAATGAAATTAACTTTGGACGAACATCATTTGGCCAAGCTTGATGTAGTTTTATCTCAGCAGAAACTTGAAAAATTCTATCATGGGGCTAAAAACATTGATAAGATGTTATGTATGGGAAAGACGGATGCTGACAAAAGGGGTCTATGATATGAAGAATATTTCTCTAATGACAAGACTCCTCAAGTCACAAAATTTATGAAAAGAATTACTACTATATCGTTGCCCAAACATAATATAATATCTTCCATTAATAATCAAGCCAAAAGGTTCTCGTACTCTTATATTTATTATTATAGAATATGTGGTCGAAAGGGTCATATTACATTTTATTCTTGATTGTTGGATCCTATCAACCATATGCTCGACCATTCTATGGGCAAAAGATATAACTAAAATATGATTTCTACTAATGTGAAAAGTGAGAATGCTAGTAGGTGGCTTGCTCGAGAAACATCACCTCAAAAGGTTAGTCGGGCTGTTTGGGTGCAAAATGATAACTTGTCACCACAGCTAAGGTAATAAATATCAATTGAGAAGGTTATCAGTATGCTCCATTGACTAGGTATGTTTCTTACCCGTTTTTAGTTTGTTTTTAGTTTTATTTTTATGTTTCTTTTTAGGGCAGTAGGGTATTATTTTGAGTTTATTTCCACTTTTCAGTTTAGGAGCTATTGTTTGTGGAACATTCTTGTCACGCCCCAAAATCCAGTAATCGGTAGCTTGACCAATTACTAGATCCGAAGCTGTACAGGTCGTGAAATCCACAGATTCACCCTACGAACAACCAAGCCGTAGACGAATTCTTGCCCAGTCATTCACAATAGTATTACAACAGAGTAATAAGAAAATAGAAACAGCGGAATACTAAGATAATAATTATCTAAACATGAGATTCTACAAACCTCTATGCAGCAAGCCCAAAAATAACAACTGGAGAATGAGCCTCCAGCTCAGCTCCTCAAAGATCACCACAGTAGCAACTAAAACCTGAAACGACCTTTCTACTGAAAGGGGGATGCGAGAGTGAGCAAACAACGAGCTCACTAACTCCCAAGAATAGCTAAACGATTATACTAACCAATGAGATGGAGATAAGTAGTAATGATAGTGGGATATAATAATATCTAGCGATAAACAATGTATATGTAATCTATATACATATAAGATAACTAATAGGTATACGCATGTATACTTATTCTAATAAATCTATCTATAAATATACCTCGCGCAAAGGAATGCTTATCTACACTCCAGTCACATGGACCACTAACTAGACTTTAATCACCACTGTGGCTCTCAGCGCCACGCACAACTAATTTATCTCAGAGATTCAATCACACGTAAGGGTAAACAACCCTCGACTCACAGTAATCCAACAGGGTTACCTAAACCCTAACCAGGTACAACCCCAAAGCTATCATAAGCTAAGCGAGATCGCCCACAACCAGATACCGGCTTAAAGCTCACAACAGCCAACCAGATTAATTAACCTAATAAATTATATTAGATGCAGAAGAGGGAGGAATAAATGCAGGGTGGAGAGGAATATGCAGAAGGAAGAAGAATCTAATTATACCATAAATCAATTAGGAGAAGAAGAATTTAATAAGCGGAGAAGAATATGAGGAACTAGGATAATCCCATAATTATCCCAATGCAATGATGATGATATGATGAAATTAGATAATCTTATGATTATCCCAAGTGCAGAAGATTCTATATTAAATGTAATACAGAAAGGGTTAAGGATTTCCATCAGAAGAACCTACGATAAGGAAGTATGCGGAAATGCAATGATATGTTTGATGATGATGATGATGATGCTGTTATGATGCATAATGGTTTATGATGAAGTGGGATAGTCCCATACCTATCCCAATGCTGAATGATTTAGCGATGTCAACCCAAAGGGATAGCGCCCATGACTAAAGTGGGCTGACAATTGCTGAAAAAGGATTTACCTTACCGGATATTGTTGGATACAAATGTACGATATATTGCACTAGCTCGACCAGACTAAAAGATATAAACATAGGTATTTCAACCTCGCCTGAGGAGTCTGGGCACCAGGAACTAGCATCAAACCATAACTTTACTCGCAGGAGAAGACTGGGCACCAGGAAATAGTACCCAACCATGTCTCTCTTCGTAGGACGAGACTGGGCACCAGGAAAACTAATCCAACCATATCTTCACCTCTAAAAATTTAACCCGATCCAGGGATCCTATCAACCTATCGGGGGCCAGCTGATGCGGAGTTGTTTATGTATCCAATCGCAGTAAGATAAGGAGAGAATATATTATCTATGGATGTGAGCATGATCCTAGAGACTAAAGCACAACTCCTGCTAACACAGCCAGTACACAATAGGATAACCACCTTCCAGAGAGCGTGACAACCAAAACTAACACAGATGCCCTCCTGTGACTCCGTTGCACCATCTAAACCTAGATGAAATAGCAATTTAACTATCACGACATCTAAGCGACATCAGTCTCTAAGATTTATTAAAGCAATATGATTACCATCAAGTACAACAGTACTCTAGCTGTCAACACAGACTAGTACTCATGGGGTGACCTACACGAGTCCAACAAGTAGTCAGCAATCCCCAATAGCAGAATTGCCTCACAATCATCCTAATCATGTGCATAAGTCTCCAACTCGAATGTATAGGAACCGGATTCAACAGGAGGTTTCAGTCGCATTCCAACATCTTGGGTGACGTACAACTTCATAAACCACCTGGCTCAGCCGCGAATCTCACTGAGCCATGCTGTTTCACTGCCTCCTAGATGACGGAAGGGAACACAGCCCTAAAAGCCTCCTCCGAGGGAAAGAAGGTTATGAGTAAGCTCTAATAGCTCTAAGAATCATGAGAACAATAAGTGTCACAACACGATAAGCAAACAATCCTAAGGCAAACTATCGCAAGTTCAGCATCCACAACCAACCACCACGGACAAGCCATCTGCTCACCATCAACGGCTAACAGTCTAGGAGATACCACACTCCCACATGGAATCTAACATTCCAAACAACCACCAATCACAATGACAATGCTCAAGGACCAGGCCTCAAGAACACAGAGTACACCTAGACTAGTCCTAAGACTAATCAAAGCAATAGCAAGCAAGGGGACAAGCTCCGAATTGAAGACCATGTCTTATTAAAGCTATATCGCCCTAAGACTACCCTGGAACCAAATCCAGCAACCCAAACTAGCCAAGGCACTATACTATAGGGTGAGAACTATAGTCTCTGAACTACACTATCTCAGATAAATGACGGCTAACCACAAGCCTTCCATACGTCTCTACTAATCGTCAAACTGAGTTACTAGTCCCCTGAAACAAGCTGGGTACCCTAATAACTAACCAACAATGGCATACTCAATATATTATATATATATATATATAAATATATAGCGACGCTGAGGCGTCGCAACATACTGAGAAATGCCTTTGTTCTCGACCTCAACGAAGAAAAGATTCGGGATAACCACCCTCAATGAATCGGTTTAAGAGGAATCTCATGAGTCATCCTCACATTGACGACGACAGAGAATAACCTCCTCTGGAAAATCATAACCTACGGATTCTATCTAGTAACTAAACTCGCATTATTATGGGTTTTACTAACTTATCAAACCCTTAAATATTCTCGCCTAAGGTATGCTAAACGGATAACCCGTAAAAGTGTCCTAAGCAATTAACCCATATACAAACCTAATCACAATTACAAATATACTAAACTATGAATTTCTATAACTCACGAATCAACATAATAATCTAGTTACTCAGGAAGATAAAACTCGCCTGACAAAACCACGCTCGGAACGACAATCTCGGCAAAATTGTCCAAACAGCACCCCAACAAAAATGTGCTCTGCGAATCGACTTTCAAAACTCCAAATCAATCACGGAAAGGACCAGGAACACCAAAAAATCAACCACTATCAAGGCCCGGAGCCCAATCGCAATTCTATTAAAGGATACCCGCCTGTAACTGCATTTCAGATCAGTACCACAACTGAATCAGCCACTGAACCTCACTCCCCATCACACTAAACCCCAATTACTACCACCGAACAGCTACAAGGAAAACCCAATAATCAACATCACAATAACCAACTCAAATCCACCGCCCTCAGGGCTCCAAAAGAATAGAAAATCAGCTATTCAAATCAGATTATCGGGGGGGGGGGGGGGGAAATAGTTCATTAAAGGAGGAAAACAGTTTACCAAAGGGGGGAAAACAGTTAGGTAATACGAACTGATTTCAGATCTTCGGAACACCACAACGTCAACCACTACGAGGTACCGGAGCCCAATCACAAAACCAACAAATGATTTCTTACCAAAAACCGAATATCAAGTCAGCCCTACACCTGAATTTCAGTAACTAAAACTACATCAAAACCCAACCAACAATCCAACCCATACCTGCAATTAACCACACACTTCTATAAACCCCAATACTCCACAATCAAACACAATCCACCAATAATCACAAACCCTAAAATCAGCCTTAACAATCACAAGGGTTCCAACTGAAATCAAGCAACAATAAGAAGAGGAAAAGGAGGAATAACTCACCAGAGTAGGGGTGGCTGGAAACGGCGTGGAACGGCAACAAATTCGGTGAGCGAAGAGTGGAAAATCAGCTCTCTCTCCGCTCCGGAGAACAACAACACCTCTCTCTACAATCTAGAACCGAAATTGGGTGGTTGGGGATGATTCGCCAAGCTCCAATTCAAGAATGGAAGGAGAAGGAAGTGAAGGAGAGGAGGAAAGGGTTCTTTGGAGTCGGTTGTGAGGAGAGGAAAGAATTGTGAGGAGAAAAAAAAATAAGAACTTGTATTTATAGGTGAAGGGCAACGCTTATCTCGAGGAAAGACCAATGCCCAAAAATCTCCCAAAAAAAACCAACTTGGTCGTCTGAACGCGCCCTTTGTTTGAACATTTCCATACAGTCCTGAAACAAAGCAGTTGGTAAAAAGAAATCTATCAGTGGAAAATCACAGAAATTCAAGGCTAACCAACGATTCCCCAGAATCACATCCACATCGCTACACCACCATAAAATGCCATCACCAACCCATATAGGGGTTCCCAAGGTTACCATATAATCTAATCCGCCCTAAACTACTGAAACCATCGGAAGGAAACAACACAAAACCTGCCAATAGAAATAATATGAATGAATAACGAATAACATATAGGAATAACAATACTAATACTTAATAAAAATAAAATAAAAATTACACTGAAATTCTGGGACATTACAATTCTTGATAGACTTGGACATTGCTTTGTGTTATATTCATTCATGAAATAATTATTTGGTAAAATTACTATTCATAATAGTCAGTAATCCTCCAGTTTAAACTAAAAGCTCATGATGATTAGAACAACGTGAGGATAACTATAGAGACTTCGTACCTAATACTATGTGAGAATCTAGCCTTGTTTTCAAACTTCGAGTGTTATTTCATAAATTCTTTCCTGATTTAACATTTTTTTTATCTCAATTTTTATAATTAATTGTCGATGTTAACTTCAAGTTCAAGTTAGTCTAATAGAAAATTTCTTATACTTGATTCGAGACAAAAAAGATACTATGTGAGACCAAATATATGATATTAGGCTTTTTTTGTTATACCTTTTGGCCTTCGTCTATGCTTACCCAAAAATTTATCCGCTTGCAGCCCCTTGTGCCTTAAAATATGCCATTCATTTTTCTACCTAAATCCTTTATTAGTTTACCCATTTGTTCTGAGACTTTTCAGTAAATAAAAAAGGAAGAAAAAAAGTGGATGAAGTGATTAGTTTACAAAATAAAAAAAAGGAAGAAGATGTGATTTTTGGGGGAAAGATGAATATAAGAATTAAGTGAGTATCCTTAATGTGGTTTTAGTGGTGAAGATGGATATAAGAAGAGAGTTTTTGCAATGATTTTATGGTACCTCATATTCTATCTGTATTTATTGCATGAAAATAATAAATGGAGGTGAATTCAAAATGAAGAAAGAGAAAAAGTATTCTCTCCAATAGGTAAAGATAAAAATAATGATGGGAGGTGAACATATTTGAAGAAAGAGGGGGTAAAAGTATAAACTGTAGTCTCAGAATGCTAGCAAAATACTTACTCCGTCATGCCCTTCCCTTGCCTACATTATAACTTTTTCAAGACCTATTTGATCTTGAGTTTAGGATAGTCAGTTTAGTAGAGATGAGAGATAGGGATTCTATGTTAGTTAACTTAACACCATCTATGGCAATTGATTTCCCGTCTCTGAGATCTTTCAGTTTACAGTGCGTAGTTTATTTGATGTAATTTGAATTTTTCTATTCTCATACTCATATTCATATTATCCACAAAGTGTTTGCCAGTCAATTCTCAGTGATTTTTGAGTAACCACCCTAGTGAGGCCTAAGTTAAAACAACTTTCCAATATAGTATTCCAACTGCAGCTGAGTAATACATTAAAAATTGGGTATCTATTTGACTATGTACACACACACACTAAGTAATCCATTTAGTGATTGTCTTGGTCTTTATAAAATATTTTAGATTTATTGACTTTCTATCATTCCTTGTGTTAGGGGGAGCATTGTCTTCTTTTGCTTGCTTATTCCAAAGACACTCTCCGTATATGTGTTCCTTTTGTTTAATTTTAAGGGGATTACCATTATTTTGAGGGGGAGTTACATCTTTTTTGAGGGTATTGGTGTTTAGAATTTTCCTAACTACATGTTCGTTTGGTTTAGGTTGATTTTTTAAGTATCCTAACAGTTTGCCTTTTCAGAATATTTACTCTGACATTTGCTGGTATATATTTTTCATTTATTCTGTGTTTAACTCCATCAGTGGTTATTACCCATTTTGTTCTAATGGTTTGCTTCTCCTTTTATATGCTATTTACCCTTTGTTTATCTGTGCCAAAAAGGGGGAGAGATGATCCTGACAGGTAAGTCAGGTAAGTTATGTTTTTCTCTGGATCCCTTATTTTATTTAATTGGTTATGTGATGTATCTTGTTTAATGTACAGGGATTCCAGAGGATATGTTTTAAGAATGGATGTTCAGTGAGTGAGTCAGTCCACCGTGTTGTAATTATTTTTAGTTACCTGTAGTTTTAGTTTTGACACAAAATGAACCAAAGGGGGAGATTTAAACATCTATATTTGAAATTTATTTCATTCTGTGTTTATAATAGGCGTCAGTACATCCTCGTGGTTACTCGTTGTCAGAGATCGCACATGGAATGGCTAATCCTGGACTGACACTGAGCAGGTAAGTGGGTTTGCATCTCCTTGCTATAAATTTCAAACCCTTAATATTTTATAGAGTATGTAAAGGAAATGTCATTTTGAGAAAAACAGGTCTCTGTTCGAACAAGCTTTTATTATGTTCGAATAAGACCTTGTTTGAATAAAATTTAGCATCTATTCAAATATTTTTTCTCAGAATAATATTTATTCGAATAGACTATTTCTTTGCTCGAATACTTTTTCTGGGAACTTTGTTGCTCGAATAGATTTTTTTTCTAAACTTTTTTCTATTAGAACAAAGTGCCTCAGGCTTTTATTTGTTCAAATACATTTTTGATGTATTCGAATAATAATTATTCTATTCGAATAGATTTTGATTCTACCCGAGCAGAGGTCGGGTTTTCAGTTTTCTTATTAAAGGCATCCTTTTCTTTTCATACTTCACCTCTTTCAAAACCTATTTTTGGAGGGCTTGTATTTTTAGAGATATGAGGGATTCCATTGAGAGATTCAAGAGAGAACTATCAAATTAAACTTGAATCAATCATTGATCAAGAAACCTAAATCATGATTTGAACAACTTATGTGATTCAAGGTTGAATGCTTCAGCGAGATATTGGAGCGAGGTGTATCAAGAACAAAGAGGAGTTGCGAGAATGTGGAATTGATTGCGAGGAGTTCAATTAGAAGAGTGGTAACCATGGGATGTGTTTATCGAGTCTGTAAGTAATTAAATTTTTGTAAGTTCTTTTCATTAGTGGATTGTTTAGCTGTAGAGTGATTTGATAGCGACCTGTGGGCTTTTTTTTTCTGAGAAAGGTTTTCCACAGTGTTAAAATTCTTTGGTCTTGTATTTAATTTTTAGTTTCTTGTTGAAACTAGTTAATTGAATCAATCTGAACTAGGTTAAGGTTAGAACATTAATTCAAAGTAATTCAGGCCTATTGATTTAGACCTAAATTAATCGAAATCGGTTTATCTCAAGTAATCAAAACTTTTAGGAAGTATAACACTTTGTTAGGATATATCATGAGTTCTGAGAAGAAGTTAAATATCCTAATATACTAGTAGAGATTTGGGATGGAGGAAAAGAGGGAGATGGTCTAAAGAGATTTGGCTTACAATTTACGAAGAGAAATTTGGAATGGACAAAGAAATTAGGTTGGGCGAAGGGTAAATATCCTAGTATACCCCGGATATGTTTGATTTTGCAATTTAAATACCTATTTTGAATTGATTTAGTTTAGTTTTTTGAGGATATTTTAGGATTATGAAAATAATCTGAATCATTAAAAATGACAAAAATGATCTAATGGTCATTATTGATCCCTAATTTGGTGGTTGTAATTATAACCCTATATAAATCTTTAACATCTATAAGGAATTATGATTAACAGCCAGGATTAACTATCATTGTATTGTTATTCCTTAAGATGTATATATATACTAGTAAAACCCGTGGCTCGCCACGGCAAAAACGTCTCTCGTGACCAAATCACGGTGAATGCGTCCACGCGTATTCGGCGCTTCCAACTTCTCTTAATAATTTTTAGTGTATCTTATTCATCATGAAATCACAGTTATTTATCAATATTAAAAAATAATTTTCTTATCATGTGAAAAATACATTATCAGTCATATGCAATTGTTGCATTCACACGCCTTCAAAAGCTTCAATTAATACATCAAGCCATCCATACGCAAATGGACTAAGATTTACTACTGTTTCTGAAGGAAATCAAAAACACATACATTACTTAAGCTTTTCACAATTCCTATAATTTTTGCAATTCGTAAATTATTTACATGGAAGACCCTTGTGCCATTACTAAATGGCGTTCCCAATTTTGCTATAAATGTTATAGAAAAGACACGAAGATAATGGTACAATCTTATGAAGTGCTTAATGTCAACTTCGATGAGAACTTACATACCCTTGATACATTAGGAATTCCATAAATATCTATATAAATAACAATATTTTCAAAAAGAAATAGCTATACAAATAGCTGAAGGTGAAGGCTCACTTGAGAAGGATTCTACGAAGAGAAGTTTCTGATCTAAAGGAGCAACCATCTCACCAAGAGCAATGAATCTGCTCCCACACTCCACAGGGTTTGTGAAGACATCAAGAACATATTGGAATTAACAAAAGCACGAGGATCATGCTAGCCACCAATTAAAGCATAATCGCCCCTCAACAACATCAATATAACCATTTTAGACAATGAAGAGACAATGCAAACTTGTCCATGAATGAGTTTATCCATTGTAGGTTTACCTCTTCTCGCCAAGTAGTATTTTGACTTCACATACATAGGAAACGTAATGGCAACATGGGTCACCCCAACAATTGAGGGAAGTAAGCCCCTACATTAATCCTCTTATACTCTCTTTGTGCACAATAGGCACCAAAGCAGTATCTATATAAACTTTTATATGAAACAACTCACGGCCTCATTCATTGTGTAAACTTATAATCTTTGCACCCTTGCTTATTCTCTTTATTTGCATCTTATGTGCCCATAGTTGTTACTATTTGGTCTAAGATTGCACTTTATTGAAATATGTGTATGGAAGTATAACTGTTTTGCTTGGATATGTTTAATAGCTGTGATAGAAAATGAACTTTCAGTAATTTTTAATAGCAGAAATAACTCTAACAATTCTCTTTCCTTATTTTATAGAGAAAAAATAGAAAGAAAACAACTTCTAGCAATCCCAGTAAGGTTCCTTTTCTTTTTTCTATTATTTCAAACTCTGAATAGTTAAAATATAGCAGAAGAAAAGGATAAATAATGGATTCCACCATCCCATTCAAGAGGATATGTTTTCCCTTTGAGGACCTTCACAATGGCCAACAATTGGTTTGTGATAGCAGTTGTTGATGCTCCTGTGCTTGAAGCGGCTATAATATAATCCAGCGAAAGCTCATTATTCTCATCTATGCGTATGAAAAAGGTCCTTGAATTCCTCATTAGCATCAAATTATTTTGCGACACTAATTTATATATGAATTATTACTTAACATCATCACCGAAAGTCCAAGATAAATTCTATGGAAACTGTTAACTGGTAACACTAAATGACTTCATCATTCAACCAAAACGCCATATAAAATTATGACTTCCATGAGTTCTCCTCCAAAAAAAACATAAAGAAATAAACAATTATGTATGAACTTGTTAACACATTTTTAATATCATAATACACCAAGAGACATGTTTAATTTCCACAAATAACATAAATCTATGCAAGCTCTCATTACTGTCATTACAAATTTTACACCTTCTCCATGGTAAACAAAAAAAAAACATAATGATCCACCAATGGTATTTTATTAAAAGAAATCCTAGCAATGTCCCATTACAACGTTGACTCCCTTAACACTATTATAAACCCCAGTCTCCCTTTCATTATGCTCGGAGTCTTTCCATCTGCAAAAAAGTAAAATAACGTAAAAGAATAAAAGGGTGAAAGACTCTAGATTGTAATATCATCATACGCAAAACTTACTAATTAAAAATCCAAAAACCAAATAAATACGATATTTTGTATCTGCACCTATATTTGAGAAACTGTATGAGGCACTATAAAGATACAAAAATATATTATGTAACTGTTAAAACAAAAAAGTGACTTGTTCTGGGACAAAAAAACACCATTCTCAATCAAGAAACATACAGCTGAAAAAATCACATGAAAAAATCAAAAATGATTCCAAGAAGGAAAACATGACTACATAGTGAAATTAAGTAAAATTATTTGTAAAATCGCCACATTTATGAAATATTATCTATAAGTCATGACTCACGAACCTTGATAGTTGACACTCGATAAGATGTTAGAAAGGTATCTGTAAAGGATGCTTTGGACATGAATCATAGTGAAATTAATCTCAGTGGTTGAGATATTTACTCATTCAACTCTAAATAATGTCTAATATAATATGATGTTAGCTCTGTGAAACCTATAATCTAAAGGAGAAAGATAACTAACCTTCAAAATTAGTCCTATCTTCTTATCAAGAACCAATCCCCTGATCATGTATTCCCAATTAAATGTCCATTTCAATAACTGTACAAAGACCAAACAATATCAAAAGCTTCGGAGTTGAATATCTTAGCAAATATAGCATAAGAATATCATTTTGTCCATGATACAAATAGCTAAATTTCATACAAACCTCCGATGGGTACCAACTAACTTAATCTTCACATACTAAAAAAAGGTATTACAATTATCCTGTAAATCTTACTGGAGAACTACCAGGTGATTATGGCTTCGATGTTGCCAGTCTGGGCAAGGATCCTGTGGCTTTTTAGAAATATTTAAAGTATGTGGAGTTTCCACTTTGTACTTATAATTTCAAAGTAATTTTCACTTCATAAATTATTTAGTAAGAGACAGGTGCTAGTAGTGGCATGTTAAATCTAAAAATGTAGGTAGTTATTTGAACCTATAATTCAGAAATAATAGATGTAGATTGTTGCAACATCTGCAGCTTTGAAATACTCCATGCTCATTGGGCTATGCTAGTAGCTTTTGGTGCTCTAATTCTAGAATTATTGGATATATCAGGTCCCATTCATTTCGTCGAAACTGTTTGGTGGCAAGTTGGCTATGCAAAGCTTCAGGCAAGTATCATTATCCCAGGATAACGAACACTTTAGAAACAATTGTTTTCAATTGGATATTTCTACTCAAGATAAGTTTATACTGTCTAGTGTGGCCTGTTTACTTGAGAGCTGAAAATTTGTTTGGTGAAAGCAATTTTAGTGAAATTAATCCCAGTGGTTGAGGTATTCACTCATTCAACTGTAAATAATGTCTGATATAATATGATGTTAGCTCTGTGAAACCTATAATCTAAAGTAGCAAGGTAGCTGACCTTCAAAATGAGGCTTGTCTTCTTATCAAGAACCAATCCCCTAATCATGTATTCCCATTTCAATAGCTGCACAATGACCAAACCATATCAAAAGCTTCAAAGTAGAATATCTTAGCGAATATAATATTAGAATATCATTTTGTCCATGATACAAATAACTAAATTTTATACAAACCTCCGATGGGTACCCTTTGCATAAACCAGCTTTCTGATGGTACTGTCATAGGCCAAAGATTTAAAAGTTTCAGGCATATATTGTGCCAAGGTATAAACCATATCAAACGCAACCACAACAATATTCTTCATATTTAAAGATCTATTACAAAAAACCTGCTTGCTCATATCAATCTTACAACTTCATCCAGGAGATGACCAAATATCATCAGAACTGAGCTTTTGAGACTCTGGTGTTAGTTCATCTATTCAAACTTCGTTCATTGTATAGCTGGAATGTAACTGATTAGCTCCTAATGGTAAAAAAAAATTAGTATCGGCACCAAACTGTGGCTACAAAATTATCATCATTGTATTAGGTTATAGTAGCTTACTGTTCTACCAAGAAGAAATGCAGCTGTTGCACCAATAGTAGCACCAAGAGAATCAGCAACAAAGCCCATATGCAACCCTAATAGATCGCCACCTCCAAGATGGTATATTGACAAATGATGCCATATAAAGTTATAGTCATAAATAAAATTAAAGATATCCTACCCAAAGTAATTCACTATATGGAACACATCAAATGAAAATGAACAATACAAAATTATGAGGGGGAAAACATATGGCATCAGAAACAAAGAAGTATAGTCGCCAGCATGGAAATAATATTGTAAAGAGAATAGCATGTGCACATGAATTGGAAAATGATTCTGTCAACTCCTAATTAACCGTTACACATGGACCGATGGATGTTAGTTTTATTACTAAAATGCAATTTTCTTCTTTTAGAATTATATTGAGAACTATGGGTCCAAGAAAAAAGTAATTTTTGAAAGGGGTGGGTTGAACCAAAGAAATTTTTTCCAAGAGCGAGACACCTACTGAGACTTCTTAATCCCAGTGAGAGTTGGAATGATAATAAATTATATTTGAACCAAAAGAGGAAGATGACACGTGAACATGAAATCATAAAATTACAGTAAAATCATACAACAACCGGTAAGAAGAAGATATAACATGTACTCCAAAATTAGCAGGGTGCTGGTGCTTACAGTTAGCACTGAAGCTGGTACCGCAAGAACTGTTAAAGGAATGTAAGCAACAACCCTTCACCGATTCAAAAGGGAAATTAGTCAAAGTTATAAATGACTAATAACGAAGATAAAATTGTCCAGATCGGGAGTATGAATCTCCTCTGTAAGTGCAATAATGGATATATATATTCATATAAAGTATACAACATACAATTAAATAATGTACATCCCTCAAATTTTCAATTTCTATACCTTGCTAGGTACGATTCATATGAAAAGATTAAGCATATCTTAAGTTTTGTTACTCTCAAAGCGTTCATTATATTCGGCTTATTTGTACTCAAGGGAAATAGAGAAGTAATGATGTACCTCAAACAATTACCTAAGGAATGCTACCTGAGAACTTCTTATTGGTGTCCCAAGTGTACCATAAAAAGTACTTGCTTATAGGGCAATATCTCAAATATATGTAGCAAAAATCCAGACCAAATTCAGTTAACTCGACCCTAGCACAACAAATCCTATGGGTTGTAAACAACATCGCACCACCAGACGGAGATTCTAATCAGTACTTAACTTGTAGATTCCTCCGTGACCTAATTTCAAGAGCTGCAAGAACTGGGTGCTGTAAAATGATAACCGCCATGGATTATTCGGCTGCGAACTTGACTATCAATACTCATAAGTTCTATGTCATTGAATTTGCGAGTTTCATTAACCTTACCCCTTGGCATCGATTTGGATTCTCTGCTGCTAATGTCGCCATACTTGAAGCAATCAAAGGGTTCTCAGTGGTTCATATAGTTGATCTAATAGCGATCAAAACAGCAAGCAACAACGCAATCAAACTTAACAGCAACAATGATCAAAGCAGCAAGTAATGAGAGATGGAAAATAAATCTAGACAATAGAGTAAAGAGAGTGGGAAAGAGAGACACATATTGCCAAACACACCTTGACCAACCCTATGGGTACCACTACCAGGTACCCTCAGAATACCGGACACAGCTTTGTGATTGAAGCTTTGAGGATATCAGGAAAGGGATTGTGTTAGATCCATCAGTGGACATGTCTCCTTCTAAGGGTTGGATCGTGACTAGAGGCCGAGATGCGATAGAAGATGCCATTGTTAGGGTTTGGAGGTTGGAGAGAGTGAAAATGAAATTATGGTTTTGTAGGTTTATATTGGGGAAATATTATATTGATTTGAGTCTGGATTAGCTAGAGGGGATCAACCATGTCTGGATGTGGCATTGTGGAGATGGAGAGATGGAGAGAAGAAGAAGAGTCTGGAGAGATGGAGAGAAGAAGAGTTCCGGTAGTATGAAAGGAGAGAGAGAGATAATGTCGAAAGTACCCCTAAGCTAAAGAGTAGAAGTAATCTAGTCCCTCGATCTCCCCTCTTCCCATAAATCCCAGCACCTCTTTATCCCTGAGATAATGGTAAATATGTCTATACGAAAAACACCGTTGCTTAATGTATAATAGATTTAATATAATAGTTCATTACTGGCAGAACAAATGGTGTATGATAAATTAAAATCTTTGGCACTTTTAGACACAAAGAAGGTCAGATAGGGTAAAAAGAGACAAACCTCTCGGATAATGTTTTTACCATGATGGATTGGATGCATCCTTGTCAAAAGCTCCAGAAATACTATTCCAAGACTCTAAACGTCACTGTTGTCCATCAACTTGCATGTTAGGAAATACTATGGGTTGAGATAACCCTACATGAAAGATGAGGAATGACCATTCAGCTATCTTTAACATGTAAATGGCAATCATTGAACTACTTTAAACTGAACATTGATAGAGTCTAACATAACTAGCTATTAGCTCAAGTTATATGAAAAATTGCATGCTAATTCGCCTGTCTTGAACATGTAAATGACTGTCATTGAAGTAATTTTAACTCGACATTGAAAGAGTCTAACATAATTAGCTTTTAGCTCAAGTTATATGCAAAATTGCATGCTAATACGGCTGTCTTGAGCATGTAAATGACAGTCATTGAAGTACTTTTAACTGGACATTGAAAGAGTCTAACATAATTAGTTTTTAGCTCATGTTATATGCAAAATTGCATGCTAATACGTTAACTTTATAAAACAACTGTACAGTCTACTACCATAACTTACTGGGGTGCCTTTCATGATGGTAGATATATGGTCAGGAACAACATCTTCACAATCTGGGACTGGTGTAAGCCGGGAGAGTCCAAACTTAACAACCTTAGTTGTAAACTTGGATTCTAGCAATATTGTTGGAGAGTATGTATAGTAGTATTAGGAGTGTGAAAAACTATATGTTTGTATTTAATATATTTTGAGAAATTAGGTCAGAACAATTCCTATTAATTAATGATCAGCGGATAAGCATAAACAATCAATAGTTATGACAGGAAAATAAAAGACACAAACAATTTTTTACCCTGTGGAAACTCCTTACTTAGGAGAAAAACCACAGGTTATTGTCGATAAACTCGACAACCAAAAATTTACTAATAAAAAAGAATTACAATCTAAAATACACTTACAGACTCAATAACCTCATTTCACGATTATCTCTCTTTTGATCCAAGCTTCACGCCCTTATTATTTCGTTCTCGCAACGACGTTCCTTGATCTCACAGCAAAGATAACCCTTCTAAAATCACTCTAAAACAATTTGTGCAAAGTAGAATTAACTAATTCAACATCAATCTCAGGATGTTAGGCTTTTTATTGATATTGATTAGTCTTTCTGATAAAGGATATAAAGCTCTAAAAAATAAACTCAGTAAAAAACTTGGTGAGGAGAAAAACGAAATAAGGTTTGTTTAAATATTAAAATAGTTTTTCCTGAGACTCGTTCGATCGAGACACAAAGTCGTTCGAACGAGATCCCCAAATAAGCCAACAAAAAGGCAGCTTTAAACTCGTTTGAAAGGTCATTCGACTGATGGATTGAGTCAAAGCAGTTTGAAACTCATTTTAAAAGGTTGTTCGAATAAGATACCAAAATAAGCCTACAAAAAGATGGAGTTTGAAAAATGCTTGTCTTTTCCCAGAAGTCATTCGAACGAACAGAAAACTCGTTCGAACGATAAAGTAAAATAAGTTTAAAAACAAAGGCAGTTAAAATGTTTTGGCTTTTCCTTTATCAGAGTTCTACTTACCAACTTACCTTCTCGGCCGTTGGATGTAGAAGACTTGCCCGACGGTCTTACTTCTATCACCGTCTTCGACTGAGATAACCATGGGACTTCACATACACGAAATGAGACAAACAAAAACCTTTCAATCTCCCCTTTGGTTCATTTTGTGACAAAATTAAAATTAATACCTAAGCATCACTCTGTTGTACTTCCCAGACACAGAGACAACCTAGAATTTAGACTGACACAACCCCTTTCATCAGCAGGTTCAATCTCTAGACCTCTTCCACAGATAACATCTTTTGCACTTTAAAACGTATCAAACAACTATTATTTAATATCTGCACACTCAGCAAACTAGTTTATGATATGTGTGTAAAAAACAACTTAAAAAAATCTCTAAAAACTGAAAGATATGATCATAAAGGTATCATAAAAGTATAAAACCAGAAAAGCATGATTATATATCCTTTATTGTGCTATCTGGCCAGGGATACTCATTTCTCCCCAATTTTTGTCACAAAAGAAATAAAACACAATCCAATACACAATTCAAGGCCACGGAGTCTGCAATAACAAACTCCACCATCTGCAAAAACCCACTACCAATAACATAAACCAATACCGAGAATTTGTCAAGTAATCATCTGTATGAAGCAATTACGCAACAAAACTCTGTAAAAATTTAGGCACAAATGGCATTCTCAACTACACGAATAATCACCCCAATTACCGCACTAAACCCCCAATCACTTTCTGCAAGTCCCTAATCTCCATAACACAAACCAATTTTGGGAACTCGTCAACAAATCACATTCTAACGAGTATAGTCACCAACACAATCTCAATCGCCAACAAGCATATTCACAATCATCATAATTACAATTATCAATGATTACCAAAAGCATTCCATAGACACCTGTTATTTGAAGTAAAGAAAGACTGAGGAGAAATAGCGCAAGAGATAGGTGAGAAATGACCAAACCCCAGTCTCGTTCGAGCGAAAACAAATTCGTTCGAACGAAGCATCAAGTTTTGCATAAAATCCATTGCAGCTTGAAATGGATGAAATGAGACCAAAACTTATTCGAACGAATAATCAAGTTTTGCCTAAAATCCACTGCAGCTTAAAATGAATGAAATTAGACCAATCAGTCGTTCGAATGAACATAAAACTCATTCGAACGAATGGATAGAAAAAGGTAAACTCAACGACATTAAACAAGTAATCAAGAAGCAGACACAAGAGACATAAGGTAAGACCCAGGATTTGCGAGATAAAATGGAGACTGCCAAACATACTTCCCCTCAAAACATGCATCAAATTTATAGGCATAGCAGATATATGACATATCAGAGAATATTATTGATCTATAAATGAAATAGTGTAAAAGAACTTGGTGTGTGTCTGTAGTCTAATCAAAGTCCTGACATTTAAGCGTTGAAAATCACTATATGGAAAAAAAGGCCTCTCATGGTTGGTCTCTCAAAATTACTGAGAATTGGCTAGGAATCACTTTGAGGAAATATGAATATGAGTATACTGAAATAAAAGCCATTAATATTTATATAAAGCAATGCTATTTTACTGAAAGATCTCACGGAAGGAAACTCAATTGTTATTGGTAGTATCAAGTTAAATACCATAAATTCTCCAACTATCATCTCCACTAAACCTATTGGACTATACTTAGAATTAACTAGGACTTTCAAGGTTGTAAAGTAGGAAAAGGTAGGCTAGTGATGAAGTAGGTATTTTGCTGGCATTCTGAGGATAAATGTAACTACCACCTTCGTTTTTGATATCGAGACCCCTGATTCCTTTAATTTTTTTTCCACTGTAATGTTTCTAGAGATATACTAGATCTTCTAGTACTATTTGAATTTATGCTTTGAAAAATAATGTCGCACATGCAATACTAATTTATACAACTCCCTTCATACTTGATCATTTCCTGTCCTCAGAATAAAAGGTTAAACCAGAATTGGCATATACAAAGAAATGGCTTATTTTTATGCTCAAAGGATAGCAACTGATTAAAATTTTTGGGATAAGTATTGAGAGGTCAAAGAAGGGGCAAATAACAATGCATAAAATCATGTCTTAAGCCACATATAATTTCTTATTTCGCCTAGAATTAAGTAAAGAAAATATTATTGTATTTTAACTTGAATTAGATGTCACCACCAACAATTGATTAATGTATAAAATAATGAGATCATAAACAAAGAGAGATTTTGCTAGAAATAATTTATTTAAGAACACTCAAAGCTTACACAAACGATTCGATCCTCACATAAAGTTAGGTAACGAAGTCTCTAGCTACATTTTTCCTTAAGGTGGCTTTAGTGAAGAACAAGTTGTACCAAGTAGCTCAAACATTAAATGAATATATGTCGAATAAATAAATCTCGGTCATGCATATGCAAAGTTAAGATAGACTTTAATACAAAAATAAGGGGAAATAAAAAATAAGAATAAAAGGAACGACACATACCTGACGCTTTCCACAGAATAATGACACAAACAGTCAGGATGACCGAAGAGTTACTTAATAGAATAAACATCAATACTTCTAATCCAAGATTCATCAGATAAATCATCTTTCATGTTGGTTGGCTTAATCATCGACCCATAACACACACTCTTCACCGTCTCATATAGCGTAGAAGAGGTTAACCGAGTTTTTACTTGAACAATACTCTCTCCATACCATTGGGCAAAGTTGAAATCAGTTTGAGACATTATTGTAACATTGAACCATAATTGTGGTAGAAGATCCTTCTTCTAAACCAAAACGGGTTTCACTTTCTTTCATACTTTTGTTGCTTGAGTCAAATTCCTAAAAACATTCAAAGACTTTTAGATAAAATGGGATTATCAACCGATTGGGCATATGGTCGATAGGGTTTCCCTCTTTCCCTAGGAAATTCATTCCTATCACAGAATTCAAGAGCATATCTGCATTAGGGAGTAAGATGACCCTTTTGTCTACAAGCCTGGCAATAAAGTACAAAAAAGATAGAAGACTTCCTAACCTGCATCTAAGGAGCATTAATAGCGCTTTGATTGGGCAAATATGGTACTGGAGTAGCTTTAACAAACTTGGTGATTTGAGGTATAGTAGACTTAACATTTTGCACGTCAAATTGAACTCCCTTTTTGTCAGTACCATTTTTGCTCATACTTAGAATTTTTTCAATATTCTTTGCTCCATGGAGAAAAACTTCAAGTTTCTGCTTAGTGGAAGTCGAGTCAAGTTTAAGTTTAACAAGTTTAGTTTCAGTCAATTTTTACTTTTCTATAACAGTATGTTTTTCTTTTTCACAAATATAAGGTTCTTTCTTATTCTTAAGTTTCTCAAGTTGAGAAACAAGTTGAGAATACAAATCTTCAAACTTGGATTCTTCACAATTATCAATTTCATAATCACTTTGATCTTCAGTAGAGTTTTTTAGCTTAAAATGGTCAGAATAATCATTACTAGAGTTTATTATAGTAGGAAACGCACAATTGTTGCCATTTTCATATTCTTGGGGATAATTATTATTAGTATCAAATTCATCATTATTATCATCCCAAGTAACCTTAATATTCATAGTCTTGTGGTTACTATTAAAATTCTTAATGGGACAACTGTGAGCATAATGACCATACTTGTGACACCTATAACATTTAACTTTATTTAAGTATTGTTCAAGATTAGTCTGCTTGCCATAAGACTTAATACAGTCATGAAGAAGTGGCTTATAATTCACATTTTACCATTATTTCTCAAATTGCCATTTTTTCAAGAATTTTCTAAACTGTTGGCCTATAACAGTAATCTGTGAATCAAAATCCAATTCCTCATCATTGTTAGAGACACATAAGTTGTCAACTTCTCTGGTTTCTTAAGAAGACGAAGAGTTGGAGGAAGAGTTAAAACCAACACTCATATTTTTCTTAGAGTTTTCCATTTCCATCTCGATTTCAAATGTTCACAATTTTCTAGTAAGTTTGTCAGGCTTCATAGTTTTAAGATTTTGAGCTTCCTCTATGGTATCACGTCTGGATTTAAAACTCTTAGGGAGATATCTTAGAATTTTGAAAACTATTTGAGCATCAGTATGTCCAACTCCTAAAGAGGCACTATTGTTGAAAATGTCACCTAGTCTGGCTTAAAACTCACCAAATGGTTCATCCTCACTTATTCAAATATTCTCAAATTGAGAGGTGAGCATTTACAATTTACTATCTTTAATAGTATCATCACCTTCATGAGTACATATTAAGATGTCCCAAGCTTCTTTCGAAGTGGTACGCGCGGAGATGTGCCTATATTTACTTTGGCTTAACACATTAAAAATGGCATTAAGACCTTTAGAATTATAATCAGACATTTTTTTTTCATCCTTAGTCCTTAATTTCTAGGTTTAGGAATTTTTAAAGCTGTTGGCTCACCCCGCATTACAGTCGGGGGTACCCATCCATCTTCAATAGCAATCTAGGCATCTTCTCTCATAGATTTTAAGAAGGCAATCATTCGAACCTTCCAGTAGGGAAAGATCGTGCCATCAAAGAGTGGTGGACAATTTATAGGACCTCTAAAATTTTCGAAATCCATTAAATTAAGCAAACACTTAAAAAAGGATCACCGCTCAGGATTTAAAGCCTTCAAGTGATTCTGCTTTGCTACCAATTGAAAAAAGATATGCTCGTATTTATATATTTTAAGAAATTAGGTCAGAACAATTCCTATCAATTAATGATCTAGGGATAAGCATAAACAATCAATAGTTATGATATGACAGGGAAATAAAGGACATAAACAATTTTTTACCCTGTAGAAACTCCTTATTTAGGCAAAAAACTACATGTCATTGTTGATAAACTCAACAACCAAAAATTCACTAATCAAAAAGAATTATAATTTGAAATACACTTACAGACTTGATAACCCCTTCTCGTGATTATCTCTCATCTGATCCAAGCTTCACGTCCTATCTCTTTTGTTCTTGCAACAACGCTCCTTGATCTCACAGTAAGGATCACCCTTCTCGAATCACTCTAGAATAATTTGATGGAAGTAGAATTAACTAATTCAACATTAACCTCAAGATGTTAGGTTTTTGATTGATCTTGATTAGTTTTTCTGATAAAGGATATAAAACTCTAAAAAATAAACTTAGTGAAAAACTTGGTGAGGAGGGAAACGAAATAAGATTTGTTTAAATACTAAAATAGTTTTTCCCGAGACTCGTTCGTGCAAGACACAATGTTTTTCGAACGAGATCCCTAAATAAGCGTATAAAAAAATGCAGTTTTAAACTCGTTTTATAGGTCGTTCGAATGATTTTTTAAACAAGATACCTTAATAAGCCTACAAAATGAGGCAGTTTGAAACTCGTTTGTCTTTTCCCAGATATTGTTCGAACGAACAGAAAACTCATTCGAACGTAAAAGTAAAATAAATTTAAAAATAAAGGTAGTTAAAATGTTTTGGCGTTTCCTTTGTCATTGTTCTAGTTACCAACTTGCTTCTCGACCGTTGGTTGTAGAAGACTTGTCTGGCGGTCTTACATTTGTCACCGTCATCGACTGTGATAACCACGAGACTCCATATACACGAAATGAGACAAACCAAAACCTTTCATATTTTTCAAGAATTAGAAGTTTTATATTCCTAATAATCTACAATCGAATTAGAGACTACCGTATCGGAGAATTAATGAAAACACAAAATTTGGTGGTTTAAATTTTCTAAGAAGAACTTCTATTGCTCAATTGATTTAATTACAATCAATTGCTCTTCCAAACCCTAAGTTCTCAATCACAACTTGAATCTCTAGATCTCCCCCTTCACATTGCCTAGCCTTGCCCTTAAATAGGTTATAAGTTTTATAGTTACAATATAGGACTAAATTGCCCTTAAAATGACCTAAAATTGAAGTTGTTGTAGCTCTATTCGAATAAATCATTTCTCTATTCGAACAAATGACTCATTATAGGCTCAGTTCGAATAAAGAATTTCTCTATTTGAACTAAAGACTCATAATAGGCTCTATTTGAATAAAACATTTCTCTATTTGAATAAAAGACTTAGAATATGCTCTTTTCGAAAAAACATTTCTTTATTGGAATAGACCTCACCTTTGACGTCTTTTAATAGGTTTAATATTTTGATCCTCTTAGATCATGGCCCCTCTCTTTTTGAGCTTTGAGCTCCTGCTTAGGCTAATATTAGAGATAAGGGTAAGCGGTCGTGCCCATTTCCCTATTGTACCACTTTAACTTGCTGGGTGATGGGCATGTAAAATGAGCATTTCATGCCTTCTATTTAAAGCTTCTAAGGCCTCATTTTTATTAATAAATAAGACTTATATGATTATTTCATGATTTTCAGGTTATACAAGAATAAATGTGCACGAAAGAGCCAAATTTCTGAGTACTATTGGAGATTTTATTTTAAATACAAGTTTTCAAGCTATTTACAGGAGTTATTGATAGAGATGCTCCAAGAAATTAAAAGTAACTTGGTGCAAAAAGGGAGAACAAATTTCCAAATCAAGAAAAACAAGTTTCAAGCCAAAATAACACCTAACAAAAATCAAGAAGCAGAACTTAGAAAATTCAGATTGGGTTGATACTTTATAAAGATTTAAGAAAGTCACTAATTTATTTTGCATAATTTTATGGAATGTATTTTTTCGAGAATAAAATTGGAAAGTCAGTGATAACTAGCAGTTTTTGGACTTTCTAATTTGGATATAAATTTTAGGATTCTTATGATAAATAAATAAGATTCATATTCCTCTCTGTACAGAAAAAGTTCTTCAAGAGACAACTACTTTTGTAAGAGAAAAAGAGGTTAAAGAATTAAAGAAGATCTTTGGTTGCTTTGAAGTTTTTTCTTGGTTGTAAGTTTTAATTACACAATAAAAGTCTTAAGTTAATTATTTTCTTCATGTCTTCATTCTTCTTTCTTTACATTAATGTTAAGAATATGAGTAGTTAATTACTTGTTAGGGTGAGGATGGAGCTACCATTAATCAATGTTTAGTATATAGTGTTGTTATAGTAGAATTTCCCCCTATTATGCTTAATTATATAATCTCTCTATATTAGTTGTAGTTGATGTATTATTATTCTATGGTCACCTTAAGATATAAAATAAGTTTTAAGGAACTATGAATAATATAGTTAATTTTATTTGCTTAAATCATTATTGCTAAGTTATTTTAGAATATTACGTCGATTAACGAATTTTTTTAACAATGCTTTAATAGTTTGTATTTATAATGCATGTTCTTATTCACATAGTATGTTTTGGTTAGTATATCAATATAAGAGGAGATCAATTTGATGTAAGGCTGTTAAAAGTATTCTCTTTAAATTGGAAAATCTACTACTTAATTATTTATGTTGATATGTATTATGACGGGGAAATCTAATCCCTAATTTCTACAAATTCAGCAAATCCCAAAATTTAGTTTTATTTCTTGTTGTTAAAGTTTAAATATTTTCGCAGTTCAAGTATTTTTATTAGAGAACACAAGATTGAAAACAATTTTTAGTTTAGTTTGTAATAGAGGATGACAATCCATAATTTTATACCCGTTTTCTACAAAGACCCATTTTTTCCAATTAGCAAAATGGCGCCGTTGCTGATTTCGAACTAAAATTGAAAGTAGTTTCTAATTGTCTGTTCTTCTTACTAAAATAGTTTTGTCTATTTTAGTAACTCATTAGTTTTCCGAGTTTTAACTTAGTTATTTTTGTTAGCTCTTAATTTAGTTTTCTAGTTTCCTAAGAAAATAAAAACAAAAAGATTTTTTTTGTTTCTATTTAATTTCATATTTTATAGTATTCTACATTCTATGAAAGAAATCTAAAAGCATTTGTTTAGTTACTTTATATTATTTTTTTAGTTTGTTATTTCTGAAAAAAAGAAAGTTTAGTTCATATTTTCATTTTTGTTCTTTCCTTTTCCGGCTTGATGTATTTTCTTTTGTGTCTATTTTATAAAAGCTCATTAATAGAGTGAACAAGCGGAAGAATGTTGGCACAAATGAATCAAAAAGCAAATGGATGCCCCTACTACACCACATCAATAGTGGGCAATACAACAAATCACATCATTCTCGATCATGCCTAGAATTTGCATCCGAGATCAATTCAAGCATTTCATGATGGTTTAGGAATTAGATTAAATTTTGTTGTTTGATATTCTCCCTTTATTTTTATTTTCTCTTTCGTTCTTCGTGTGTATTGTACTGGGATATGACATTGTAATCTTGAGCGATAGTGTGTAATTTTAAGGGGAGAAAAAAGTTATAATTTTTCAGCAGGAATTACGATTCGAATCCGTACTCGGGATGAACATCCTTTCATTGCCTACTTGAGCTAAGGATCCCGGGTGTGCCTTCTCAATGTTTTACTAAGGTAAACAACGAGCCCTAAAAAGCCACCCGCAGGTACACTCTATCACCGAGCTCCTGCGAAGTTGTCGTTGATTGTTAATGTGTTTGATGTTTGCGCATTTTTCAATTCCAAACTAGTTAAAGGGCAAACAATGAATGGGGTTTTATCACTCATGTGTTATAACCACACACTATGACCCTGAGAATTCATCGCTCAGTTTAAAATAATTGGAACACTACGTTGACTTAAAATCAACAAAGGTTAAGCCATAAAAGAAATAGTTAATCAAAATTGCTTATAGAGCTCGGATCGGGAGCATTAGGAACACGCTCATTAGAACACCTAACAGATGCTATGTTTGGCTTTAAGAAGTACGTTCCCTAGCATAGCTAGTTGGGAAAGGTGATCATAAGCGGTTTGCCCCGTCTTCCATCACATGTGCATCTAAGTGACTAGATTTGCATGTGAGTTATTGCTAAAGTGAGTAAAAACAACTCAACGTGAGAACCGATCCAGTGTCAAGAATAGGAGTCACTGAACCCTGAGACCGGGTTCTCAATTAAACCTTCATTAAAGCCCATATAAAAAAATCAAAAAAGGGATTTCCTTAAGTAATTGATACCTGATTGACTAAGATTCACCATTTACGGTGTTCTATAGTTGGAATCCACTTATCACTAGGTGGGATTAATTACTAGACGGAAGATGTACCTAACCTTTGATTGAGGACTGTTGTGATTCTATTTCAGACATTAAATCTTGCATGATCATCATAGTACACATATTTAGTATATGAGGCAATGGTATTGAGATCCTAAAAATTGCCTTGAAAGTCTTCGAGAATCTGACCTTAGTGATATTCCAATCCAATTTAAAGTAGATAGCTCGACCCTATCAGAGATTCTCGTCTCAGTTGACACCAACGATCCTTCAAATCTTATTGATATGGAACTATTTTTTCTGTTGAAGGTAAGTTTGAAGCTTTTTCATTCAACGTCACCCCAGTAAAACCCATCTCAACTCCACTTCCTTCAACTAGTCCATTTCAACTTTCACCCCAAGCCTTCGAGATGGGAGATGCCAATGGCTATGAGAATAATAATGTGAATGGTTTGGAACCGGTGTAAATTCCTCTCAACATTCGCATGTTTCCTAAAATGATGAGTAAGCCCTCCTGTATTATCTTATCTGCCATGACTGGGCAATTTAAACTCAGATATGCACTCATCAATTCCTTGCCCAAATTCTTAGGAGGGGATGATGAAAACTCATATGCCCATGCGGGAGAATTTGATTATTTAATGTTTCTCCAAAAATTTAAGAACGAGAATGAAATGGAAGCTATGAATGTCCTATTTCCCTTTTCTTTACTAGGGAAAGCTAAGAACTGGCTTCATTCTCTCCCACCAAGTTCAATCACAAGTTTTGACATGCTTTTAAAAGCTTTCTATAAAAAGTTTTATTTACTTGAGAAAACCGAGACACTCCTTAGAGCCATTCTTAGGATTACCCAAAATATTAATAAAAGCTTAAATGACTATCTTGAACGATATAATGGATTGCTCTTGCAATGCCCTCATCATGGTATCGATTCATGGGTCATTACTAGAAACCTTTGCGATAGGTTAGATGCTAAAACTAAGAAGACTATTGAATCCTTTTTCTTAGAACATTTCACTGATAAGGATAAAGAACATGGTTGAATATTCTTAGAAGAAATGGCTAAAAAATTACAAACTTGGGGAACCATGAGAGTAAATGATATCACAAAAATGGGGGTAAGGCCTTTGAAGTTGGATCCAACTCAGATTCAGAGGCTACACTGACAACTATCTTGCAAAAAATTTAGTCTTAAGAAAGTGTGAATAACAAGTTGTCCACTAGAGCACCCATTTTTCATACTAATATGTTAGCCTATACTGTGCGTGATATAGAACACTCTCTTCAAGACTGCCCATTCATTCATGAAATTAAGGTGGTGAAGAAAGATTATGTGAATGCTTTTTATCAAAAACCTTCTTCATACCCTATAATCAATCATTTAATCAAGGGAGATCTTTTGGGAGGAACAACTCTTACTCAAGCAATTTTAACAATTCATATAGAAGATCTTATTACCAGGGGAGCTCTTCAGGGGTCAATCTTATCAACCCAACCACCAACCTCCTCAACAAACCACTCCATATATTCTACCTCAGAATAGGAAACTACCTTCGGATAATGGCATCCAAGCCTTATTGTAATCTAATGCCCAGCTCATGCAATAATTCATAAAAATGAATCAACAATCCATGGCCCTAATAAAAACATCTATCACTCAGTTAACTTCTAGGTTAAGTACAAGAGACAAACATACATTTCATAGTCAAACCTAACCTAACCCGAGGGATCAAAGTAATAGCTCAAAAAACTGTGATCATGCGAATACTCTTATCACATTAAGGAGTGGAAAAATTATTGAAAATAATGTTAGGATGCCTGATGATGAACCATGTGTAAATCCTAATCCTAAGGATGTTATTGAGGAGGAAGAACTCCCGAGTCAAGAACCACATGTCAAAGCGGAAGAAACTGAACAAGTTTCACCTAAGGAAACGATGGCTGAAATATTACACCTAAAGTCCATAGGGCACATTTTCCTCACATGCTTATTAAAAATAGAAAGAACATTTCTGACGAAGAGGCTAAAAAAATATTTTAAAATTTAAAGATTAGTATTCCTTTTAGTGAGGTGATGCGATAAATTTTGTTATACGCGAAACATGTTAAAAACCTATGTATGTTCAAAAGATGAATGAATGTTTCCAAAAAAGATTTTAACATCCATGGCAGTGATAATGCCATTCAATTGGATGCCCAGTGTAGTTCTGTAATTCCTCTCAGGGACAATAATAAGTGTATATTCATTTTGGGCTAGACACTTTCCACTGGATGAGGGTACCACTCGGCTCTCTCTGGGTTTCTCTCCGTCCTTTTGACTTAGATAGTTGTCTCTAGAAGATGAAGAGGTCTCAATAGACAACGAAGAAGATCCTTCTAGATTACCTCTATACCTCTACTTATAGGGAGGGTTTGACCTAGGAGTGCCTCTGCTCATGTGCTTTATACAATTCCTAAGATGTCCCTTCAGGGTCGTAGGCTTCTGTATTTCCACATAGGCAGAGGGGATAATGAATGGCTTGTCGTTGCTTATGCTCGCATCGACTTTATGGTTGTTTAGGCGAGTCCTAGCCCAAGTCCTACATATCATTAGTAGGAAGGCCCCGAGACGGCCTGACCGGAGAGCAATTCAACGACCTTCCACTTCGTAGTTAACAAGAGCATGCTCCTTCAATCACCCTCCCCTAAGGTTTTGCTCGTAGTAATGGAGAACTGAGGTGGTATGGTTATGGATTTGTCAGTCATTGTATTGGGAGGTGTGTGATATCATGTCTGTCAGTACCTTGGGAAGGGAGAAGAGTAATTATTATTTGGAAAAACATGTGGCATGTGGTGGCTGTCACTATCGGTGATGTGCCACATCATTATGGTAGGTATGGTTATTAATGATAACCGCCTCCCCGTGTTCCCCTATATAAGGGGACTTACTGTTGAGTGAGAAAAACTTTGCTGTTCATTATTTGTAATTACAGTGAGTTTGAACTCGCTTCTTTCTTGCTATGTTCTTGGAGCGTTGCCTGTATGGGAAGGTTCTGGTTGGTGTGACAATCTGTTTGGGTCGTGAGCTGTCCGTCATTGCACATTGGTATTACCAGTGAGTTTCCAAGTCGATTTGCTTGATTTATATTGATACATAGTTATTTGTTAGTTTTAGCGAAGTTTCTCGCTTAGTACTTTATGACCGGTAGGGGTATTATAAAATGGCAGGGAAACCAGTGATGTTGTGGTTGTATCGCATTATGAGATTGTAAGAGTGGCTCAACTATGATGTCGAGATGAATCATTTACTACACATCGTGGAATCACAGTTAGGGTGGCGGCCGCATAAGGCCAGGTGAGGGCATCGGAGTATTAGATCCCTGAGGTGCCCTAGTTTGCTATATGGCCATTATGCCCTTCGTACTTTAGGTTGTGTCTGACATTTGTACGTAGATCATGTAGGGACGTCCGGGCACCAAGCACGAGTCTGTGTACCCTGAAGTTTAGGAAGAACGAGGCGAGGGATGGTATCTTTGGGTGAGAAGTCGTTGATGGAGGGGTCTGCTACCATACCGCCTTGCGCTGGTACCTCGGTTCCTCAAGATTTAAATGATGTGGTGCGTGTGGATTTTATGGTACGTGGGAGAGTGTTTGGGGATATGGTTCACGAGGCAATTATCAGTGGTCGGGTAAGGGTTATCTCTGAAAGCTTCTGGACTTTCCCCAATGAGTGGAGTTTTCCTGGCTCGTTAGCCGAGTACGAGTGGGTGGGGATAATGATAAAGTACCTAAATGAAGTCAATGAGCAAGCAAGGGCCTGTGGAAGTAATGAGTAGATATGGTTAGACTACCAGACATTGGCACCCAATCAATGTATCATCTACTAAAGGTAGTTTAATATGGGCTTGAGGTTCCCTTTAGATGATCTAACGAAGAAATGCTTGAATTTGTTTGGCCGGGTACTAGGGCAGATGAATGGTAACTTTTACCGAGTGATGACGGGGTTCTGACTGATCAATCAATCAGTGCCGCCTCTTTAGAGCGTTGCTTATTCCAATATTCTAGTTACTTATAAGATGGGGCGTTGTCCTCGTTAGTGGGATGTGGTCCCCGAGGTTACGGGGAACGAGGTGGAGGAGGTCGGTGTATTGGACGAGCCTGCGCCACCGCGTGTTATCCGTTCACGCCCTTGGGAGGGTCGTGAGGGATGACAGGCCCAAACCACGACCAAAATGAGAAAAGTGGCGGCCAAGGCAGCCCCAGTCAGTGAGGGAGAGGCCGAACCAAGGTGTTAGAAGATCATGTGCACCTGTGCTCCTGGGTGGAGGCACTGGTACTGTATAGCTCAAAAGTCCAGTGGGCCCAAGATTTTTAAGTTTCCTATGAGTAGTAACTATTGGTGTTGTCATCCAATCTTGGAGAACGGTGCCTTTGATTACGTTGATAGGCTCAATTGCCATTTACGTCATAATGTTCTTAACACCAAGTGTACGTTGCTTATCGCATTATTATTATAGTCAATGCATTTATCACGTATGTTGTTCATTCTATCTAAATATTTGCTCGTTGTCGTGTAGGTGGGCCACTCTCCAAAGTGACGTATAAGAATTTTCATTTGCGTTTGCTCAGTCACATGAATAAGGATTGTTAGGTATTGACGAATATCTTGGATGGTACCTTCGTATCGAACCAGTACAGGTCACCGTAAAAGTATAGCGAGCCGCATTTACATGCCATGAGTGGTACTTATTATGTACAGAGTGTTCACAGTTACAAATCCGTGGAGAGTATTAGAATGAAGCCTCAGTTTCTGGCTACTAGGGGGAGGGATGCGTCTGGCTCGATGCAAGCTGCGCCCCTTATGGTTGAACTGAGCCCCGGTCTTAGGGGTGTCGGTAGTCATACGGAGAAGGATGCCCCAACAACAAAGCGGCATAAAACTATGACTACAAGTTTTATTGATGAGGACCTAGATGCTCTTCAGGGCAGGGAAAAGTAATTACTTTCCCAGTCGTTCGTGGAGGAAGGGACCCGCTCGATGGGCAGTGGGAAACTGTTCTCTGGTGGCTTGCCAGAGGGGGAGGTGAAAAGCACCCCTTATATGGATAAAGAGAAAGCTCGTCTGGCTATAATGCTTGAGGATCCTTGTGTGCGTCGCATAGCGGTCGTAGTAGCTGTTCGGGTAAGTAACTATCTAGTATGTATGCTTATGGTCTTATTTGGCTTTGTCTAACGGATTACTTTTGTAGCGTACAGTGCACCCTCACCCTCGAGGCCATATTGCTTTGTGGCAAGAATCTTACCGTCTGTAATGCAGAGTTAGAGTTGCGGCTCGAGGAAATATAGGCTCAGCAGAGGGGGCTCATGCAAGAGGCCGTACACCGTGAACTAGCTGACCATGTGGCAAATATGACTGAGGTGCTTGAAGAATGATGGGAAGCTTAAGCTCGAGGGAGATTTAGAGGTGACCCGTAAGCGTTTATAGGCGCTGACACTGGAGAAGGAGGCGGGCGAGCAGGCACTTCGTGAATAGCTCGTAGGGAAGAAATAAGTATCGTATGAGCTGCAGGGTCGTGTGGTGGAGCTCGTGGCGGGCAAGGCGCATTTGGTGGAGGAATATCGCCTCTTCACCGAATGGCAGGTTGCCATGTTGGCACCGCCATTGCTCAATCTGCATCATTATTAGGATGTTCCCGAGCTGTACCACCTGGGCTATTTTGCCCGATAAGGTCCTGTGCCCCTTGGAAATTAAATGGACATCACCCCCGTGGAGGAGGCACAGCTGGATGAGGAGGATGTAGCGGCCACGGGAGCATCCTCTCGACCGTAAGTAGATTTGTAATATTGTGTGGTAAGGCCCGTGGTGGCGAGGAGTAAAGAAATATGTCATAAATTTGTGGTATGGATGGGGCCCTTCGTGGTCATGTACTGTGTAAGATAATAATTTTACTTTTTTGCGAAACTAAGTAGGCGTGTAGTTCCTATAAACCATTTTGGATGCATTGCGTATACTTGTTTGCCTGTCGTACGGGTACTGTGGTCGCTTATAGGATCGGCATCTCAGACTTAGTTAGATACACTCCCCTCGAAAGGGTGGATTAGTTATCGGTGGACTAGGGATAGTGGTCGCGGAGGCTGCCCATCCCTGGATGTATGGGGGACTAGTTTTGATGTAGCTGAAGCGCCATGGGAGTCATAAATGCTAAGTGGGAGTTCCAAAAAATGGTGACATTGTGTAGGGCTACACTGGAAGAAGTGGAGCAGTTTTTAAGAGGCGTAATAATTAGGTAAGGGGTTGTTGGTTTTACCATAAAAATTAATTAGACACCTTCACTTGGGGACTATAAGAGGGGCTAGAAGTATTTAAAATGTAACCACTATTTGGAGCTTCACTCTGAATACCAGGCTTTCTCATAAGAAGATACAGACCCTATCGCAAATGCATTTCGAAGAATGGGTGGCCACGTGGGTAGAGTTCTATACCGAGATGTATTTTGGTCACCGGGGGCTGGCGGGAAATCCAGTGGAGCGGACGTACGTCGACCCTTCTGCTTTGCCAGAGGGGGAGAGGAAAATAGAGTAAAAGTATTGGTTCCGGTATCTCATTTTGCGTGATCAAGTGAAGACTTGGTCCGGCCGTGAAGTAGTCCTGAGGGTAATGACCATTGGGGATGTGAAGGATGCCAGCTGTAAAGGACCAGGCTATGGGATTTCGGAGAGGCCATGCCCTTATTGTATGTAATTTATCACTAGCAGTGTCATATTTTGCATGTTTCTCATTTGTAATTGTTAGTGTAGAAATGGAAGAGAAATTTGTGATTATGTGTAATTATATGTAGTAATCCTCATAGGAGTAAGATGTGTTATCATTTGTGCGGTCCTATAGAGACAGTTAGGCACGAGGTGCCCAATAACTTTTTTTAGTTGTCTTCGTAGAACTATGTGTGCATTGTCGTCTTAATAACCTTATAGGGTCAGTTAGGCGCGAAGTGCCCAATAACTTTTTAGTAGTCCTCGTAGGATTATGTACGCTTTGTCGTCTTAACAACCTTAGATAGTCAGTTAGGCACGAGGTGCCCAACAACATTTTTATTAGTCCTCGTAGGACTATGTACGCTTTGTTGTCTTAACGACCTTAGAGAGGCAGTTAGGCACGAAGTACCCAACAACTTTTTTTTAGTAGTCCTTGTAGGACTATCTATTCTTTGCCGTCTTAGCGACCTTAGAGAGTTAGTTAGGTTCAAAGTATCCAACAAATTTATTAGTAGTCCTCATAGAACTATACATTCTTTGTCGTCGTAACGACTTTAGAGAGGCTGTTAGGTACGAAGTGCCCAACAACTTTATTAGTAGTCCTCATAGAACTATGTACGCTTTCGCTTCTTAACAACCATAATCATTGCGAGGACGTCCAACTTCAAAGACGTCCCCTGTATGGTGAGTGTGCTCTTACTTTAAAAAGTGACTCTCATTTTTGCGAGGACATCCTACTTCAAGGACGTCCCTAGTATGGCAAGTGCACATTTACTTCAAAAAGTGACTCTCGTAGTTATGAGGATATCCTGATGCAAGGATGTCCCTAGTATGGTGAGTGCTCTTTTACTTTAAAAGTGACTCTCGTCTTTGCGAGGACGCCCTACTTCAAGGATGCCCCCAGTATGGTGAGTGCGCGTTTACTTTAAAAAATATTCTCACAGTTGTGAGGACGTCCCCAGGATGGTGAGTGCGCGTTTACTTCAAAAAGTGACTCTCATATTTGCGAGGACGTCCTACTTTAAGGATACCCCCAGTATGGTGAGTACACTTTTACATCAAAAAGTGACTTTTGTCTTTGCGAGGACTTCCTACTTCAAGAACTCCCCCAGTATGGTGAGTACTCTTTTACTTCAAAGAGCGACTCTTGTCTTTGCGAGGACGTCCTACTTTAAGGATGCCCCGAGTATGGTGAGAAGAGTGTAGAGCTAAAATTGAAAACATATATTTTGGTGAGCTATATACACGTATCTTGTTGACACTGATTCCATTTGCGAAGGTTCATTATGTTCTTGAGGGATTTGAGCTCCTCTTTGTCACTATTTAGTAGGTAGTAGGCATTGCAATTGACCATGCGGGAGATGAGGTATGGGCCTTCCCAATTAGGCTGGAGTTTACCCTTGTTATGATTATTAGTTGTAGGGATGACTTTCTTCATGACGCAGTCCCCTTCGCAGAACGGCCAAGGGATCACCCATTTGTTATAGTTTCTCTTTAGTGTCACCTGATACCTAAGCATGCGGGAGGATGCTTCCTCTCTAGTTTTGTCTATCAGGTCGAGGTTCTTGGTGAGGAGTCGGTCGTTGATCTCACTACCAACAATCAAAGATTTCGCAGTATTGGCAATGACCTCGGTAGGGAGTACTGCATCGGATCTATAAGTGAGGATAAATTGGGTGAAGCCCGTAATTTTACGTGGCATCGTGCGGTATGATCACAAGACGTGGGGCATTTCATCGACCGATTGGCCTTTGGCCACGTCCAGGCATTTACTAATTATGTCGATTATTATTTTGTTTGTGGCCTCAGCCTGTCCATTTTCCTGGGGGTATCTGGGGCTGGAGGGCAGGATTTTGATGTGGTAAGGGTGAACATATTCTGTGACCTTTCTATCCACAAATTATGTACCATTATCGGACATCAGAAATGCGGGGATGCCAAACTGTGTGATGATATGCTTCTATAAGAAGGTGATTACCTCTTCCTCCCTAATACGAGCGAGGGGTATTGCTTCGACCCATTTGGTGAAGTAGTTCGTCACTACCAGTAACTATTGACGCCTCTAACTCGACATGGGGAGTACCCCGACAATGTCTAATCCCCATTTTGCGAATGGCCAAGGGCTAAAGACTCTATGGTGGCCGATAGAAGGGGCGTGGATAAGGTACCCATGGAACTAACATTTGTCATACTTTTACGCATACGTTTTGAAGTCTTGTCGCATTGTGGGCCAGTACAATCCCTGTGTTCGAGCTCGATCAGCCATGAATTGACTTGCTGTGTGTGCCTTGCAGATGCCTTCATGGATTTTAGCGATGACCCTTTTTACCCTTTCCCCAGTGATACAGGTGAGGTACAGAGCGTACAGGCTCATCCAGTAGAGTTTGTTGCTAATGACTGTTTATTTTCTTTCGTTGTTACGGAGGCTCTCGGCGGCCGACCGGTCTGCGGGGAGGATATGGTGTACCCCGAGGATGTCATGAAGCGTTTGGCGCCAATCAGTGTCTGCGGGGGCGACTGAGCTATCGGTTTGAATGGCCGTTATCGTATGCTCAAGCAGGCTAGGCATATCATGGATATCTACCTGAATAACCAAGAGTTAATCGCCAATAATTCCAGCTAAGTACGGGAGGGTATCAGAGTGCCTATTCTCACAGCAGTAAATATGCTCGAGGTTGACCTTTCTGAATTTGCTCAGTCACTGTTTCAAGATTTCCATATAGTCAGACATTTTGTCGTTGGCCTAGAATGTCCTGTTATGTTGGTTATTATCTAGCTGCGAGTCGGTAAAGATGGAAATTTCTCCTACACCCAGGGCCAACGCTGAATCTACCCCGCATAAAAATGCCTCGTATTCTGCTTTGTTGTTACTGAGGGGGAAGTTAACCCGTATAGCTTTCTTAATTTTTTTATCGGTAGGAGTAACCAGCACTATCCTCAAACCCGAGCCACCCACGTTAACAGACCCATCCGTGTATAGCTGCCACCCCTTAGTATAGGTTAGCTCATCGTCATTCTGATGGGAGTCATGGTCATCCTTCTCCTTGTTGTGCCAGTTGTCATCATCAATGGGGAGGTCAGTTAGGAGGTCGGCGACTACCTATCCTTTGACAGCGACCCTCGGCTTGAAGCATATGTCAAATTATCCTAGAGTGATTGCCCATTTCGCGATGCGGCGAGTTTTATCTTTCTTGGCGGATATCTCTCGTAATGGTTGGGTGGTGATGACCTTGATTCTATGGGCTTGGAAGTACGGTCGTAACTTCTGTGAGGCGTATGCCAGGGCGATGGCCTATTTTTTAACTGTGGAGTATCACATTTTCGCTCCTAGGAGGGTTTTATTGATGAAGTAGACCAGTTTTTCAGTTCGGTTATCCGTTCAGATGAGGACTGTGCTGATAGATTCATCTCTATTCCTGTGATATAAGGCCAGCAACTCATGTTCTTTTGGTGCACTGAGGATAGGTGGCGTGGCTAAGTATCACAACATATCCTGGAAGGCTACCTCGCATTCGTCGTTCAATTGGCACTTTTTTTTCTCACAGATACATTGGAATAATGGATGGCATTTGAAGGGGGCTTTGTTGATAAAGTGACCGAGCGCAACAATTTTTTCCATGAGGGCTTGAACTTACTTTAGTGTCTGTAGTGATGGCATATAGGCGAGGGCACGGATCTGATCAGGGTTGGCCTTAATTCCTTGTTGAGTGTCTAAGTGTGACGAACTTCCCCGAGGAGACTCCAAAGCAGCATTTCTCAGGTTTCAGTCGTATCTTATAGGATCGTAGCTTTGTAAAGATGGTCTTGAGGTCGGTGAAATGGTCGCTGCTCATCCTACTCTTTACGAGCATGTCGTCAATGTAGACTTTAGCTATTTTCCCCAATTATTCTTCAAAGGTGGCGGTGACAAGGCGCTAGTAGGTAGATCCCGCGTTCTTCACGCTGAAAGGCATGACGGTATAACAGTACAGGTTCTGCTCAATGGTCAAGGAAGTGTACTCTAGTCCTTGACTACCAATGGTATTTGGTTGTACCTGGAATAACCATCCATGATGGACAACCGTTCGTGTCTGGCCGTGGAATCATCCAGTCTGGTGATGAGGGGAATGGGGATGCCATCTTTTGGGCAATGTCTATTGAGGTCGATAAAATCAATACAGACTCGTGTTTTCCCATTCTTCTTGGGGACGGCTGCCATATTGGCTTCCTAGCATGGGCAGTCCACGGATCTGATAAACCCTGCATACAATAACTTTTGAATCTCTTCGTTTATGGCCCCTCGTAACCTTGGGGCTGTTCAGTACAGTTTTTGTTTGACGAGGGTAGCTTTGTCGTTAACGTGTAAATGACTACAGGCCACTTTGGGGTTTATACCCGGTATTTCATCTAATGACCATACGAAGATGTCTTTATACTGCTCGAGGAAGGTGATAAGGTTCAAGCACTCGTCACCTGTCAACAAGGAACTAATATACATTGTTCTCGTGGGGCCGTCGAGCTTAATCTTATCGACCGGCTCCACGAGAAGCAGTTTCTAGTCTCTACTGAACGTGCTTATAACTGCATCATTCTGATCAGGGGGTGGTGCATCTATTTTTATTATCATATTTGGGTAGTGAGGAACGAGGGATGAGTCTACCGCCATGGGCTAATTCCCTATTCATTGCTAGTCAGCAATGGCAATAGTCTTCCTCTTTTTCTTGGAATTCTCATGGTTGATTAAGTTTTGGAGAGAGTTGGCATAGCAAATACGGGTTGTGACCTGGCAGCATCGTATTTGGTATAGACCAAATTTTGTTGGGAAGCGTATTACCTAGTGATAGGAAGACGGGTCTGCCTTCATGGAGTGGATCCAATCGCGTCCCAGGATCCCATTATAATAGATTGTGGGGATGTTGATGACTCTGAACGTGGTGGGTACCATGACTGGTCCGGCCTATACCTAAGTGATGAGCTCCCCCATAGTCCATTCAATAGACCTGTTAAAGCCTAAAATCTCTATTTTGGATGGTGTCAGGCAATCTTGCAGTGGTGTAATGAGGCGGGGAATGATCGGGGGTACTGGCGGTCCTTGTGGGCGCAAGTACGGGTTGTGAACTGGCATTGGTTGATGTTCGTGAACCGGGCCGTAAACTGGTGGAAACATGCCATCACCAAGTGCTGCTTTGTGTAGCATAGACTCACTGACCGAAGCAGAAACCACCGAGCTGGCTGGCAGTAGTTGAGGTCCAACGATAAGGGTACCGCGTAGTTTATCGTTGGCTAGTTGGAGTTGGCAGATTTGGTCCTCCTTAGTGAACATCTGCTCTTGTAAGTGTAGTAAGGCGGCTCGCATCTCGGCCATAGCCTGCTCTTAGGATTAGTTTTGGGTAGAGACCACCATCTTCGCTCGGTAGAGGTTGAAGGTGGGAACGCAGATGGCGCCAATTATAGTCCTGTAATTCCTCTTAGGGACAATAATAACTGTATATTTGTTTTGGGCTTGATACTTTCCGCTGAAGGAAGGCACCACTCGGCTCTCTCCAGGTTTCTCTCCATCTTGTTAACATAGCTAGTTGTCTCTAGAAGAGGAAGAGGTCTCAACAGAAGAAGCAGAAGATCCTCTTAGGTTACCTCTACATCTCTACTTATAGGGATGGTTTAACCTAAGAGTTCCTCTGCTCACGTACTTTGCGCAATTCATATGATGTCCCTTCAGGGTCGTAGACTTCTGCATTTTTCACGTGGGCAGATGGGCTAATGGATGGCCTGTCATTGCTTGTACTTATTTCGATTCTATGGTCATTTAGCCGAGTCCCAGTCCAAGACCTTCATGTCATTAGTAGGGAGGTTGCGAGATGGCCTGACCGAAGAGTACTTCATCAGCCTTCGGCCTTGTGGTTAGTTGGAGAGTGCACCCTCACCCATATTAGCTCTATAATCTTAAACAAAATACCTTAAAAATGCAAAGATCTAGGAATGCTAACTATTTTGTGTCACATATGAACAAATTGGATAAAGAAAGCCTTACTTGATTTAGGCATTAATGTCAACTTAATTTCTTACTCAGAATTTGGGCAACTAGGCCAAGAAGGACTCAAGGCCACCAACAGAACCTTATAACTAGCTGATAGGTCTATTCGAGTTCCTAAAGGTATGGTGATAGACATACTCATCGAAGTCGATAACTTATTTTATCCTGTGGACTTTGTGGTCCTTGACACAAATCCCGCAAAATGTCCTCAAGATGAGATACCGTTGATCCTTGGACGACCCTTCTTGGCCACCGCTAATGCATTGATCAACTGCCATAGTGGAGCTATGAAGTTGACTTATGGTAATAAGACTATTGATTTAAATATCTTCAATACAAATCATACTTCGTTTGATGATGAACTCGATGAATGCAACATGCTTAGTACTATTGAAAATAATACATTTTGCAGTTCATATCCTGGGGATCTATTATAAGCTTTCCTTACACACTATAGAGATGATTTTGATGTTGATGACCTCCTTAATGAGGTCAATGCCTTATTAAATTCTTTCCATGTTGTGGATACCACTAATGTGGTAGAAATACTAAAAGTCGAAGATCCAGTACCCAAAGCAGAGGAAGTGCTCGCTAAGTTAAAGCTTAAGCCTCTCCTTAAAAATCTCAAATATGTATATCTAGGTCCTAATGAGACTCATCCCGCCATTATAACATCTGACTTATAGCTTGAGAGTGAAGATAAATTAATACGTGTATTAAAGGGAAATACAAAAAACTCTTAGATGGAATATCTCAGATATTAAGGGTATTAGTCCTTCTGTATGCATGCATAAGATAAGGCTTGAGGATAATTTCAAGAAGTCCCGAGAAGGGCAAATAAGGCTTAATTTAGCCATGGCTGAGGTAGTTAGATTTTTTTTTTTGAAATTGCTTAATGCTGGAATTATCTATCCAATTTCGACAACCCGTGGGTAAACCCAATTCGTGCCGTCCTAAAGAAAACTGGTATCACTGTTGTCAAGAATAATCATAATGATTTCATTCCTACCCACATGACCACAGGTTAGCGAGTATGTATAGATTATAGAAAGCTCAATTTTATTACTCGGAAAGATCATTTTCTGCTGCTATCAATGGACCATATGCTAGAACATGTTGTGGTCATGAACACTTTTGCTTCTTTGATGGATATTTAGGGTACAATCAAATACCAATCACTCCCTAATACTAAGAAAAAACAACATTTACTTGTCATTTTGGTACTTTTGCCTATCGCCGTATTCCCTTTGGGTTATGTAATGCCCTGACTACATTTCAGTGCGTTGAGAATCTTTTCTGACATGGCCAAACATTTCCTTATGGTCTTCATGGACGAATTTTCATTCTTTTGCGACTCATTTGACCAATGCCTCCACCACTTATCTCTTGCTTTGGATAGGTGTCAACAGAAAAATCTTGTCTTTAATTGGGAAAAATGTTATTTCACGGTGAAGAAAGGAAGAGTATTAAGATATGTCATATCTTCAAAGGGAATAATAGAAGTAGATAAAGCTAAGGTAGGCGTCATAACTAGTCTTTCGCCTCCTCGATCTGTTAAGGATCCTCGATCATTTTTGGGGTATGCATGATTTTACCGACGCTTTGTTTTAGAATTTAATAAAATCGCTCGACCCATTAGCAATCTCCTCGCCAAAGATACCACTTTCATGTTTGATGATAAATGCCTTGAAACATTCAAGATGCTTAGTACATGCTTGACCACTTCACCCATCATCCAACCTCCTATGGTTTGGTGGCATAGTAAATTATCTTGCCACTGGCAGCCTTCCTAGTTCTTGGGCTAAGTCCGATAACAATAAATTCCTTAGCGAGGTTCGACTCTTTTTTTTGGAACAATCCATACTTGTTGAAGTATTGTGCGGATCAAATCCTTCAGAGATGTGTCCCAAATTCTAAACATACCAAAGTCATCACATTTTGTCATTGTCACAGTTTTGGTTGCCACTTCAGTTATAAGAAAACATCTACAATTTTTTTGCAATACGAGTTTAATTGGCCCACCATATTTTGTGATGCGTACAAATTTAAAAAAAAGCTTGTGATAGATGATAGAAAATTGGAGCCTTGTCCCATTGGAATATGGTGCCCCTAAACCATATTCTTATTATTGAACCATTTGATGTTTTAGGCATTAATTTCATGGGTACCTTCACATAATCTTTTGGGTATACGTATATTGTATAAGCAGTTGACAATGTTGCTAAATGGGTAGAAGCCATCCCTACTAAAACAAATGATAGTTCAGTGGTTTTTGAGTTTATTAAAGAGAATATTTTATCTTATTTTGGGATACCAATGGCTATAATTAGCGACGGAGGCTAACATTTCAACAGTAAGATGATTGCGAAATTAATGAAAATTTTGGGAGTAACACACAAGGTATTACACCGTACCATCCACAGACTAGTGGGCAAGTAGAGGTTTCTAATCGGGAAATCAAAAATATACTCCGAAAGATGGTTAAAGCAAATCGCAAAGTTTGGTCAATACGAATAAATGAAGCTTTATGGGCTTATCGCATTGTTTTCAAAGCACCTATCAGAATGTCTCCATATCGATTAGTTTATGGCAAGGCATGTCATCTTCTTGTTGAATTAAAACATTGTGCCTATTGGGTCATAAAAGCTTTAAATTTTGATATTGGGAAATCAAGTTCATATTGGAAGCTTCAACTCAATGAGTTAGAAGGACTAAATAATAATTCATGCCAATCATCTAAGACTTACAAGGAGGACATGAAAGCGTTTCACGAGAATTTTTTTTGCAAAAATCATTTGAGCCAAATAAAAAAATATTATTGTACTCTACTCGATTGTATTTGCTCCCTGGCAAACTACAATATCGATGGACTGGTCCTCTTATTGTTAAAACAGTTTATCCACATGGTACGATTGAGGTTGAGGAACCTAGAATTGGTTAAATATAAAGTTAACGGTCAACGTCTTAACCCTATTATGAGCATTTTAGTTTTACCAATGAGGATTTGAAGTTACTAAACCCTGTTTATGAGGATTGAGGTTTTACTTATTTTTATCCCACTTCCACTTAATTTGGGGGTACCTCATTTTTTCTAGCTGAAAACAATAAACTTAACTCTATTTGAAAAATTATGTAAAATAGATTAATGAGTTTCGTAAATCTTCATAAAGTTTTAGCCCAATTAGAATTTTCTAAGTTTCTCTGTTTCTTGATTTTTGCCAGCTGCTATTTTGGCTTGAAACTTACTTTTCTTGATTTGGAAAATTGTTTTCCTCTTTTGTACCAAGTTACTTTAAATTCCTTGGAACATCTCCATTAATAACTCTTGTAAATAACTTGAAGACTTATATTTAGAATAAGATCTCCAATAGTACTATGAAATTTGACACTTTCTTGAAAATTGTACATTTATTCTTGTATAACCTAAAAATCATGAAATAATCATATAAGTCTTATTTATTAATAAAAATTAGGCTTAAAAAGCTTTAAATAGAAGGTATGGAATTGTTATTTTACATGCCTATCACTGGGTAGTTGATCTTTCTTCCAAACTCTGAGCGACTTAATACTTCTCCGTCAAGTAAAGTAGCATTCTTCTCTAGAATACTATCCTCTTGCAACGGATCTTTTTTTTTTCATCCATAAGTCATCAACTAACGGTATGTAAGTATCGATTATAGAATCTTCATCTAGAAGAGACGACTCGAAGAGATTCAAATGCTCAGCATTAATCACAGAATACATCTTCTTAAATGGTGACAAATCCAATTAGAATGCATTTTCACTAATCTTCTTGAGTATAGTAAATGGACCATAACAGACAGGCTTGAGGTTTTTACCTTCTCCCTTTAGTCGTTCCTTACCCAAATGTAACCAAACTTGATTGCCCTTTTAAAAAGTGCATTTAACCCGATACATGTTGTATCGAGCCTTATACTTTGCTTCAGTCATCTTCAATTGTTCTTCAATCACCTTATGAAACTTACTTATTTTCTCAATCAAACACTGAGCTTTATCTTGTTTCTCTTCCTCCTTCTCTGATACCTTCTTATCACTAAGACAAAAGGCCATATCAAAGGGGCTTTGAGGCAAGTACTCAAGACAAACTTTAAATAGTTTTAAAGTAGAACCATGACTTGCCCAGTTAAAAGCAAACTAAAGATATGGTAAACTCTCAACCCAAGTCTTAGGATGCTTAGAATGGAATCCCCATAATAATAAAAACTAAAGTGTAATTGACTACCCATATTTACCCAACAAGCTGTAGATGAAACGCGGTACAGCATTTCAAATTAGTGTTCCCCATCCCCTATAATAATATTTAGAAATTCCCCTAAAAATGGTTATCCCTATCAGAAATAATAGAAGAGGGGATCCCAAAATACCTCCAAACGTCTTTAAAAAATAATCGCGCTGCTTCTTCCCTGGTAAACGTCTTATGGCATGGAATAAGAGCAATCATCTTGCTAAATAAATCTACCACCACAAATAGATAATCATTCTTACAGTTAGTTATGGGCAAACTGCCTATAAAATCCATCGATATGCTCTCCTTAGGTCGGTTAGGTACTGGTAATGGTAAGTAAAGTCCCAAGTTATGATTGGAGGGCTTTGATATGTTACATATAATACAACCATGGGCCACATGAGCAAGATCCACCTAGATCCTTGGCCAATAGACATAACGCCGCAAATTCAAAAGAGTCTTCTCAACCCTGTAATGACCTGAAACCTAGGAACAATGTGCCTCTCTAATCTAATACAAATGGTCTCCACCCTCAGGAATACATAGTAAAGTTACCCTATAAAGCAAACTATCCTTCAATTCATACTCTATTGTCTTTCCTTAAAGTGACTTCTAGTGAATCACACAGAGCTCTTTGTCATCGTCATACCCTACAACATACTCAGACGAATGAATAGGCTATATCTGCATAGCTACCAACAAAACAGAAATAGTTAGCAATAAGGGTTGAGATAGCATATACACCATTTTGTTGTCACTCGCTTCTTATACTTGATAAGCAAGGTAAATTGTTGTATATACGACGTCCACTTCAAATGGTGAGCTTGCTGTATTTTAGACAGTATAGATAAAAACTATAACAGTTTATTATCGAAAGGTATGATAAGAATTGAGAAATGTCTAAATTGCCCCTAAAATAATATTGAGTTAACCCTTATTGTTAATTAATTAGATATGTTTTCCATTATTGCAAGGAATACAATGATATTTGGTATTACAAAATCGAGCATAAATATTTGGTATTACAAGGAATACACATGAATTTCTGTTTTCGATGGCATCATGAAGAATAGTAGGAAATAGTTCATTAAAAGAAACCTTCGACGTGCTTCATTGAAAATGATTTGAGATGGGACCGATACCATAAATATGCATAGTCAGGATTAGTTGCCGAAAATGGCACTTTGTGGTTTTTGTTGAATTTTACTCGAGGCGGATCATCGATGACATCATACATAGTTGAGAATAGTTTTACAAACACGTGAAGTATGTATTTGGTTGCAAATGTCTATTTGAAGAGTTTGATATGTAGACTTATAAAACCTTTCATACACTATTAACAAATAGTGTTGGTTTTAATGAGTTGCCTATAAAAGGTGAGCTCTCATTCGATAAAAAATATAACCTTTTGGCTCTGATCATATAATAAAAATTTTCACTTTCCTTGTTTATAATTTAGTATTCTGATAATTAGATTATGTTTATCTGACCATGATCGGCTAATCACCCTTAGCTAAGGCTAAGAGGGAGCCCCATGATTAAAGTAACATCTATATGTAGTTTATAGGGTTATAATTGCTAATATTCTTCTTCCTTCAAGTTAATGAATTCAACAGTTAATTGAGTTAGTACTTGACTATAGACTAACCAAATTAGCTATATAATTTTACTTACGGTCTAAAATCATAACCATAGAGTTAGACTGTTAAATACATTTGTGGAAGAAGAGTCTGGAGTTAGCTAAATTGAGTAGATCAAGGAAGATTTAGCAACACCTAGGTAAGATTTTTCACATGTCAGTAGTAAATATTTTTGGTACCAATTTATATACGTTGTTAGAGGATATAGGTTGAGTGGAAAGACATTAGTTAAATTACTATATGTTATGATAATTGTGGGGTGATCTCTAATCCTTAAAATCTTTATTACCTATTTTCTTTATATATAAATATATATTACTACGATGCATAATTGTGTTTGTAACCTCCTCTGGGATTCAAATTTGTTATACGTACCACTAGCCTAGTAATAGGATTCGTGCGGTTGCAAATTTTAAGACACTATTTCAATCGATCAAGTTTTTGGCACCGTTCCCGGGGAGACAAACGGCGTAATAAGTCTCGTAATTCTTAAACCCATTTTTTATTTTAAAATTTTTTATTTAAAAATAAACACAAAAAGGTTCATCTCTTCTCGAAGTTTATATAAGTTTTTATAATTATTATTTGAGATTCTGGTCTTGTGAGTCTTCAGAAAGAAGAGGGATAAAACTGAACTCAAGGGAAAAATTTATGCTTTCACTTTTCTCTGGCAGGCTACTCCTGCCACCATCAAGATAGACTGCTTCAACTACTCCTGTATTTTTACACGCTCTCGTTAAACCGTCACTTAAAGTAATTTCTATTCTCACATTACTAAATGCTCATCTTCTAATTTTTACCACTATTCACTATTCATCTTTTACTAATCACTATTATTACTCACTACTACAACTACTATTCACCCTATTCATTTTTACTATTCACTATTTATTATTACCATTTACTACTATTACATATCCCTATTACTATTTATCTCAAAAAAAATTTCTTTTAGTTTTGTGATCGTGATATCAAATTCTTAAACTTCTCATCTTTGTTTACTTATATCTTAGGTTAACTTGTGGAAAACGCATAAGTTCCACAAATTTCTTTTCGGATTCAAAAAAGAATTGAAGAGTCGTTAAAAATAGCAAAAAACTGAGAAAAACTAGATGAAGTCTTTTTCAACTCAACGGTGTCACCGGCGTAACCATGAGGCTATAAAATCTCACGTCGCAGGTATACTTCAAAGCCCCGTATCGGCCCGTAGTTTATAGGATTATTTTGGCTGTTAATTGTTTACTTTTAAGTAATCTCATTAGTTAAGGGTGAACCCCAACGTGGTTTTATGACCTGGTTAAAATTTTGATCGCAAGCCCAAATTTTAAAGTGACTAAGAAGCCTCAAAAGATAAATTAAAAGGCTTTACTACTCAGACAGGGAGCTTTGGAGACGCGCTCATAGGAATGCTAAATGTGAGAAATAACCTAGACACCAGGTGCACTTTCGTAGGAGATTTGGAAGTTTACACATGCTTACTAGTGACACTAGAAGAAGTAACTATGGACTATTCCGTTGAATCAACGCAGGGGGGCAACTATTTCCCATAATCGACTGTGGACATCCAATCATAATTGGTTAGGAGCAACTGACCTTGAGACCTGATCCAACTAACTTTACCAAATAGCGACCATTGTTAAAATATATTGTTTGTTAGGTAATTATAAGGGTGCTTGTTTATTTCCAATACGGGTGCTTAGTAAAAGAAAATTTTCTTTCCAAAAATGAAAAAGAATAAATAAATAAATAACCAAAATTTAACAAAAATAAGAAAGGAGAAAATTCTTCTGGGATAGCTCTTTTACTCCCACTTTGTATGATAAATTTGACCTGTGAAGGTAATCGATTAAGCAACTTAGATCAACCTTTACCTGTTAGTCCATGGCCACATCGTCGCTCTGTGAAAGAAAAAAATGGGCGATCACCCTTTCTAGGACCAAGGGAAGCCTTCAAAGCCTTTAATGAATTTTTTGACCCAATCCATGAATCTAACCTGTCCTGTATTGTTCTCCCAGAGTTACCTCAAAATGCGTAACAATTTAAGCATAAGATTGGGGATATCAATGCTCTATCCTCATTCTATGGGCTTCAAATGGAAGACCCGTACCTCAACATCTTGGAATTCTTAGATCTGTATGCCACCTTTCATTATAAAGATTGTTCTGATGGGTTCTATGCACCTTCATCTTTTTCCTTCCTCCTTAAAAGATAGAGTAAACACATGGCTTCATTCCCTAGCATCCAAATCTATTACCCCATGGCAATAGCTTAGTAAGAAGTTCTTCAAAAAATACTTCCCAATTCATAAAGCAAATTTTTAAGATGTGACTTAGACACCTTTGCCCAGAAAGATGGCAAAAATCTCTATGAATGTTAGGAAATAGTTAAAAAGGTACTTCTCAAATGCCCCTACTACGAATTTTCTAAGTGGCAATAAACCCAAGGTTTTTATGATAGTTTACTTCTATTAAACAAATGGATGGTAGATACTACTTGTGGAGGGGCACTCATGAAAAATAGTGTAGAAGATGCATGGGAAATATTTGAAACTATGAGTAAAAAATTCCTATAAACAAGACTACTAAGGTAAAACAGATAAAAATGGCTGTCAAAGAAAGGCCAGACTTTACAAAGTATATAGCTCAACAACATTGTTGGCAGCAATACATGGACAAACAACATTGCTAAAACAAATGATAGAAACATAAACAAATGGGCCCAAAGCTGTAATCACAGTGTGTGATTCCTGGCAAAGTCCCAGTACTCATGCTACAAATATGCGTCTATCAAATGCTCGTGACCCTGAGTTTTTCATCGGGGAGGCTAATGCTTTGAATTTTTACCAACAACAAGGGCCCAATAATTATTCAAATAATTATCATCCATCTTAGCAGTAATACCTAAACTTCTCATGGATGAACAGTCAACATCAAGGGGGTCCATCTGAGAACCCCCAATCATTTCCTTTACCCAATCAGGGCCCTGAGTTTTTCATCGGGGAAGCTAATGCTTTAAATTTTTACCAATGACAAGGGCCCAATAATTATTCAAATAGTTATCACCCATCTTGGCAGTGAAGCCCGAACTTCTCAGGGAAGAATGGTCAGCATCAAGGGGGCCCATCTGAGAACCCCCAATCATTTCCTTTACCCAATCCTCCTCAATCTTTCTGGCAATCACATCAATGTCCTTCTTAAAGGCCATCTTTAGAGGATACTCTCAACCTTTTTATTTAACAGACGCTGCTATATCAGAATTCAATGACCTAATCAATCTCCCAACTGGAGACCCAAATAGGTTAGTTAATAGCACTGATGAATGCTAGAGAATAAGGAAAGCTACATAGCCAGACTATAGCAAACCCCAAGAGGCAGTTTGTGGTTAATTACACTTCTTATCCAATGTAAAATCTACCCGGGCAACTCAATACAATTACTACCCTTCCCAGTGGCAAGAAAATTGAAAATTAGGTAGGAATATTCAAGGATGAACAACTTCGATCATGAGTGAGCATCAAACAATTAAAAATGACCTCATTAGGTCTAGCAGCTTAAACATTGTTGGCAAGTCCAAAAAGTTGCCAAGTCTGCCCACACTAACCCTTGAGGCATCTTATATGCCCAAAGTGCCTTACCTACTGCGGTTACTCCTAAAACATAGGGTACATAATACTCTAAGATATTGGACACATTTAAGCAGGTTTACATCAATATTCCTATACTCGAAGTAATTAAACAAATCCCTGCATATGCCAAATCCTCAAGGACTTATGCACCCAAAAGAAAAAAAATTCAATATGTACAAAAAAGTCTTTTTGGCTGAGATACTCACCCCTCCCAAGCTTAGAGATCCCGGATGTCCAGTTATATCAGGTGTTCATGGTGATTACATTGTTGATAGGGCATTACTTCATTTAAAAGCCAGTGCGAATGCTTTGCTATACTCAGTCTACAAGAAATTAGGGCTCAAAGAACTTAAACCTACTCATATAACGCTCCAAATGGCAGATCGGTAAATCAAAGGTCAATCAAATATCTACATGGTGTTATTAAGGATGTCTTCATCAAGGTTGACAAATTTGTATTTCCTGCAGGCTTGTAATACTGGATTCTGAAACTGTAGAAAATCCTAGTAGTGAGATACCACTAATCCTAGGTCATCCCTTCCTGGCCATATCTAATGCCCTTATTAACTGTCGTACAAAAGTTATACAGATATCATTTGGACCGATGAAGATTAAATTGAATATATTTGACAGCAACTCTCAAATCCCAAATCCTGGGAGTTGTAATATAATTCTTTATTAAAATGATTTTCCTAAATATGTGGCCCCTTTTTTCAACCTCATACATCTTCTTCCTCACTCCTCCCCATAACGATGATACACTCGACTCCTTCTACATGCAATGCACTCGAAGGAACTTTAACTTTACATGAATTTGAGGATGTATTAGGTGATAACTCTAATAACATGTACCCTACCGACCAATGTTTAGACTATTTCAAGGATTGGGATAATCCTATCATCCATGAAATAGTTTGAGCATTTGTATATATAAATGAACCATCTTCACGTGGTCCTAATCAGCCTGATATATGTGTTATAAATTGTCGAGATAAGCTCCAGGTATACAATGTGCATTATAATATTTATCATGTATACAAGGCTCAACCTAATTAAATAAATTATAAATGGATACCCCAAAAATTGTGCAAAGATTTTTTTTTCTGGGGTATTTGATTTTGACTCATTACGAAATGTAATGAATTTACAAATATAGTCAGGTGAAAATGAGGTAAACGATTATTTTAGCATTTTCTAGATTTTGAAAGAGAACCTTTATCCAGGTTCAATTATCTTAAATGCTTAATAATTCATATCCATGCTTTGTACTCCCATATCTAATATGGCTTCATCTAAGTTTGGGGGTCCATTAGTCTGGCGGAGGATGGTAAACTTAGTGCTTCTAGGAGGCAACCCATGCTTTTATGTTCTTAGTCAGCAACCGAAGTAATATTGTTACTCTCTTCTCTTACGTACTTTATTTTTCTATGCAACATTGGGGATGTTGCATTTATGTTTGGGGGAGACAGATACTTTTGCAACTTTTTTAAGAAAACCATAACTTAGTGTTGAGTGATAATTGATAAAAGACTATCAATTCTATATCTTGGGAACAATAGAGAGACGAGATATTTCTTTTTGAATTGAGAACAGTTTCTCTGTACATAATACAAAGTAGATAACCTTACAATATAGGTTACCAAACCTATTTAAAATCTCCCCATAAACCCTAAAGGCCTATGGGCTTGTTAGGAGTCCAATAGGACACCCCAACCTAGTTGGGCTTCTAGCTTGGGCTGGACCCAACTCCTAACATTCCCTCTTGGGGTGTTCCATACTAGGACGACTTGCCTTATCAAAACCTCTACCTAGTAAAACCCCATTGGGAAAAATGTTGTGCAAGGAAAGAGTATAATCCTATACCCTGTACGAGTTGTGGACACGTATACACTGCCTAATCTAAACCTCTAGTCAGTAAAACCTCCTAGGATAAAAATTGCACTATTAGGAAAAAGAGTACTGCACACATGTGTTCATGTCAATCTGGGACTACTCCTCCTAATGTTGATCTCCTTGAGATATATCTTCCTGTGATATTGATAAATAAATCTTCTGCATGACGATTCCATGTATTAGCTGCTTGAACATAATTGGTGCAAGAGTCTTCATGAATGGATTTGCATAGATGTCTTCTAAAATGGACTTGAACAATGTTGATCTCATTCATCTTCTGCAACTCATGTATGTGGAAAAACTTTGGTGAAATGTGCTTCATTCTGTCAGCTTTAATAAATCGGCCCTTGACTTGAACGATACAAGCTGCGTTGTCTTCATAAAGAGTCATCAGTTTATCATGGATAAAACTCAGACCGTAACTCCCATTAATGTGGTTGGTCATAGACCATAACCAGAAGTATTCTCTGCCAGCTTTAAAAAGTGCAAGAATCTTCAAGGTTTGAGGTGCAACTACCACCGTCTGCTTCATCTATCTCCAAAAATCTTTATGTACCCCCATACATAAATACATAATCCATCTAATAATAGTTTCTATGTAGGTCTGAGAAGTGTTTTGTATCGGTGTACTCTATAGCTTAATGTTTACCATTTTGAGTAGAACATACCCAAGTCTTTTATACCAATTAGATACCTTAGATTGTACCTGATCTGAATCCAGTACCTTTGGGTTGGAACATAACTATGGCAAACCAAAAAGTTTACTGCGAATGAGTCATTGGGTATAGTTTACCCAACTTACTATAACAAAATATCTCCTAAATATGACACGAAGGCCCTAGGAGTTTTTCACCCCATTAGGATGGTGGAAGATGTCGTTGTCCACACCCAAGTGATGGATGCACAATAAATGACTTAGCACCATGTGCTGTATCCATACCGAAGTGTTAGATAACTCTTTCGATATATATTGCTTGGTGTACGTGTATGTCACTACCAAGATGTTTTATCTACAATTCGAGATACTACTTGATTTCCTAAGGTCTTGTATTTTGAATTCCTTCCCAAGGTATTCAGCAGCTCTCGCGATCTCCTCCGGGGGTTTAACGATATCCAAATCATTTAGTATACTGTTATGATGAGTGAAGTTAATATCTATATTCTAAGTATGAACGCATCGACAAATAAGGATATTTACAAAGTTTATGACCTTCAAATACTTAGTTAACTTACTATGTCTCATGGGCCCTGATTACTTCAAGTAAACAATAACTTTTCTTTTTTTATTACGTACACACCTCATGTGTCGGGATTAATTGCTTTCAGAAGCTTATACCTCCCTAGTCAACTTCATGTAGATATTCGTATCTAGTTTCTCATATAGATATGCAGTATTTATATCAGATGCATGCCTAGCTTATCCTTGATAACTTAACAGACTGATCAATACCGAAATATTATATCGTCCATAACCGGGTAATTGGTTAAACTGTAATCGATGCCATATTTCTTAAAGATTTCCTGGGTAACTAGTCTTGCCTTGACCAAATTATCTCTAAGTTAATCGTGTTTCCGTACCTTTCCCATTTATAACTGAAAGGCTCAATTGCATCACTTCGCATTATGCTACCAAGCCGATCCCCGCTTGTATTCTAGATGCCAACTTTGGCTAATATACAACAACACATAGTTATTTATAATAAGTGGTTATGAATCCTCATCCTTGATGACGAGCACAGCAGCAAATATGAATATCTTGTCGACAAATCTCTACTGAGCGATCCTATGCTATACTTATTACAAAATTTTAATAAATCAAGATGTCATTACTGTCATACATATGTGCTACCCTGGGTTGTCTCATAATACATCAACTGGTCGTGCAGCTACTATTGCCTCATCAATGGGTGGTTCCATACTCGATGAACCGACTATACCTTTAGTTATATTTGTCCCATATTCTGCAGCACCCTGGCTCAGAATACTTTCTTCTAATGGTGCTCTGAACTAAGCGCGAGCCTCAGATTCGTTTACGGTACTAATTACCCTAGAACGTTCGGTTGCGGTACTAGTTCCCCAAGAACGTTATGCCGTGTAGATGTATTAGTTACAGGTACATATACTTACGGTACTTCAATAAAGTCTATGAATGTGCCTAGTAATTCATTTATGACCTATTGGAGGTTTGCAATCCATTGAACCTTATTATTACCTAACTTATGTATAGGGATCTGGATGTGACAATGATGATGTTTTCTAAGACCTCTTGGAAACATCCTCAGCATTGACTGTCATATCTCCCTCAATGTTGAGAATATCGTCTCATCAAAGTGATAATTATCTACCCTGCAGTATATACGTCGCCAGTGGGTTCCAAATATCCAGTGATAAATGTGAATTATAAGCCATATAATACTAGGCCGACATTGAGGGTCCCATCTTTATGCATTGTGGTGCGATTAGTACCTGTATAGATCATCCAAATGTTCGTCGATAGGCGACATAGGGCTCCGACCCAGTTACTAGTCACTTTTGGGAAAAAATAATTTGATGATTTGCTATGGGGTAAACCCTAATTAGCGTTGTGTGAGTAAATGCTGGAGATCCCATTCTACCATGATAAAACTATGATGAAATAATAGACTTTCTTCGAAAGCAATCGTTACATGTACACTCTTTGGACACCCCAATCCAGTTAGGCTCCTAGCTTAGGCTGGACCCAACTCCTAGCACTTAGTAAATTATAGTAATTTTTGATTTATAATTAAATTAAATTCATATTTTTCAATATCAGGTAGACAATTTTCTTAAAAATTAGATAATTTTCAAATTTAATCTGATTGCAGGGTGGCAAGTTGAAACTTTTTAAGTTTGGTCTACTACTTCATTATTAAGGAAAAATTATTCATGTTAAGCATTTGCACTTCGCGATACCTAAGTAATGTACATATTGCATTAATAAACAATAATCTAGCAAATTCGAAAAATAACATGATTGATTCACTTCCTTTAGTATAAAAAAAGATAAATGATTACATATTAACATTTATAGATGCAAAATAAGAGTAGATGTAGTAATATTATCTTAAGCCTGTTTTCGGATCCGATCAAAAATGGGGTTAGTCAATTTTCTTTTTGATTTTTTTGGAAACATAAAATCTGTTCCAATACGATTCATTTTTTTCCCAGAAAAGCAAAAAAGGATTTGAATATGAAAAAATGGGATATATCAAAAAATTTGGAATTTCAATTTTTTTGTAAATTTAGAAATTTGGGATATCTGGATAAAATAGGAAAAAAATTTGGAAAATCCAAAATTTTGCATTTTGGCAGGAAATTGTCACTGCATTAATATCTCATAAACATATTATTAGACAAGTGTTAATAAAGGATACCATCATAGAAACTTTCGTACATAACAAATGATAACAACCTGGAAATAAATATTGTTCAAATGATAAAGTTCACAAAATAAAATATCAACTCATAAACCTAAGTAACCTGCTTTAAGACAAAAATATTACCAAATATCTATGACATCCTCTCTTTAGAGATAAGAGAAGAGAAATAAAAAATAACCACCCACTATAACTTCAACACAAAAGTCTAACTTCATGAAAACAACTGAATACCACCTGACCATGTTTCCCCTGAAGTAGTCAAGTTGAAACTTGAGTAGGGAGTGGAGATGTAAATTTTGTATTAAATCGGATATGTATTACTCGGAAGAATCCAATTAGATTTTATTTAGAAGAATTGGATTGGATGTTATTCGAAAGAATCATATTGGAAATTTCACAAAATCGGAATTGCAAAAGGTTATCCAATTCCGATCTTATTTTTTTTCTGGGAAAAATCAGATTTTTGGAAACGTAAAATAGGGTTCCAAAATCAACAAAATTAGATCAGATTTAGGAAAAAATTGAAAGTTTAGAAATAAGTTGCAGCCTTATACTATTTATATCAAAAGTATAAGAAGAGAGAAATAAATAGTGTGAATTCGAAGTCTAGGTCATGAAGGAACACCACATCACGTCACCCATTAGCCAACTAACGAGGATTGCTGACCAATAGATACAGGGAAATCATTATATATTTTAAGGAAAACAAAAAAAGAAAAAAAAAAGAAAAAGAAAAGTGAAAATTTGTGAGCTTCTACATTTGAAAATTTGTAATCCATAAAGGGAAAAAGAAGTTAATCGCATAATTTTTTTTGCCATAATCATGAACTTATGGAGAATAACTAAATTTTTGCTTACTAAAAAAATTACTACAACAAATACAGACATTCACGTCATCTAAATAACATTTTTTTTCCCAAAAAATGACATTATAGGCCGTATTTTCAGTTTTCTTCTTTAAGTTGTCTTACCTGTTCGGGTTTCTGCATCATTTTTTTAAATAGTGACGTTAATTACTACTTTCTCTATGTATAACATCATTTCTGATGACGACGTTGACAAAAATGTCTATTACATCATTTTAAGAAATGACTTTACTAATGGCATGCTAGCATTTGCATCATTTTCTTATTAGATGACGTTGTTTGTGTACCCATGTTTGTGTTTTTATGGCAGCAACAAAACATTTTATTTCTTACGGCTCAACGAGAGAGATTGAGATCTCCCCTTATAGCCAAATAAAGATTGTGATCTCTTCTTTAAATTTAACCCCAACTTCAACAATTTGCTTAAGGGCGCTCTGCCGATTAGATTGCCAAAGAACTTCATCTAATTGTTTCATTGCCGATTTACATTGTTCTCAAATTAGAGTATAATTTTAAATCAGGTACCTTAAATCCTCAATTTATTTCATTTATTCCTGCATTTCAATTCTTAGAGCTTCTAATAGACCCCTTTACTTCAATTGCAGAAGAAAAAAGTTGGGTTTCATGGTAGTAAACATGGAAATCAAAGAAGAAGATCGAAATAGACTTGAAAGGTATGATGGTTCTAGGTCTTAAAGAAGAGAGATGGGATTAGAGATAAGGGGATAAAAGCAAAATAGGGAGATTCTGATGGGATTAGATATGAGAGTAGCAGAAGCAGATGATTGACAATGTAGAGATGATGCAGGGCAATCAAGGAGTCAATGAGCATATGAACACAGTTATACAATATCATTTTTTTCTCTATCTATCTTATCAACTCATGTACAACTAAAACCTAATTTCCAGTATGGCAATTACTTCTTCCATTGTGTTCTTGTTGCATCAATCTTATTTTCTTATAATTTTCAAGACAGCAAACTGTTTGATGAGTTGACATATTGTCTTACATTTAACGACAAATACTCAAACCATATATCTGAGATTGGCTTCCTTTGGATTGGAAGTTAATGTGTATTTGATGGGTCAAGCCCAAGTCATGATTCTCTGAATAAAGACATAGAGCGGTCTGTGGTGATGATGATATCAGGACTATGTACTCGGCGGCTGGCGTGCTTCATTAGCTCCATATTATTCGCCCAATAGACGACATTATAAGATTCTGTTAAGTTTATTGTATCGAAGTTCAAGCTAGTCTAGGAAGTTATCTTTACACTATTAAAGGATTGATCAAGGTCTTGGGAAACATGGTACGGTTAAAGACAACGCCTGCTATCTTCCTCCTACGTTTAGGTATGTACAAGTTTTGTATTTTATATTTTCAAGTATAAGCAAAAAAAAGAGGATTGAGTTATGTTTGTTTAGAAAAATAGTTCTAAATGATTTAACGTGGATTTACTTGTCTTACTATTTTTTAGTGTGGCTCCGTTGATTGGTTGACTGGATAACCATTATAGAAATCTTGTTCGAATGATAACGAGACATGCTTGGTTTACACGGAAATGGTTGTTGCAGAAACTATTGTACATCAAAAGGATAACTTGGTAAAACTTGTAATTTTCACCCATTACGCATTTAATTGAATAATATAATGCCAATATAGAAAGCATTAACTTCTTGAATTATCGACTAATATAGGGTGAATAAGGACAAAAGGTTCATGTAATTTATAATTAACATATGTAGATTGTTGGGATCACACCAAGATTAATGTACTTGAGATAGTGTTAAGGCCAAAAATACTAAGCAAGGTGAAAGGCAAAGAGGCAAGGAATTTATACAGATACACCGGATAAGATTTATGAAACACATCTGGCTTGGGTTGCTACATTGTGTCTATACGAACTAGGAATGACTGACCATGTGATATAGCCCGAACTAAACTTTCTGGACCAAGAACATAAAATAGGCATGAGTTGTGTCTTGATGAATAAGCTAGCCCAAAGGGTTCTTGACCTCTGTAAGTAACATCTCTTTCTCTTCAATTAAATCTATTTAGCTTCTCAATATTCTAGAGTATATTTAAAGTGTACTTTATTTATGTTGTTTCTCATTTTGCTTTACCTTTTGATAGTTAGAGATGGTAATCAGGCTTGGTTGTTTAGTAGTTGGGAAACATTGTTCTTTCGGAACTTCTGCAGCCTATTATTGGACACTTATTTTTGCAATGGGTTGGATGGCTTGTTTGTTGCTCATATGAGTCTTTGGTATGAATTTTGATCTTTTTTTTTCAATTTCTGTACTGTTATTAGATTGTTGGGTTCTCTTTATCTTTTTCTCATTTTTGTTGGATTTGGGAAAAGTTATCAAGTGTGTCATACGGTTTTACTGTGCATATATTTTTATTTGATAAGTTTTTGAATTTTTTATTTTCTTTGTAGATGGGGTTTTTTAAGAACTCAAAGCAAAAAACTGGATATAAAGAGACATATTTAGATATGCAATATAAGGTGCTTAGCATTTATTTCATTTAAATTTGTATAATCTAGATCTTATTTGGTGCTAAATTTTACACTTTGGATCTTTGCATGTGGGTAATTCTTGTTAAGGATTGGAAAGGGAAGTGGAAATGGCGACTGGAGCTTTTGAATTATGTTTAGGTCTTTTCTCTTGCAAAGGTTATAGCTAGAGTTCAATCCATCAGGAACTTTGAAAAAGATGTTTTGTATAGGAACTTTGTGGATCTTTAATAAAATTTGATTATTGAGAACAAATTTTGAATATTCATTTATCAGCTTTAATGACTCAACTCATTTCTTATTGAATGCTTCCATTGTGACTCCAGATATGAGAATAGAGTGGAGAAGGAAAAGAGGGAGGGAGGGGGAAGAAGAGGGCCACGATGGGGGGTAATTGTAATTTATTTTTTTTGATTTTTATGTAACTTTCAAAGTCATTTGTTAACTGACATTAAAAGAGTCAGAATACTTTTAACGTCATCTCTCAACTAACATTGAAACTCGGGTTACGTGAGTCGCAAGTATGAATCACGTCATTTTCTTGTGTCTTTGAAGTCACTTTATAAGTGACGTAAAAGAGCTGAAGTATCCACGTCATCACTTTCTAGGTCATTAGGATAAATGATCTCGAATGTCTATTACGTCACTAAAAAAATGACATTAAAACCATAACTTATTTTAGTGCTGATACTATATTCTCACTCACTAAAATTTTATACATGTTGACTTCTTTTTGATATTGGAGCAGTATATCTTACTTTTAGGCTTTAACCTTGTAATATGTTAAACATTATTAAGATTGAGAATTTCTCTTTTCTAAAGAAAATTTTTGACTGAGTTTTGAGGAATATAAGTTTTTTATGACACTAAAAGAAATTTAAATATTGGAATTTACTTAGTTAGAATTTAGTGGGTAAATTCACTGCAAACCCTCATGAGACTACAACTTGTCCACCAAGTACACTTGGGGGTTTAAAGACTTGTTGCATAAGCTAAATACAACCGAGTAACCCGCCAAAGTGGCTATCTTTATATATGTTTTGCTCGAGGACCAACAAAAATATAAGTTTGGGGGTATTTTATAGGCATTGAAAAATGACTAAATTTCCCCTAAAATAATAATGAGTTAACCCTTATTGTTTATTAATTAGATATGTTTTCCATTATTACATGGAATACAATGATATTCAGTTGTATTGCAAAATTTAGTATATTATACATGAATTTTGATTTTTGATGACATTATGAAAAATAGTAAGAAATAGTTCATTTAAAGCAACCTTCGACGTGTTTTGTTGAAAATGATTTGAGATGGGACTGGTGCCATAAATATGCATAGCCGAGAATAGTTACCAAAAATGACACTTTGTTGTTTTTGTTGAATTTGATTTGAGGTGGATCATGGATGACATCATACATAGTTGAGAATAGCTCTACAAATATGTGAATTATGTATTTGGTTGCAAATGTTGATTTTAAGAGTTTGATTTGTAGACTTATAAAATCTTTCATACAATATTAATAAATAGTGTTAGTTTTATGAGTTGCATATATATAAAAGGAGAGCTCTCATTTGGTGAAAAATATAACCTTTTGGCTCTGATCAAATAATAAAAGTTTTTCTTTCTTTATTTATAATTGGTATTCTGATAATTAGATTATGTTTTTCAGACCATAAGCGATTAATCACCCTTAGCTAAGGCTAAAAGGGAGCCCCATGATTAGAGCAACATCTATATGTAGTTTATAGAGTTATAATTGCTAGTTTCTTCTTACTCTAGGTTAATGAATTAAACAGTTAATTTAATTAGTACTTGACCATGTACTAACCTAATTAGCTGTATAATTTTACATACGGTGTATAATCTTAACTGTATAGTTACACTATTAGATGCATTTGTGGAAGAAGAGCCTAAAGTTAGCTAAATCAAGTAGACCAAGGATGATTTGGCAACACCTAGGTAGGATTTTTCACATGTTATTAGTGAATATTTTTGGTATCAATTTATATACCTTGTTAGAGGATTTGTTTTTGCTTTTGCAAAAATTTAGTAAGATATATCTAAAAATAGATTTATATGATGAGGGAAAGCCATCCATTCCATTCCCTAGTACATGACACTAGGAAAAATGCATATGTGGCAATCTACAAAAATAAAGAAATACAGAAGTAAATAAGCCATGAACTCGCATGCATCATTGCTTGTCATTCAAGCGAGCTCAGTGTTGTTCGAACGCCAGAAGCGTATCTCGTTTGTACGACCTCCAATATCGTTCGAACGGAAATATGAAAAACCTTTGAAATGTTTTCTTACTCGACAAGTTGAAATTTTTTCTATTTCATTCGAACGACCTTCTATCTTATTCGAACGAATTTCCTAATTCTATTGTACTACATACAATGATCTTCAATTTTCTTTAGATATTCTAATTTGCCATTTGTCCATTCTTCTATCGGTTGGTTTAGGTCTGAGCCTCTTTATGCTAGATGATCTGCCAAAAAGTTGCATTCCCTCAACACACGGTTAACTGGATATTTAGAATAAGAGGAGCAATAAGGTTTCAAGTAGTTCTGAGTGCCCATGGGATTCTATCCTTGGTGAAGGCTTTAATAGTTGCAGCTGAGTATGAAACAACCCACAAATTCTTTTACCCTTTTATGACAGCTCTGGGAATGCCTTGAATAATTGTCGTGATCACAGGAATAAAGTTCGTAGTGTGACCAATGGATTATCTATATGTACCCAAAACTTCACCGGCACTATTTTTGTAGATAATACCTATACCAGCTTCTCCTGGATTGCCGAGAGCTGAACCATCATAATAGATTTTTACTTCGTTTGTTGTTGGATGCCCCCATCTGCAGTTCTCTATGTTGCTGCCTTATCTTGGTTTGCAATGAACATTTAGCGCCTTTATGATCTGTAGGTCCTAAACGGTGTTGTGCTTATGATATTTAAAGGGGTGAGCCACATCAGAAATGTCTGTAAGGATATTCTGCGTTATTGTCTGATGAAGAAGCTTGATTCCCTAACATTGCCATTTATTCCTTGCTTTCTAGATGTTATTGTAGATGGAGAAAACCATGGTCAACCAGAGATCCTTAATGTAGGAGCTAGGCGCATTTTTTCTTTCTAATATGGTTCTCCAGTTGTTTGTTGGTGTAATAGGATCGTAAGAAAAACATTTTGTAGCTCTCTGCCTGAGAGTGGCTAGAAATGGACAATACAAAAGAGTATGCTTCTCCGTTTCCATGGCGTTGTGATACTGGTAACAAATCGAAACTGGAGAGATACCTTTTTCATTATGGTATTATCCATAGAAAGTAGATGGTTGAACAGACGCCATGCAAAGCCTTCCAGTCGAGGGTGAACTGCTTGATTCCAAACATATCGCCACTACCATGCCGTAGGTTCTCTTTTACACAGAGTTTCAAATGCATTCTTGGTTGAGAATGCGCCTTGTAAATCTGGTTTCCATATCATATTGTCCTAGTTATTAGGATTGCACTGGGTTTGTTGTAAATTGATTCCCAATGCCAGAAGGCGGGGTAGTATGTCACTAGGGATGTTTCATCCTTATGGGTTGTTAAAGTCGTTAAGCCTTGCTTTGTAGTTTTTCCACAAATGTCTAGGCATTTCTATATATTCCATGATAGGGATATCTATAGCCCATGTCTTTTGTTCCCAGTTTGAAGACCTAGTGAAGTTTGCAAAGCATTGCGTTGTTCACTTCCCCCAGGCTTCGGACACCGTGTCCCCCTTCCTTAATCGGTTTGCATACCTTATCCCATTTCAATGTCATTCCTTTCCTTTTTGTAGGATCCCCAATCCAAATATTGTTTCTAAGGATGTTATCTCCCTCTTTAATAAGGGATCGAGGCCACTTGTAGACTGCCATATTATATATGGGTATGCTGCTCAGGATAGAATTTGTAAGTGTAACCTGTCCCTGGAAATAGATCATGCTACCAGACCAGCAATTAATACTTTTTCTAATTTTTTATATCAGAGAAAATATGGCTTGCTTTGTGACCCTCCCATATATGAGTGGAATTCCCAAGTAAGTCACAGGAAATTTGACTTCCTTGAATCCAAAGATTTCTCAGACACATTTTCTACGGGTGAGAGGAATACTGCTCACAAAAATCTTGCTTTTGGCCACACTTATCTCTTGCCTAGGCACTATCTGATAGTCTGTTAGGATGTTCTTGAGCTGCTGCAGGCATCTGGTTTTCCCATTCAAAAAAGGAAATATATCATCTACAAAAAATAGGTGAGTGGGTCCATGTGTAAGCTTTGTTGATGTCATGGTTTATATTCTGCCTTGATATTTGGCCTTGCGGAGGTTAATGCTAAGTATGTCTTCCGTAATTACACAGAAGAGAGAGGGTCCCCCTGCTTGAGACCTCTAGATATCCAAAACAATCCTGATGGGGTGCCATTAAAAAGGATGGAGACCATACTGCTGCTGATAGTCATTTGTATCCAAGAACAAAATATCAGAGCAAACTCAAAAGCGCTTAAGGATGTAAGGAGGTATGTCCAACTCATAGTGTCATATGCTTGACTGATGTCTAACTTGAGTGCCACATTATCGTGCTTTTCTTAATTTGCATCTTATTCACCATTTTAGAGGCCATGCAGATATTTTTATGAATTTTTCTATTCATGATAAAGGCACTCTGATCTTTTATAGCACATATGTCAGTAATTGAGGATAACCGAGTAGCCATGATTTTTGTAATAACTTTAAAAATAAAGTTACTAAGACAGATCAGTCTGTAATGTTGAATTGAGGACAGGTTATAGGGATCAGTACAATGGTGCTAAATTTAAAGGTCATAGGAATGAAACCATCCTGAAAGAAAGAGGATATCCCAACGTAAACATCAGAACACAGTATCTCTCAAAATGTTTTGTAGAAATTTCTAGAGAATCTATCTGGGTCGGGGGTGTTGTTTCTATCCGTAGAGAATATCGCATCTCTTATCTTGTCATTAGTTGGGCAGATAGTAAGATTAGTGCTTACTGCGTCGGTTACTTCCTTTGGGAGCTGATCAAAGAGTGTTGGGCGTTGCTGCCTCTTTGTTGCTTTGACCTTGGCGGTGTAATATTTGATGATATGTTCCCTTATGAGAGGTTGGCTGAAGATGTCTTCACTCGTGTTGTCTTTAATTTATGTGATCAGTGCCTTAGCGTTCCTAGCCTTTGTGGTTGAGTAAAAATATTTAGTGTTTCTGTCTCCAGTTTATAACCATTTGATCATCGATTTTTGTCTCCAATCCTTCTCTTCATTTTCTCCCATCTGTTTAGCAGTTTCGTTTGGGCTAAGTATCTCTTTTCTATAAGATCGTTGGTAACATCTTTTTCCAATTGTAATTGTAGTTGTATCATCTCTCTCTCTCTCTAGTATAGTTTTGTTACGGTGCTGGGCTTCAGAGTTCTTCCTCCATCACTTGATGTCGGCCTTGAGGGGCTTTAGTTTTAGCATAATCGAGAATAGTAGAGCAATAATTAGCAGTTTCGCCCAGCTATGTGCTACAAGGTCCCCGAATACAGGTTCATCTCCCCAAGACTGTAGATATCTGAATGGGATGTTAGAAGGCTTAGGTACTTGTAGTAGCCTACTTACAGCCTCCAAGCTTCAATCGAACACTCGAGGGCCACTTCGAAGCCTACCTGATGACTCGAAGCCTAGTAAGTCAATAATCAAACCCACGAAACCTCCGAAATTATTTGAACACTCGAAGGAACTGTCAAACCAAAAATTCTTCGACCATGGTCATTTATGGACGAAGGGAAACATGTCAGATGGCCAGCTCACCAGACAAAATGGTAGAGCACGCTGCTCGATAATTGCGGTGCCAGATCCAACAACTACAATATTAAATCCAACAACTACAGTGTTAGATCCAAAAACTACAGTATCAAGGGAAACAACTACAGTGTCAGACTCGATAAATTGCAGAGTCAGAACCGACTATGGGTACAAGTTAGTTGTCCCTGGAGGATACCTATGTATCTTGACCTCCCATGGTGACTCAACCCTTCCTATGTTCTATAAATTGGAGGGAGGAGGAACTATGAATGGGCTAGAAAATCTTTCCCAACATACCTCACAAGTTAACCCTGGAATACCCTATAACCTCACTGCTCTCGATACTTTGACTACTCAACATTTATAACATAACTCTTAAAAATCCTCACCAGAGGTCGTAGAGTGACCCATTCTAGGCCTCCACGCAGGTGTATTATCAGTATAGCAGTTCAAATTATTATTTATCGTATACTTAAAACCCCTGATAGAAGATAAAACTCATAGTGTAAGAGTCAACTTCCCCTCCCGCGAAGTTAGGCCCCTACATTTGGCGTCGTTCGTGCTATTCTGCCTTACCAGTCTCCCCCTACCTTTTTTACTTTTCTAAACCTACCAGCCACCTCCAATATCCCCTACCCTCTGCTCTACTTCTACCCTTTCCAGCAACTCCACCGACAGAGTGGCCGCTCAACTCACCCTTTTTACCCAGCAATTTGCTCAAGCTGAGGAGCGACATCGAACCCATTTACACCAGGAGCGCGAAGAACACCGACAAGAGCTTAAAGCTGAACGAAAATGCCATTTGGACAGTATGAACAAACAATATCTTGCCCTTGATGATCTGTGCAATACAGTTCGTGAGTTGCAACGAATTCAACCTCAAGACGCCCCTCCGCCATCTCGGGCACCCGCCTAGTGGCGTGTTTCTGCCCGCGCCCAGCTTAGGCCACAGCCACATCTTGAAGTATCCCTAATATATCTTGGTGCCAAGGGTGCTATCCCCACCATTCTACCTACTAGTTCAATCTATCTTGGCATACACCCCATGAAGGATTCGTCCGATTCCGCTCTTCGCACTACCAGAAACTCCAAACGCCACCCTGCCCGAGAGCGTCTCAGGGAGCGCAGTGCTGAGCACACGGCAAACATTCGGCCTCATCACCTTCAACCATAAAGATCCCCTCCTCATCCTACCTATCTAACATAGTAGGAACTTGACAAAAAACTCCACACTGCCATCCACATCAGGATTCGACTAAATAACCCCCTCTGCCCCAAACTCCTCGCTATCGAGGTCCCTCCAAATTTTTACACCCCCAAAATCAGTAAATACCGTAATACCGACCCTCAATCCCACATCCTTGAATTCCAAAATGCCTTAAGCCAGTACTTCACAGCCGACCACCTATTGTGTCAATTATTTCTCACCAGCCTCACAGGCAGCCTTCTCTGATGGTATCATAGCCTTCCTAATGGCTCGATCCAAAGCTTTGCGTAATTATCTAAACTATTCACCGCTCAATTTTCCTTTAACAAAGATAGCGAGGTCCAGGTCAATGCCCTTTTCAACTTCTGCAAATCCTCCAATGATACCCGTGAAGATTTCACCAATCGGTTTCTCGATGAGTTGTGCAAGATGAAAAACCTCGAATGTATGAACACTATGCTCGCCTATTCTAACGCTCTGCCAGATAACAGCCGTATCAAAGAGTACATTGTACTCCACAAACCGCGAACCTTCAAGGAGATGTTAGCCAAAGTTAATCTGCATATCAACCTTGAGCACCTCCACGAGTCAAATCGATAGGAGTATGCTTTGACCACTAGTCAGAACAAACCTCGACAGGGACAACCTTCTATACCCATGATCGCTCTCTTCTTAGAGGAGACTAAGAGCCACAAACGCCCCCACACCGACGACAATACCTCCAAGACCCACAAAAAATAACCGAAGCCGGTCCTCCCTAAGCTTACTGCTCTTATCAACACCCTTCTACCTCAGATTCAGGCCGACCCCATATGACGTACCCCTTACCCCATTGATGTCAAACAAGGTGAACCCTAGTTCCATAACCATAAGTGTAACTACCATCACATTAATAAATGCTTCTCTCTACAACGCTTTATCAAAATAATTCTTAAGGCTGGTCATCTACATCAATATGTCGCTGACCTCCCCAAATACCTCGATGGATCGTACCTTAGGCCCTAACCTGACCCTGCTGCCGACCCAGCTAAGGTGCACAATTACCAACTTCATCTCATTGAGGTCAACAATATCGACAGTAGCCATTCTAAAAGCAAGCTCAAGAGTGTTGAAGAATACTGCAAACTCACCTACTAGGAAATGCTACCCACCCTTCTGCCATAATCGAGCCAACACCCTCGACCCGAGGATATCTCATCTATCGACTGTGACACATCACATATTCGTTTTGCCCCATTCCAACCCTTTAGTTATTATGATTAAAGTCGATCACCTCATTCTCCATACCATGCTTATCGACACGGGAAGTGCAGCTGATGTACAATTTCTTCAGACTGTTCAAGCCATGTAAAAAACGGACCTCATCACCCCGGTTAATGTCAAACTTAAGGGCTTCAACGGCGCTATTGAAGTTGCTGTCGGTCACATTAGTCTCTTTGTAACTACAGGGACAGTCACACTCCAAACCAGCTTTCTTGTCATCGATAAGAAATCCGAATACCTCAATATCCTGGGCCGCAACTGGCTCCATGCCATGCGAGCCATACCTTTGGCTTACCACCAAACTCTTCATTTCACTACCTCCTGTAGTACGTGGAACTTTAAAGGCTCCCAACGCCTTACACATTCACGCAAGCATCCGAAGATCGATCAAACCCAAGATCTTGTCAAACAATAATAACAACCAATGTCTCTCTCTACCCCCGTACCTTCTATGCCAGCTGCCATAACCATCGAACCAGCTGTCTATATTAAACTTGACAGTCCTGGTCGAGGTACATTCATTGGTATTTTTCTAGATTAGGCCAAAAGCCTCGAACTCACAGACTTTGCCTGGACATTCCATGAAATGCTTGGTGTCGACCCCGCCGTAGCATGTTATCGGCTCGACCTCATCCCTCATTCAATAGCAGTGAAGCAGAAGAAGCGTATATTGTCCCCGCGACTTCAAGAAGCTGTAAACCTCGAAGTCAACAAAATCCTGTCTGTGGGATTCATCAAAGAAGTCAAGTATGCCGACTGGATATCTAATATTGTTGTAGTCTCAAAAAAGAACGGCAAGATCTAAGTCTGTGTCGACTTGATAAACCTCAACAAGCACACTCTGAAGGACAGCTTCCCCCTCCCGATCATTTTAGTACTCCTGGATGCCACAACAGGACATAACGGCTATCAATGATGGACGCGATTTTGGGTTACAATCAGGTACCCCTCCTCCCCGAGGATCAACTTAAAATTACACTTATCACTGAATAAAGACTTTATTATTTTAATGTCATGCCCTTCAGCCTTAAAAACATGGGTGCCACTTACCAACGGCTTGTCACCACCATTTTCAAACCTTTTCTTGGCAAGTCGGTCAAAGTTTACATCGACAACATGTTATGCAAAAGCCTCCAAAAACGTACCCACATTTAAGACTTAACCGAAGTTTTCTCGATACTTCGAACATATAATATGAAACTTAACACAGACAAATGCAAGTTTGGTGTTTCATCTAGAAAATTCTTAGGCCACCTCATCAGTGAACGAGGTATCGAGATCGACCCTACTCATATCCGAGCCCTCATCGATATGCCATCACCCTGAACTAAAAAAGATGTCCAAAGAGTGGCTAGTAAGATAGGGGCCCTCAACCGCTTTATTTCAAAATTCTCAGACTGTTGTGCTTGGCTTTTTACCCTCTTACGCGACCAAGGCATTAAAAAAAAACAACCCTGAAATCAATTGGACACCCGACTGTGAACAGGCCTTCCTCGAACATGAAACATACCTTGGTCGACCACCCATCATCAGTACACCAGTCGAAGGCGAAATGCTTTCTTTATACCTTGCAGCCACCGACACCTCTATTAGTTCAGTTTTTATTTGACTCGAATCAAATGTCGAGAAACCCATGCACTTCATCAGCAAAACTCTAGCATATGCAGAGACTCGATATACAAAACTCGAGTGTTTACTCCTCACCCTTGTCTTTACTGCCCAAAAATTCAAACCATATTTTCAAGCTCACCTTATCCGTGTTATCAAAAGTTACTCCGCTCTTGAAGTACTCAGCAAGAAAGAATAATCTAGATGGGTACAACAGTGGTCTATTTATCTTGGCGAACACGACATTACATTTGAGAGGCAGATATCCCAAAAAGGCCAAGCAGTCGCTGAATTCCTCGCTGACTTCCCGATCGAAGACATCGACTGGGGGGAACATAAAGATGAGCTACCCGAAGACCAACCCAAACTGAATAACCCTTAGAGCCCTAACACAGGTTGGCGCCTCTTTACAGATGGATCCGCTGGACCCAACAGTTCAGGGATCGGAGTTGTCTTGGTTACCCCCACCAACGATCAAATCGAAAAAGCCATCAAGTTAAACTTTGAATGCTCCAGCAACGAGGCTGAGTATGAAGCCTTGATCCATGGCCTTGACCTCACACTCGAACTTGGGGGTCCCAAACTTATAGTGTTTACAGATTCACAACTTATTCAGAGACTGTACACTGGTAAAAATTAGTCCAACGGTCTCATGGCTGAGTATGCTGCACTTGTCCGCCAGCGCATGGGTCATTTTCCTAAAAAATCTTCTATTACTCATTACCCCAGAGGCAAAAATAGACATGCCGATGTCCTCGCCTACATAGTAACCATGTTAGGCCAGTCCAAATCTCGAACACTCCATATTAAAGTACTCGAACGCCTAAGTATCGTGCAGATGAAAGTCAACTCCATCATACTGGGGGAGAGAGTCTCGATCCAGATAACTGGCACACACCATTTCTTACCTACTTCAACAATTCTGCCCTCCCAGATAACCCCATAGCCAAATGTTTGTTATTAAAAAATTGTCACAGATATACCATCCTTAAAGGCGAGTTACGTCGCCAATCCCCAAATGGCGTCTACTTCTGGTGCATCTCTCAAGACGAAGCCACTAGAATTCTTGTAGAACGCCATGAAGGTATCCGCGGTGCACATATTGCAGGTCGATCGATGGCCTTTCGAGCTGTATCCTAAGGTTTATTCTGGCCCAATATGAAGAAGCAAGCTGAAGGATACGCCAAACACTGTGACAAATGCCAATGTCACGCCCACGATATCAACTGCCAATCACAAGAATTCCATTGTAGTTAAGTCTCTTGGCCATTAAAGCGATGGGCCATCGACCTTGTGGGTCCTTTTCTCAAAGCATCGGGTAGCCAAGAAAATATTCTTGTGACAACATATTACATTACTAAATGGGTCGAAGCCATGCCATTATGTCATACCAGAGAAGAAGAAGTCATCAAGTTCTTATGGGAAAATATCATTACACGCTTCGCCTATCCTCACATAATTCGATGCAACAATCGTCCACAGTTCGCCGGGAACAAAGTCTGTAATTTCCTCAAAAAGTATAATATCATCCTCTCCCCCTCAGCACCTTACTACCCCTAGGGGAATGATCAGGTCGAAGCAATCACTAAAACTATAGTCGATGGTCTTAAGAAGTGGGTCAATGAGAAGAAAGGATGATGGGTCCAGGAAGTACAGCATGTACTCTGGGTTTATCGAACAATACCATGAAAGGCGACGGGCTGCACACCTTTCTTTCTAGCCTATGGTACCGAAGCGGTTCTACCTACTCAATTTGAAGTACCAGCACGCGACCCTAACCTCCCAGGCAAAGATAATTAGTTTGAACTCGGATGCAATATGTTATGGATCGGGGAAACTAGAGACCAAGCCATCGCAAACCCTAGCTGATGCCATCTCTCTCTCTAGAAGTCATGCAACAAAAGAGTTTGACCACGCAGTTTCAATATTATAGATTTAGAACTTCAGCAAGTCACACCCTCTTCGAAGCCTCACAATGCCAGCAAGTTAACTAAATCCTGGGAAGGACCTTATGTCGTGTATGACAAAATTGATAAAGATTCCTATTATCTGATGACAGAAGTTGAAGAATCTCTACCCAATATATAATGGCTAAATTTTGTAAGATCAAAATGGCCCAGAATTCGCTTTTATACCAATGAACCTGCAATACTATTTTAATAGAAAGTAAGAAATGACACATGTAATTTTAGCGTAGAAAACCTCTTAATAGGTATAAAAGCAGGACCTCGAGTGGAATTTTTTTTTGTAAAAGTATCTTTATTGCTTGAGGCGAATATCTTATTTAAAGTGATCTTCAGATATAGAAAATCTTGAACCATGTAACTAAGAAGTTTGAATGTTGTTGAGAATAAAAAATAAGTAGTTTCTTGATGATCTCTTGTATAATTTTTTTGGCCCTTGTCTCTTCTGGAACTTTTCCTCTATATAGGACTTCTCTACAGCCCTTCATCATGCCAGAACACTTTTTTTCAAATAATATGGTTAGTGGTGGTTAACTGAGTAACTAAGGAGTTCGTGAGAGACATGTGTTTTTGACTGAATAAGGCTTTTCGGTTGAAGTTCGACCCACATTTTTAACCAGTTCATAGGGTAGGTTAGAATGCTGACTGGGGAAGATATGTTAAAAATATGTGAGTGTGAGATGGAAGTGATTTGAACTGGCGACACCTCGACTTTAGGTGAGATCGAGGGATAGGTCTTTGCAATCGCCCCCCCGCAATGGAAGTTACGAGTGGCTTTGGTTGAGAAATGATCAGCTTGTAATTGGTATTTGGGTTAAAATTCTTGATAATTGAAATAGAGTAATGATGGCTTTGACTGTGTGGAAGTTATGCGGGTTATGGGGAAGTGACATGTATTTAATAAGGATGTGGATGCTGATGTATGCGATGGTTACGACTTTGAAAAGTTGCGCCTATAGTGAATGATGACCCTTGGTAAAACGTACCTGCACAATAAATGTAGGGTTATATAAATTGTGCCTGTATCGAATTCTTGAAGCAGAGTACGCTTGAAATCTAAAAAATTCTTTGAAATATTAAAAATGGTGAAGGCTCGGAGTATGGTCCTTGAAGAGACGATAGCGTCTGAAAGGCTCAGAGTATGTCGATAACCATACCAGTCCCTCCGACTTATTAAGGCATGTCGAAAGGCGAAGCGGTTGAAGCTGAGGAGGAATTCTACTGTATGTGGAGGTTTTATGTCGTCATCTTGACAGGTGAGAAACGTTAGGCTTGTCTCCGTACTATGGCGAAGGACAAGGTTGGGGGGTTAGATGCAGGGATAGGCATATCTGAGGGACAGTTATGTGGATTTCTTGTATCACCATGGATTCTGAGGTCGGGCCTTCTTCATCTCTTCCAACTCTTCGGAGGTGGAGGTTTCAGAGGAGGAGGTGATGGTAGTGAAAGAGGGAGACAACCATTGGAAGATTACTTCTGTATTTCTATCACCTTTTGGCGCTTAGAAGACCTTTAGTTTTGTAGAGTTAGCGCCTGTACTAACTATTAGAAGATTGCTTGCATAGTTTCCATTTGAAGTTCAACTAGACTTCGACCAAACTTATGTGAAGGAAGCTTTTTGTTGACTCTAATTTCTTCTTTGCATCAGGGTGAAAGATCGCTGAAGCAAGATGAATTGAAGGAGTTGACGTGTTAGAGTGCCTGAATGACCTGTTACTTTTAAAAGCAGTAAAAAACTTGTTATTTGTAAAGTATCTAAAGTTGGGTGCTAGACAGATTAGATTTATTTATTATACTTGAGATCGATTACTAAAAAACTTGTTATCTGTAAAATTACGTGTAATGTTATCGACATGAATAAAAATTTATCATCCAATTACTTGTGTTAATGTACATGGAAATGTCAGAGATAAAAATGTAGGAAATCTGTAATGCGAAAATTTGAGCTAATAGAGGTCGATAGAGGGATAAATCTTAAAAAAATATGCTCAATTTTAAAAATAATATAACGTATGAGTTTGAGGGAAGGGATAAGTTTAAATAGTCTACCTCCAGATTTTTGGGTTTCTGTTACGAGATAAAAGGTCAATATTATATTTTGAGGGGAAAGTGTTGTATAAATGTTTAAATAAGGGTTGAATTAATTTTTTGAATATGGAGAAGGGATTGTGATGGTGCAGACTTGATCTCAAAGAATTTGTCATGCCACTGAAGGACAATTGGCTATAAAGATCGTTGAAGTGCGGGTGAGGATTTTTGGATTGTTTGGTTATGATGCTGAGTTACCACTGAGGGAATGTCAGCTCGATGGACTGGATGTAAGGGGTAGGGAACTTGAGTATGCCCGATATTTCTATGAGGTATGCTTTCGTGAATTGGTATGGGATCTTATAGATAGAGAAGAGATGGTTAAACTGATTACTGAGGTGGAGATGGAATTTAAAGATGGGATGATCGATGGAGGAGATCTGATCGGATGTGGTCGCCCAGGTTATCAAGGCTATTTTAGATGTAATTATATGTAAATTGTTATCCTAAATAAATACAGGTGTTGTTGATTTTAATAGAAAAGATGAAAGTCAATTTAATCCTCTATAGTTACAAATGCCGTTTGAGATTGTTTTGACAAACAAATTTTGAATAAGTTTGAAAATTATGTTAGCATTGAAAATGACGTCACTAGTACTATAAGTATAAGGAACCATAACAAAAAAAAATGTAGGAGCTTCTAGTTTTATTTTTAATGTAAAGCTACTAAAATCTGATATCGTGGAGTGTGAGTCATCATGAGTGTGGGAAAGTCAGATAAAGACATGGAAACAAGAGATAAAAATAGATTAAAATATAAGAGTAGGGGTAATGATGGAAAGATAATATTATTGAAAAGGTATAGGACGTCTAACATGGATAGTGGAAAGGACGCCTTGGCTTTAAAACTGAGGATGGGTCGTGCGAAGCATAATAACTGCCAGCCGTCAGAGAGAAAAATAATAAATAGTACTTCATTTTCATTATTCAAACATTTTTCAACTTCTAAAAATTATGAGAGCACAAAGAGAGAAGCGCAAAAATATTGTAGAAGATTTGGTAAGAATTTATCTAAGGGTGATCAACAGTCGAAGAGAGTTGCGGGCATAGAATCACTTAGGTGGCTATACAACAGAGTTGTGAGGGAAGGACTTGGTGCTACTGCGGATTCTCATTATGACACTAAAGGTTAGTAGAGACGTGTGTGTGCTTTTCACAAATCGTAATCTGTTTTAAGCAAATCCTAGAAAATCACTATTTATAGCAATCTATGATATTTGACATGTAGACATAATATTTGAAAGATATGTTACATATGAATGATCGATGTTTATGAAATAATTATAGATACCTGAACCTGTATGTAGGACGATTGTGAGAGATATTTGGGTAGGATCATACTTTGCCTGTAAAATTATAGTTGAGATAGATAGTTCGCCTATTATCGAGGTTTCGACCTCCGGTGAGACGGTAGAGTCTGATAGTGAGGTTGAAGTAGGATTGAAGTAATTTCCAGGTTTTCCTGGTAAATTGATAGCCTATCCCCCTAGTTCAGATGTATTTATAGAATTTTGTAAAGCTAAGGCATCCGTAGGAGGGAAATGGGTAAATGCGTAGAATACGTTGGTAGGATGTTTAGGGGATGTACTATAGCGACGAGGGAAAAATATTTTTATTTGTTGGCCGACTTGTAGGAGGAAAAATAAGATAGGGGTATAGATGAATCGATCTCATTAGAATTTTTTTATGGGAGTGTTCAGAGTGGCCTTTTAGTGGGTTTCTTGTGTTTCCTATCTCAATTAGAGTACGGATTGAGTCTTCCCCTTACCAATTTGGTAAAGAGGATTTTGACTATGATTGAGGTATGTCTTGTTTAATTGAACGAGAACATGTAGGAGGTAATAATTGTTCGCTACCATCTGAGAAAAAAATGGGAGAATGGGGAAAAGTAAGGAGGATATCCCCTGAGGACGTATTGAAGTGTTATGGGGTGAAGAATTATCAAGCCAGTGGTGGGGCAAATTTCTGTACGAGTGCAACTCGGCGTCATTTCTTCGATCTTAATTCAGAAGGCCGAGCTTGGAATGACAACGTAATATGGGTGAAGGGTAATTATCATCAGAGAGATGATGAAGAACCTTTGGATCTTCTGTTTAGAACTATAAAACAAAGTAAGTATAACAATGCATAGAGTATAATATTGATATGTATGAACTGATGATCTTTTGGTGATATTAACAAATGTTATGCATGGCAGGCCCGAAGTCCCGAGTGGAGAGGAAAGATTTATTGTTGGACGAAGTTGCGGAGGAAGAAGTTGAGCTCGAGTTTGTGTTGGAAGGACTTGGCCTTAGCAGAAAGAAGAGGGTTGGGAGCAAGTCAAAAAAGGTTTAAGAATCTCAATCAATCAGGCTGACGGTGGGTACTGATGATGGGAAGAAGAGAGGAACGTTGGGTAAGGTCAAACCAATGTGGCGAAGACCCCTAGAATAGATAGTTTGCTTCAGCTGGAGTTTATTACATTGAGTAAATTAGCTCGAACGTTTCCCAAAAAATAGATGTTAAAGCGTACGTAGGCCTCACGTACCACTAGAAGTGATGTGGTCGATGGAAAAGAGAAAAAGAGAAGGACCGAACCTTCAGGGAGGTCGAAGGAAAAGGTCACTGAAGAGCGACCTGCTGAAGACGATCTCAAAACAGTGGAGGAAAGGGCCAGACTAGTGGCTCTTCATGGGGAGGAGGATATGAGCAGGATGGTATATATTTATGTTGATCATGTGAAATATTTATTTATTGCGCTTCGAACTCACGTTGAGGCCAATTTTTTTGTGCAGGTTGCTCGTTTGGTGAAGGGGATTTGGCTCAAAGTGGAAGAAGAAAAATTTGAGCTAATGAAAATGAAGGTCGAGCTGGAAAAAAGGTAGCTCGAGTGAAGGCTGATGCTCTAAAGGAAGCAAAGAAGCCAGAAGCCCCGAAGACTTCTCATACAGTGGCGATTGACCATCTGCAAGCGGAGGCGAGGGCGAATCTGGAGGAGGTGGAGGTAGAGCATGAAAGGCTGGGGTGCCACATGATTTTAAAGGGATATTCTGAGGAGGAGGTGGATGTCATTAAGGTAAGCACCTATGTCAAGGAGGGTGATGTTGAAGAAGTGGAAGAAGTGGCGGTGGGAGTTATTGATGGGCTGGATGGTTTCTCCCACCAGACGGTGCTAGACAATCAAGGGGATGACACCGAACTCCCCGAGGGTGAGAATGAGAAGGTAGGGTTGAGTAATGATTTGTATGAGTATTTTGAAGTGTCTTGTAAATTGATGGATTTGTGTGTATTGAATAGATTTCTGTAGGCTGAGCCCTTTTTTTTTTAATCTTCTTGTAGCCACTGAGAGAAATGAGTCTCATAATAAAAGATCTAGAGACCGGGCTTGTCAGTAAAATAGATATCTCTACAGCCTTGCAGTCTTTGCAAGTAAAGCTACAGGTTAGATCGGAATAGGGGTTCTGACTTGTATGCTATATCGACATAAAACTACCAAGTAAATTAGATAACATAATGAGTAGAGGTAGATCAAAATCTTGTTATCAATTTTAGGAAAATCACACTAATATAGTGCGTAGAAAAATTCAAAGTATTTAGATAAAGTGGAATATCAAAAGCATGTACCTTAGAGTACAAAATGTATGTCATGGAGCACCCATCAGAGATTTTACTTCGACCTCTAAGTCTAAAAGAAGTTGCACACAATAAATGTTAAAAATCAGATATCTTTTTAGAAATGAGATATATATCATGTTGATGGGTATTCTGAATCGTGCTGTATATAATGTATATATTATTGTGCTGGTCAAATTGGATTCAGTTACTCCTGCGAAGATGAGGCTCTCCAATGTAACCGAGAATTTACGGAGGAGTTGAATAGGGTGAGGGAGGTGAATGAGAACAGAGAATATCAGCATGTAAATGTGTATTTTAAATTTGTTGAGGAAACCTAGACTGTTGTTGACCTCACTCGAAAGGTTAAGGATAAAGATAACAAAATTGAGAAGGGGCTAAAAGAGCTAACGGAGGTTAAAGAACATGCCATGAAGCTTCAAAGTTGGGTTGACACACTGATGGTTTAGGGCAGGCAAGCAGAAATGGCTCAATATCGTATTCAGGTGCTAGAAAGATCAGAGGGACAATCTTGAGCTGATCTTTAGAATTGTAGAAGCGAGCTGGAGCAACTGAAACAGAAAATGATTGAAAAAGATAATGGGCTGAAGGTGGCTCGAGAAAATCTATTAGCTTCGGAAGCTGCAGCCGAATACTTGCATATAGCCCTACCCGCCAAGGATATGGAGTTTCGGGGGATACAACAAAGGTGTGACTATTTAAATGAGAGGGTGGCATGATTGAAGACTGAATTGGCACAAGCCAACGTGCGTGTCAAGAAAATCAAGACTAGAGAGCGCTCTAAGAGGACTAAAAATGAGGTTAAAGTTCCTCTAGTTTAAGGGGATGTAGTTAGCCTCTTAGGTTGAATTAGAGAGCTGGGAGATGATGTAGCTCAAATTCAAGGGCATTTTCAGAAAGGGAATGCAAACTTAAGGTAATGCCAACACAAGTTTGATGCTGCTCTTGTCAGGGAGAAGGTCTTGAAAGAGGAAATCAAGGTAAAGTAAATCCTGATTAAGAAGAAAGATGACTCGTTAAAGAATACTTTTGCCAGGGAAGAATTGAATGCAGAAATTGCAAGACTTTGCACTCAGGTGGCAAACTTGGAGGTCGCTATTCAGGCTGAATTAGCTAAATATGTCAAAAAATTGGAAGAAAATATAGTTTTTTATGATTTGATAGACAGGAAAATAACACATCAGAAGAAACTTTGCGCAACTTTGGTGTCACGCCTTGAGAAGGTAAGATGTAAATTTATAAGGATCGTTGTAGCTCATGCATCACAGATAGACCTGTTAAAGACGACCATTGCATATTTCGTAGAGGAAGTAAAATGACTTGAGTTAGAATGAGATACCTTGTTAAAGAAGCTATCTGATAAAGGATGCATGTGTAGCATGAATATAGTTTGAGAGAACTATATGGCCTTCATGGAAATGAATTTAGGCCCTTGACCTACTGATCTTAAAGAGTGGGGCAGAGTCACTGTAACTCGCAAACTAAATTCTGATCGAGCTCCTACTGAAGGGCAAAGCATGGATGGCATCCCAGCAGCAGAAAAAAATCTATTGAAATGAGACCTGAAAATAAATAGTATTTGACATAGACATATTAAAATAGATGAAAGCTAGTATCACATTTGTCTTATCTTATGTCTGGTGGGGTCTTTGATATAAAACAAGTTTTTACATTTGCTTTAATGACAGAGATGGGTTGAGTTAGTCAAACCAAGTGAATCTTAATTTAACTATAGTAATGTTGCAGACATATTGAAAGAGATAAGGCTAGCATTACCTTTGCCTTATCTTATTCCTATTAGAGTCTTTGATATGAAATAAGTTCCTACATTTGTTTCAATCGCAGAGATGGGTTGAGTCAGTTAAACTAAGTGTTATCCTCGATTTAACTGTAGTAGTGTTGCAGACATTTGAAAGAGATGAAGGCTAGTATTATCTTTGCCTTATCTTATGCCTGTTAGAGTCTTTGATATGAAAAAAGTTTCTACATTTGTTTCTATCGCAGAGATGGGTTGAGTTAGCCAAACCAAGTGTTATTCTCAATTTAACAATAGTAATGTTGTAGACATATTAAAAGAGAAAAATGATAGTATTACCCTTGCCTTATCTTATGCCTGTAATAGTCTATAATATGAAACAAGTTTCTACATTTGTTTCAATCGCAGAGATGGGTTGAGTCAGCCAAACCAAGTGTTATCCTCGATTTAACTATAGTAATGTTACAGACATATTGAAAGAGATTAAAGATAGTATTACCTTTACCTTATCTTATGCCTATTAGAGTCTTTGATATGAATCAAGTTTCTATATTTGTTTCAATCGCAGATATGGGTTGAGTCAACCAAACCAAGTGTTATCCTCGACATATTGAAAGAAATGAAGGCTAGTATTACCTTTGCCTTATCTTATGCCAGTTGGAATCTTTGCTATGAAATAAGTTTCTATGTTTTTTTGAATCGCAGAGATGGGTTGAGTCCACCAAACCAAGTGTTATCCTCGATTTAACTGTAGTAATGTTACAAACATATTAAAAAAGATGAAGGATAGTATTTCCTTTGCCTTATCTTAAGTCTGTTAGAGTCTTTTATATGAAACAATTTTTAATATTTATTTCAATCGCAGAGATTTAGCTGAGCCAGCCAAACCAAGTATTATCCTCGATTTAACTAGTATAAGATTGATTGAAAGCTAGTATTATTTATGCTTTAATCTACAGAATGTGATTGAATCTATGTAAGTAGAGGGATGTTGTGAAAAACTTGGAAGTTTCATTGATCAGTTCAAAATTTATATTGGCTGGAGATGAAAAACCTTATTTTTTGGAATTGATAAAGCAAACATTCAAAAGCGAGAAAAGAAATAGAGTGGTAAGATGCTTAACGATAGTACCATTTTAGTCGCCTAGTATTCCAAGGATTTAAAATGGGAATTCCCTCTTCTATCATGAGATATTATGATCCCAGGCCTGAGAGACCTGTGATAATGAATGGACCCTCCCAATAGTTGGCTAATTTTCTAGCATGAGGCTCTTTACGATGTTGTGAAATCTCTCAGAGGAGGAGATCATCGATTTGAAAGGTACTATTTCTGACTCATTATTATATGACCTGGTTAGCATATGATGATATTAACTTAGGTTAGCGATGGCGCATTCCCAGGTCTTATCGATCATATTAAGGTTGCAAGCCAATTCGAACTCATTTATCTCGTCGGTTAGCTCGTGATCTCGAACTGGATGATGGTATTCAGAAGGAATGACGGCCTCAGTGCCATAGGCAAGGTAGAATGGGGTACATCCTGCTGATTATCTGGGAGTGGTACGATATGCCCATTGGACATGAGGCAGTTCTCGAACCCAATTCCCATTTTTTTATGAGTAAAGCCGTCTATTGAGTCTATCAACGATGGTTTTGTTGGTAATTTTGGCTTGGTCATTGCCTTGAGGATAGTAAGGATTAGATGGTGAGTGGATGATATTGTGTTGGCTGAGGAAGGTTACGATTCTTTCTCACAAATTGGGTCCTGTTATCGATACAATTTACGTGGGGGTACCCAAACTGAGTAATGATGAGTTCCTAGATAAAAGAGATGACCTCTTCTTCTCTGGTTTGACATAGTAGAACTGCATCAACCCATTTCATTTAATAATTGGTAGCTATGAGTAGGTGACGGCGGTTACCTAGAGAGTTAGGGAATTCCCCGACGAGATCAAGTGCCCATCTTTTGAATGGCCAGAACACCTTACTTTCATGGAGTTCGAGCTCAGGGGCGCGTATCATATGTCCATGTCTTTGGCAGTGTCACATCTGCGTGAGTACTCCTCTGCTTGCTTGCGCATGCTAGGCCAGAATACTCCCTGTGTAATAGCTCTACTTGCTAATGATCGACCTGCGGCTTAGGAGCCACAAGTCCCTTCATATAATTTGCAGAACATTTCATCTACTTTTGGTTTGGAGAGGCACTTGAGGTAAGGCAATTTGATGGAAGGGTGGTATAGCACACTATTTTAATTAGTGCGGTGCTTTGAGTTGTTGATCAGCTGTCAGCGCTCTTATGGATCAGCTAGGAGTGGTCCGTTACAACTGTTATTAACGCCAAGGTAGGTTAAGAAAGGCTTTCACCAATCTTCGTCTCCCCCTTTATTGTCCCCAGTATTGATCGTGCATACGGAAAAATGATCAATGCTGGGGGTTGAAATGATTTTGATCTGGAGATATCGAGCTTCTGTACCCAAGACCCTGGCTAGATATGCCAAAGAATCGGCCTGTCTATTTTTACCTCGAGGAAGATAATCGAGAGTTGCTTTCACAAACTTGTTTATCCTATCTGTAACAAGGGCTTCGTATTCAATCATCTTTTTATTCTTCTTGTATTGCTCAGAGTAATGGTAGATGATGAGTAGTGAATCTGTGTAGACTGAGAGTTCGGGGACATCGAGTTCAAGAGCGAAGTCGAGTCCATGAATGAGAGCTTCGTACTCGGCGACATTATTAGATGCCTTAAAATCCAAGCAGATTTATTTCGCAATTCTGTCATTAGAAGGGGTAATCAAAACGATTCTGATCCCTGACCCTACAGGTCCTGTTGATCCGTCCGTGGGAAGTCTCCACCCCTTTATTGTAATCCATTCAACTCGCTCGCCAAATGGTTTGAGGGGTGGATCTTTAAGAGTTTCTTCTGTAAGGACAGGGTCGTGCTCCTCCCACTCGAGATCCTCTACTGGAAAATCAGCGAGAAAATTGACAATGGCCTGACACTTTTCGGAATGTCACTGTTTGAACTTGATATCATGTTCTCCCAAACTGACTGACCACTGTTTCACTCTCCTTAATTTTATTTTCATGGATAGAAATTTTCAAAGTGGGTAGTTCGTCATGACTTTGACTGAATGAACTTGGAAGTAGTGTTTAAGTTTTTGTGAAGTATAAATAAGAATGCGAAGAAGTTTATCAATTTTAGGGAACCTCATTTCTGCTCGAGTGAGGGTTTTACTGATGAAGTAGACTGGTTTCTTGATTTTTCTTTCAAGGTAAATGGGAACTGAGCTGATAGAAGCATCTGTGACTGCTAGGTAGATAATCAGTTCCTCATCATCTACTGGGTGCTCATTATAAGAGACCTCTCCAAATAGGTTTTGGGATCCTAAAAGCTGCACCACATTCTTGTGTCCATGCGACCTCTGTACTTGGCTGAACTTTTCCTTATTTGGTGTAACCGCAGAGTAATAGGAATAGCTAACGACAGCGATCTAAAATTTAGAAACGAAATGATTGATAGCGGCAATCTTGCCGGTGAGTTTTTGAATGTTTTTTGTTGTTTTTAGGGAGGGCATGTTGTGGAGAGCCCGAATCTGATCTGGATCGGCCTCAATCCCCTTCTTGCTGATGTGGTGGCCTTGAAATTGGCCATAATGTACCCCGAATTGACAATTATCAGGGTTGAGATGCATCCTGTAAGATCGAAGGATGTTGAATATAGTGCTGAAATCTGAGATTTGATTGGCCGACTGTACACTCTTGCACAAGAGATCGTCGATATAGACTTTAGCAACTTTCCCTAGATGTTCTTTGAACATAGTAGTCATCGACCGTTGATATGTGGCACCTGGATTTTTGAGTTCGAAGAGCATGACATTGTAGCAATAAAGACCTCTTTCAGTGATTAAAGTTGTCTTTTCTTGATCTTCTTTCATAAGTAGAATTTGATTATACCCCGAAGCAACATCCATCATAGATAGGAGGTCATGGCCTGCTGTGGAATCGAGGATCTGATGAATGTTGGGAAGAAGGAAACTTTCATTTAGAGTATGTTTGTTTAGATTGATGAAATCTGTGCAAACTTGGACTTTTCTGTTCTTTTTTGGGACAGCGACAATATTTGATATCCAGTCTGGATATTTGGCTTCTCGAATAAATCCCACTTTGATCAATTTATTTATCTCAGTGTTAACTTCATCTCGAAGATGTTGTGATAGTCAATGTTATTTTTGTTTGACCGCCGTGGCGTTGATGTTGATAACTAGTTTGTGACATGCCTTGGTCGGATCGACCCTAGGCATTTCTTTGAAACACCATGCAAAAACATCTCGATTTAGTTGCAAGAACTGAATGAGAGCATCCTTTTCATTTTTAAGCCAGCTTAGTACCAAGGAAAGTACCTCTGCTAGGTCCATCAATGTTGATATATTTTGTGGGATCCTCCGTGGAAGGTTGATCGTCGAGGTGATCAGCTTCCTATAATTTCTATGCAGTAAATCTTTCCAAAGTATCTAGGATAGCAGAGACAGTATTTTCACAAGCTTGAGAGAGCTTCTTACTACCTCTGATCTCAAAAATACCGTTATCATGTTTGAGCCGGAGTGCTTAATGATAGGTGGAAGCAATTACTTCCATGTTGTGAATCCAGCAACAACCCATAATCTCAAGATAACGAGATTTGGCGTTGATGACATAGAAAATGACGTCGATGGTGGCTGGTCCTGCGGTAATAGATAAGATGATCTTGCCAACTTATTCGTCTCTGGAACAATTGAACCCACTGATATCGATGTCATTCTGAATAACTTGGTCGGCCATTCCCATTTGGTCGAAAGTGCTCTGAAAAAGAATCTCAATACCGCTTCTAGTATCGATCATCATCGTGTGCATGACAAATTTCTTCATTTTAAGCATTATCACTAATGCATCATGATATGGAAATTTGACATGGCTAGTATCGCAATCTTCAAAAGAAATCCCAAGCCGGCAATTGCTTGACTCAGGAAGAAGCTTGGCTTTTTGTCCTGCGGTGTGAGATCGCAGCATTCTGATAGACTCCTGCATTTTGATCTGTTAGAATTAGTGATCTGATAAATTTCGATCATGTTGTTGTGGTGCATATGGAAAAGATGCTTCACCTCAGCTTGATCATTGACCTGAATAACCTTAAGCTGCTTCTTATATGTGCCATTTTTGTATGATTTTAAGTCGACAATATATTCAAGCATTCATCCCTCCTTAAAAATGTATTCGAGCAACCTCTGTAAAGCATAACAATTGTCAGCAGAATAATGGTTTACCTTATGACATAGACAATATGGTCGACTATTGATTGGTTCTAGTGGTTGACAGACGCGGTAGAGTATATCCTTCAAATGCAATGGAAAAATTATGGAGATTCAGACGTTCATCTTTGAGAGGATGGGTTTGTTTTGGGGACTGCCTTTCCGAGGGTAGCCACTGTTGCCCTTGGTGCGCTTCTGATCTCCCCGTTCCTCTTTTTGTTCATTGGAGCCCACAGACGGTGCCAAATATAATGGCCAAATTTTGTAAGCTCAAAATGGCTCAGAATTTGCTATCACACCAATGAACCTGTATCAATATTCTAATGGAAAGTAAGAAATGACACATGTAATTTAAGCGTGGTAAACCTATGAATAGGTAAAAAACCACGACCTCGAGTGGAGGATTTTTTTCTAAGAGAATCTTTATTGCTTGAGGTGGATATCATATTACAAGTAATCTTTAGATATATAAAAGCTTGAGCCTTATAACTAAGAAGTTTGAATGTTGCTGAGAATAAAAAATAAGTAGTTTCCTGACGATCTTTGGTGTAATTTTTCTGGTCCTTTTATCTTCTGGAACTTTTCCTTTAATAGGCCTTCTTTACAGCTCCTCATCGTGTTGGAGCACATTTTCCGAACAATGTGGTTAGTGGTGGTTGACTGAATAACTAATGAGTTCATGTGAGACATGTGTCTTTGACTGGATAAGGCTTTTCGGTTTAAGTTCTGCCCGCGTTCTTAACCAATTTGTTGGGTAGGTTGGAATGTTGACTGAGAAAGATATGTTAAAAATGTGTTATTATGAGATGGAAGTGATTCAAACTGGCGGTAGCTCAACTTTGGGTGAGATTGAGGGATAGGTCCCTATACAATCCTTGGAATACCATGCATTTAGCATCATACAATAGGCCACGGCTTCCACCATTTGCAACTAATGTAAATGCAGTGTAATCAATGAACATATTTTTCTTCTGAACTTCGTATCCTATCTTCCAGTGAATTTCTTGGCCTATCCTAAGTACCATGTCAACCCTTCGGCCAGACTGATACTTGGGAGAGACCCCAAAGTTTTTTAAGTCTCCAAATTTGAGAAACTCGAGGGGTATTAATGGTCGACAAATCGGACCCTCGGGAATGAATTGGGGGCGACCACTTTATGCTTCAGGCCTTCGAAGTCCAGTAAATTTTTTTGCCTCACCTAAGTATCATGTTAACCTTTTGACCAGACTGATACTTGAGGGCGACCTCAAAGTTTTTCAAGTCTCCAAATTTGAGCAAACTCGAGGGGCGTGAATGGTCGACAGACCGGCCCCTCGGGAATGCATTGGGGGCGACCACGTTATGCTTCATTTAGGCTCAGGCTTTCGAAGTCTAGTGAATTTCTTGGCCTAATTTAAGTATCATGTCAACCCTTCGACCAGACTGATGCTTGGGGGCGACCTTGAAGTTTTCTAAGTCACCAAATTCGAGTAAACCTGAGGGGCATGAATGGTCGATAGACCAGAACCTCGGGAATACATTGGGGGTGACCACGTTATGTTTCGCTTAGCATCAACCCCGCGGACAGACCCAGGGGCGACCTTTGAAGTCCAGTAAATTCTTGGCCTAACCTTAGCATCATTTTTATCTCTCGACTAGACAGATACTCGAAGACAACCTCAAAGCTCCTCAAGGTTCTAGTTTAAATTCTATTCCAAGCATTATATTCTTCCAGCATACACAAATACAAGTATACCGGAATATCAACAATTCAACCACAGGCAACTTAAGTTCATTACATTAGAACAATTCAAACCAAACAAACACAGACAGACAGTTCAAGATCAAATAAGTTCCAAAGTGTTCGAATACAAACCACCAATCCAAATTTCTAACACCAAATAAGATAAGAGAAAGGAGTATGTTACGACAAGAAGATAGCTATCGTACCTCATACAGGAGTAGCCGTATTACCTCCTCCCACAGTCTCTTCTGGAACAGCATCTTCAACACCTTCAGCAGTATGATTCAGCCCCAAAACTCTGGCCACCCCATCCACTACCGTACCAACAACAACATCTTCAGACACAAGAGCTTCTACACCCTCTCCCATGCCATCTCCAGAAGAAGGATCAACTTTCACCCCTTCCGACCTAACACCACCATCGACAGCAGGCCCTTCGTGCACAAGAAAGGGTTTGAGGGTTATGGGATCATACGCCAAACTCTTGATAAAGATCTTTGAATTCGTGGATATCTGACACTCATCATCGAATTACTCCTGGAAGGTTTCCCTATGATCTTCCATTTCTTTCCCCTTCTCAATAAGCTTTGACTCCCACACCTTCTACATTTGAGCATGGTTGTCACGCTGAGCTTCGAGTTCCCTCACACAATCAGATCTAATATTCAACTGCTCTCGCTTTAGTATGTTAACCTCGGACTCCAGCGACATTTCAGTCCTCGAGCAAGCACCAGACTGTCTAACACATGTTTTAGTTTCCTTATCATTACCTTCTAAGCTTTGGCAAAGACTTGGGCCCAAGCATGCGTCAGCTAGAATACTCGAATCGTCAGTACTAATCGAAGAATATCAAATGTTACAAAAACTCAGGGTCTCAGAAAAATAGTTACCTAATGAAGAGCCTTACTCATTTGCCTCGCAACTCTGTCTGGGTGACTTCCGCAGAGAGTATCCATCAACGTGGTCATGGCTCGAGCATGTTGCTCTAGTTTGGTGTCACGGCGCGCTTCATCGATATTATCCGTATCATCAGTGCCCAGCTCCCGATCCCTCTTTCGTTGAATAGCCTTTGGCAGTTAGACCTTCGAAGGTTTGGATACGACAGGGCCCTTACCTTTGTCCACTCATTTTGATGTATGCTTCAACGCCTCAGGAACTCCTTTGGGCACTGGTGCTACTTGCTGCCCCCTTGGAACATAATTCACTTTCCGAGTCAATCTCACTTATTCCATTTCTTCTTTTCTAGCCTAGAAACGATAGTAGCATTTTGAAGTAATGAATCTGTCTTCTTTTGCCTTTTCCTTTTGATACCTAGCTTCATGAAGACCCAGTTTATCCACTCCTCGTCAAAGTCAATAAGTTCGTCAATGTACCTCTGTGGGTTCTTCAAAGTTTTATTACCAGGATCTGTAAACAAACAAAATAGTGGGTATTAGTCTATTCGATAAGTATGAAAAAAAAACAACCTTCGAATGTCAACTTACTTAGATTATAGGCCCTATGCTGCAGCTTATAAACATCCTCCCATTCGGCATTCTCATAATTACCTCGTACCATAATCAAGTCTTTATCCCACCCTCATCATTTCATAGAAGTTACCATTTATCTATCATGGGGCAACTTCCAAGAAGTTCAATACCTCCTTCACTAGCCTTCGAAGGGGTAGTTGCATCCCTAGCTAAATCTGGCCTCTAAATGCCATAAAGCCCTCTCGAGGGATAGCCTTATAGTGGCGTATTTTCCGAAAGAAAAATCTTCTCCAATACTTATTCGTAAAGAGAATACAATAAAATAAGATAAACAAGATTTTAAGTGGAAAACTCAGTAAAGGCTGAGAAAAACCACGACCTCAAGGAAGATTTAAATGTAAAATCCAGTAAGATGCTAGTTATTACACGTTTTTGGAGTGATATTGGGTATTAGAAGTAAGAATAGTAAAAGATTACGGTCTTGTAGAATCTATTCTCTACCTGTATTTATAGTTATACAGACAGTTTTGCAAAAAGAAAGAAATAGTCTCCAATTCTGGAGGAGTGGGCAAACTTTGCAGATCACTAACAGTTCTTTCTTGACCAGGCTTCAACAAATACTTTTGGTAAGTCGAGGACTTATAGTAACATCTTGAATGATGGCCTTCGATCATTTATGACTATCTTTGTCTACTCTTGGCTGGCTTACTCTAGTCGAATCTGGGGAATATGCTACTACAATCTCCCCATTCTTGACAGAAGCACTTGTGGTTACGTCGAGATGAAGTTAAATGATGAAGAGGTTGCCAAATGTGAAGATGAGTCGTCTGTATTATTTTTGTGGTCAAAGGAACTGTATTTGGTCAAGTCATTCCCGAGGCACAATTAATGCAGCACAGTGAATCTGGCAGAGTTAAATTGGGTATAAATAGGGGGCTATTGAGGGTAAAATGGTGGTAGTTTTAGAAGGATGGCACCCCAAGTGTGCTCTAATGCATTGTCAGAGGCGAAAGACAGTGAATAGGCTGAGGGAAAAATAAGGCGTAAACTGATCAGTGATAATTTGTTATATGATCGTGTCACGGCATTGGGGTGGGAGAGAGGTTAAGAGAAAGAAGATGTGTATCATGGGGTGTTGAAGGTAATGGAGTACATCAGTTTAGGGTATAAAGAGTAACAGTTTGTGTTGATGATGAAGATTTGAAGCTCAGATGGGCGTCCAGGGATCTTGCCTAACGTGGGAGGTTTCTTGCAAAAAATTTGTTGCCTTCATCTGGGGAAGTAGCCTTTAGAAGTTCAGTGACTTGAGATTCATTGAGTTTCTTAGCACTGGAAAAAGGCTTTAATGTCCGATTTTGGTGAAAAGAAGATACAGAGTAATTAGTCCTATAAGTCGAATGTAAAAATTAATGTAGTTTTATGTAATGTAATCGAAGGATGAAGTTGTTGAATATGAATTGTAACTTATTCATAATAAATAAAGTTAATATCTTTGATATTCTATTCATGTGTATTTTGATTATCAATTGTAGTTTGAAATAATCGAAGGTGAAATGTCGAATGTGAATGTACATAAAATGTTGATGGGTTGTCATAACATCACGAATGTATTTAACTAAGTGGGCCCTAGAATGGATTTTAAGGTTGATTGATTTGACTTAGAAATTATAGAGTTCCAAGGCAGAGTAAATGTAGGTGAGTTAGACCATGACTGGAGGGGGTATACATAGTTCTTATTTCTGCAGATGTGATGCATTCATGCAAGATGGTGAAGACAAGATCTCAGGCCCGGGATGTGGTATTCAAACGTGTTCAGGCGATGTACTAGGTATTGTACACTCGATACTTTGGATCTTGGAATTGTGATATGTACATGGATGATCCAGAGGAGCCTGATTACAAAGGGATGACTGAGGAAGAAGCGAAGGAAGCCGAAGAGGACTTTGAGTTTTATGTCAAATTACAGTTTTGGCATCCTTCTGAACGATGTGGTGGTAAGTGGACTCGAGCGAAGTTGTTGGTGAAGAGGGAAGATGAAGCTTCAGCCAGGGGTTTATGAAGTTGTAATGTTTAGTAGGAGTAGGTCTTTGTAAGGAGTTGTTATGGTCAATGAAATGTAATAAAATTAGGTGTGTAGGATGTTTTGTCGAGTGAAGTAAGGTTTTGTATATTTGTCAAATTAAATATGTACTTGTTAAAATTTGGTAATAGAAAATAGCTTTAAGCAAGTTTCTAGTAGAATGTCGAATATAATGATATTGTAGATTTTGTTGAATGTAAACCCCAAAATATAAGAATTTGTAGGTAAAGTAGTAGGGGGGGGAACAAACATGAATAATGATTATGGAAAAATGTGTTCCTTTAGGTGAGAGTATGAAATATAAGGAAGATGATGTTAATCGTCTTTGTGAAAATATAGGTTGTGCTTTGTTGCACGTGAATGTAGCTGAAGAAGTTCTTTAAGATATGGATGGATTATAGTGAGAGTGTAAGCATTTGATGGTGCTGAGAAGGCGAGGTATCGAAGAGGCCGGGAAAAGAAGTAGAAGCCATTATGTTCGAGGAGTTGAATGGTCACGAAGTGGTGCGATGAAGAGTCACGTGGGGTCTATAAATACTTCTCATGCGTGCGACTGTTCATACTTTTCAACCATATTTTTTTTTCTTTAGTGTGAATTACTTTTGCTCGTCGTTGGATTGGTTGTCTGCGATTACGAAGGAGGAGATTAGCATTCTGATTTAAAGAGCCAAGCGAGCAAAGGAGAGGATACCGAAGTAGTGCGTAAATAAGGTTAGTGATTCTGGTTTGATTGCTAATTGTTTGGATTGATGATGTTAAAAATGAATAAGATGAAGTAAAGTGAATATTGTTGTAAATTGAATTAGATCGAAAGTGAATGATTTGTAAGTAGGGGATAAGATAACAGTGTTAGGGTTTGATAAAGTAGTTTAGCAAATTCTGGCTTGGGTGTGATTCATATAGGTGTCAAGGCGAAAGAAATGGTGTCCTAGGGGATTTATAGATGGTTTCTAGTGTTGGTGGTGTGAGAAATTGGTGGAGGTGAGTGGAAAAAGTGATCAGTTAGTGGCGCTGTGGTGACGACGCGATTGTAGAAATGAGTAGAGATTGTCGTTTTGATACGGCGAAAATATCGGGGACGTTATTTTTGTTGGGATTTGGCCAGATTTTCTGCCTGAGAAGGGGAATGATTAATTTTTGAATGATGGTATTTTTGGCGGGAAACTGGTGAAGTGTGTTTGAGAAGCTGTTGAGTTTCCTGTAATTTGACAAAAAGTAAAGCAAATTAAGAAGTTATCGATGTTATTATTAAAAATAAAAAGGCATCGAGAACACAGCAGATGTGCTACTTTAATTAAAGATAGGATTATAAATTAAATCATATTAACTGTATCGTGAAATGTAGTATGAAGTATAAATGTAAAATGACAGTAGCAGATAGTAAAGTGAAATGCCATGTTGGAGAGTATTCTCGACAATGATATGATTATGAGTATATGAACTTATAAACATATATATGTATCACATATGATAGATTCTAACTGTGTAAAATTATGGAATCTGTTGTACAGCTTCTGTAATGTCCAAATTTTATAAGCTCGAAATTGCTTGGAATTTTCTATAACACCAATGTACTTGTAACAATATTATAATGGAAAGTATAAAATGAAACATGTGATTTTAGCGTAGAAAACCTCTGAATAGGTAAAAAGCCATGACCTCGTGTGGAGGATTTTTGAGAAAGTATCTTTATTTCTTGAGGCAGATATCTTTATTACATCTATTCTTTAAATGTAGAAATGCTTTGAACCTTGTAACTAAGAAGTTTTTAATATTTGCTGAGAATCTCGAATAAATTGTTTCTTGATGATTTATTGTGTAATTTTTCTCGTCCTTGTGTCTTCTGGAACTTTTCCATTATATAAGCCTTCTTCATAGCTCTTCTTTGTACTGGAGCACATTTACTGAACAATGTTGTTAGTGGTAGTTAACTGAATAACTTACGAGTTCACGAGGGACAGGTGTCTTTGACTGGATAAGGCTCTTTGGTGAAAGTTTGGCCCATGTTCTTAACTTGTTCGTGGGGTAGGTTGGAATATTTAACTAGGGAGGATGTGTTAAACATGTGTGAACCTGAAATGGAGGTAATTTGAACTAGGTAAGTGTAGGGACTTATCCCTCAAGCTAAGGATACTCGATCTCATCTATACCCCAAGCTCTATAAGACTCGACCTTATCCAGTACAAGATTCACGCTTAAACAAACGTATTAACAGTTACACATCGACCACGACCTCGAGCAGAACGTAGATCGTCCATAACAGATGTAAAGCGAACAAGTCAGCAGACACCTGTCTCCCACGAGCTACCAGTTACACACTCAGCTGCCCATGACTCCCACTTTCCGGAGAACATGTTCGAGCACGATGTCAAACTGAGAGCAGGGTCGATAAAAGGGCAGAGCTCCAAAGGAAACATAGAGGCCGGCAGAGAATTCTACACATACAATTATCTGATATCTAGCTATTCTATCTTTGATTAACTTTTGCAATCAGATTCTCCCACTTTCTGAAGCAATAATACTACCTTCACAAAATCCTCCACTCGAGGTCGTGGTTTTTACCTATTTACAGGCTTTCCACGCTAAATCCCCTGTGTCAAGTATTATCTTATTTAATTTTTGGCATAGTAGTTCTTGGTGTAAGGATCGATTTTAAGCCAGTTCGAGCTTTGTGAAATTTGGTCCCTATATTTTATACCGTCTGTGGGAATGCACGATTTTTTTCACGTACTTAAGGACCACGATTGATACTCATCAGTCGAGTAGAATTCAATTATGGTTCAAACACGTCAGTCTTTGGGAGCTCAACCTGAAAATTTGAGGGAACCAAGTCGGGTTGTCGAGCTTCGGGAGAGCTTAATTGTCAAAGCTGAGAAACGGAGTCAGCTCGACCGTCAGCTATTAGAAGATCGAGAACTCCACGAGAAGGAATCAAAATGAGAGCGTCAAGTTCGAGTTCTGGAGACAAAGAAGCAAGAAGCTCAGATGTTAGCTTTTCAAATAGCTCTGAAGGCATTACAGAGCAACCAACCACCACCAGCCCTGAGAGAACGCAAAACAGTACCAACAATCTCAAGAGTTTTCGTTCACGAGAGGTTAGGGGCACATGAGGTACATAGTACATACATTTCTAGGATTCATTGTGAGGATCAACAAACTCCGATAGTCTTAATTCATTTGGGACAGGAGGCGTAAAAAGATATCAGCAGAGATCGCAGACCATCCAAGCAGCCCGAGGAAGTCTTGCAACCTCCTTACCGAGCCCCGCTTCTTGAACGTATGAGAGAGAAAATAGGTGACCACGTTCACAGACTCATACGTCAAGCAATTTCGATAGTTTCAGCAGCTCTGGTAGTTCCAGCAATTCCAGTAGCTCATATCCCTCAACATTATATTTCGTAGGAACTCATGGACCAGCGTATCAGGGAGATCATCGAGGCAACGGCTTTAGACACGAAGGATGACTCGCACAAATTACAAGGTTGTCCAATTGCTAAAGAATTATTTGATATGAATGTCCCAACAGGTTTTCATACACCCAAGATCATCAAATACAAAGGAATCGATCCTGGTCAGCACGTTTAGCAATTCTGCGACTCATTGGGTTTATATTCTAATCTGAATCACATCCTTTGCCGACTCTTTGCTACCAGTCTTCAGGACAAACCTCTCCATTGGTTCCACTCTTTACCGGAAGGTTCGATTCATACCTTCCAGTAGTTACAGAAAATCTTCATCAAGGCTTATGCCCACAACAAAGACAAAGAAGAGAACTTATATTATCTTATAAGTCTCAAACAAGCGCATGGGGAGATGCTCGAGGAGTTCTCCAAGAAGTTTCTCGAACTGGCTCGGAAGGTCGACAATCTAGATCAGAAGACAGTCGTGTCCGCATTCACAAATGCTCTGCAGTTCAATTGTAAAGCTAAAGAGTATCTCTTCCTGAAGTAACCTAAGACTGCCAAAGATATGATCGAGAAAGTCAACAATTACATCGATCTGGAGTGGATGATGCCCGAACTGAATATACCTGTAAAGGCAGTCGACCACACCAAGTTTCCTTCTACAGATTTCAACAACAACCGTAGCTCGAGCGAACCAGGCGATCCTAAACGAGGAAAGACAGAACCAGAAAGAGACAACAATCAGAGGTCGAAGAAACCATCCAGAACAGTCATACCAATGTTGAATGCCAAGCTTTTCGTGATCTATCCTATTCTCCAGAAAGATAAATGTTTCCATCCAGCTCGACATCTTGATCTAATAGCAGGGCGGCCTTATTAAGAATTTCACAAGATTAAGCACCACAAGACCGACAATTGCTATGGTTTGAAAAAGCTCCTGGAAATCATTTTTAAGGAAGGGAGGATGCACGAATACATCATCCATCTTCCAAGCTATAAAGATGGGGGCAATCTAAAAGAAGATAACGTAGCTCAAGCAACAGAACAAGCAGAGGAGAAGCATCTATATCATCTCTACTGCAGCAATATGATCGAGATCAATCAATTTTTAAATTCTAATAGAGTCAAGCGGAGGAAGTTGGGCGAGTGCTGTGACTTTGCTATCCAAGAGAAGGAAGCCAAGCTCTTCCCAGAGTCAAGTAGTCGTCGAAAGGGAATCTCCTTCGAGGACTGCGACACAGGACATGTAAAGTATCCTCATCATGACGTACTAGTAATTATGCTCAAAATGAGGAACTTCGTAATGCACACCATGATGGTAGATACAGGAAGTGACCAGATGGGACTCTCATATCAGGTCGTTCTAAGTGAGACAAACATCAGTGGATTTAATGGGTCCAAAGAAGAACGAGCTGGGAAGATCACTCTCCCGATCACAGCAGGGCCTGCCACTATCAATGTTATTTTCTACATCATCAATGCCAAATCAAGGTATTTGGGGATACTAGGATGTTGTTAGCTGCACATTAAGGAGGCTATCCCGTCCACTTTCCACCAAACATTCCGGTTCAAGCATAACAACGGTATTTAGGAAATCAAAGGAAGTCAGAAACTCTCCTGAGCTTGCGAGAATACAGTCTCACCAGTTCTCGACCAATCAAAACAGATTGCTGCATAGCAATCACAGAAGGCTGGTCACCTCGATGGTCAGTCTTCTCTAGCTGAGCCTGTGGAATACGTCCAGGTCGATAGAGTTAACGAGGTACTTATATTGGTTCAAAATTAATTCAAACAGAGAAAGAATCTCTTATTTTTTTCCTCCAATCCAAAAACGGTGTTTTCGCATGGAACTTCCATAAAATGCCAGGCGTAGACCTCTCAAAGTCTTGCCACATCTCAAACATCCGCGAAGGCATCGCAGCAGTTAAACAGAAGCAACGCAGGTTATCTCCTAGACTCAGAGACGAGGTGAACAAGGAGATCGACAAACATATCGAGATCGGTTTCATTCGAGATGCCAAGACCCCAGACTGGATTTCTAATATCGTTGATGTTCCAAAAAATAATGGGAATGTTCGGGTCTGCGTGGATTTTACAGATCTCAACAAACACATTCCAAAGGATAACTTCCCTCTTCCGATCATTCATCAGATCCTCGACTCTACAGCAGGTCACAAACTCTTGTCCATGATGGACGCCGCCTCGGGGTACAATCAGATTCCACTCTTGGAAGCAGATCAAGAAAAGACTATGTTTATAATAGAAATAGGTCTTTATTGTTACAAGGTCATGCCATTCAGCCTTAAGAACGCTAGAGCCACTTACCAAAGGCTGGTCATGAGTATATTCAAAGAACACTTGGGAAAAACAGTTAAAGTCTATATCGATGACATGCTTTGCAAAAGCCTAAAGAAAGAAGATCACATCTCTCACCCCTCTATAGTATTCAGTATATTACGATCCTACAAAATGAAGCTTAATCCTAAAAAATGTCACTTCGGCGTTTACTCAGGCAAGTTCTTGGGTCATCATATCAGCAAGAAAGGGATAGAAGCAGATCCAGATCAAATTCGAGCTCTTCTGGACATGCCTTCATCATCAACAAAGAAGGATGTACAAAAGCTCATAGGAAAGATTACAGCAATCAACAGATTCGTATCCAAATCCTCAGATCGATGCAGATGGTTATTTATGCAACTCAGAGGTTCCACTCAACGAGGCAAAGGTTCAAAGACCGAAGATATAAACTGGACACTTGAATGCGATACAGCTTTTCAGAAACTCAAAACTTACCTAGGGAGGGCTCCAATCATGAGCATTCCGATAGGCAACGAGGAACTGATTATCTACCTCGCACTTACAGATGCATCTCTCAGCTCAGTTCTCATTCGGCTCGAAGGAAAATTTGAGAAACCGATCTTCTTCATCAGCAAGACACTTACTCCAACGGAAACGAGGTACTCTAAAATTGAAAGATTACTTTTAACTCTCGTTTACACCGCACAAAAACTCAAACACTATTTTTAAGAACATCTTGTCAAAGTCATGATGAACTACGCACTTCGGGAAGTATTGTCTAAGAAAGAGAAATCCAGAAGAGTACAACAGTGGTCTGTCAGTTTGGGGGAGCACGAAATCAAATTCGAGCAGCAAATTTCCGAAAAGGGTCAAGAAGTCACTGATTTTCTAGTAGACTTTCCAGTTTCAGATCCTGAATGGGAAGAACATGTTCCAGATCTCACCGAAGATGCAGTAGATGAGATTCTACCCTCCAAATCTTTTGATGATCGAGCATCATGGATATCTCAGAAAGGGTGGAGGCTCCTCACCGATGGTTCAGTAGGACCCGTAGGGTCACGAATTGGAATCGTTCTTATTACACCTTCCAACGACAGGATCAAGAAATCCATCCGTCTCGACTTCGAAGCATCGAACAATGTTATAGAGTATGAGGCGCTCATTCACGGTCTCGACATGGCTTTCAAACTCGGAATCACTGAAATCTTAGTCTACACAAAATCTCTTCTAATCGTTCATTACTACTCAGAACATTACAAGAAGTACGGCATCATAGTCGATTATGCACCTCTGGTTGCAGAAAAACTAAAAAAAATTTAAAGAGCAACACTCGAATACCTCCCTTGAGGAGAGAATCGCCACGCTGAATCCTTAGCTTACTTAGCCGGGGTATTGGGTACGGAATCACGACGCCTTCAAATCGAGGTTTTTTCTAGCCCCAGTATTAATCGTACTACGATATATGCGATTAACACTGGGGGCGATGAGATGGCGGATGTTGATTGGAGGAAACCTTTCATTAATAATCTCGGTCGGGATAACTCATGCAATGGGAAACTACCAGATGATCCACAACAGCGCATACACATCATCGAGAATTTAAAATGCTACACAGTCCAGCCAAACGGCGATCTCTACAAATTCTCAGTCACTGGTCCATACCTCAAGTGCCTCTCTAAGGAACATACCGACAACATGCTTCAAGATCTACATCAAGGAGTCTGCGGATCCCATACCGTAGGACAAGCTCTTGCTAACAGAGCTATTACCCAAGGAGTGTTCTGGTCAGGGATGCGGAGACAAGCTTAAGAATACTCAAGGAAATGCGATGCATGTCAGCGTCATGGAAATCAAATTTGGGCCCCTGCCCTCGAACTCCATGCCAGTAAGGTGTACTGGCTATTCAAGCGATGGGCACTCGATCTAGTTGGTAAAATCCCCAATACTCTGGGTAATAGGAAATTTCTCCTTGTTGCCATGGATTACTTCACCAAATGGGTCGAAGCAGTTCCTCTAAGAAGAATTCGAGAAGAAGAGGTCATTTCTTTCATTTGGCAGCATATCATCACAAGATTTGGTTGTCCACATTTGATCCATATCGATAACGGTCCTCAGTTCGTTGGAGCAAAGGTCGTAGTATTTCTCAACAAACACAACATAATCCATTCTCCATCGAACCCATACTACCCCCAGAGAAACGGACAGGCGGAGATCACAAACAAGATCACCATAGATGGTCTCAAAAGCGCCTTATGTTACAGAAGAAGGGCAACTGAATACGTGAATTACCTCACGTCTTATGGGCTTATCAAACTATGCTCCAGAAATCAACACAGTGCTCTCCTTTTCTACTTGCCTATGGAACTGAAACAATCATCCCAACGAAGTACCACCATCCCGTAAGAGACCACAAGCTCACAGACGAAGAGAATGAGTTCGAATTGGCTTGCAACCACAATTAGATCGATGAGACACGAGATCGAGCTATCGCAAATCTTGATCGATATCATCAAATATTGGCAAATTCATACAACAAACGAGTTCGTAGTCGGAAGTTCCCCATCAACGACTGGGTCCTTCGAGAAATCACAGATAACAGAAAAGATCCACATGCTGGGAAACTAGCAGAAAATAGGGAAGGTCCTTTCATGGTCACAGGTCAAACTGGTCTGGGTTCATACTATCTCATGACGGAAGCTGGTGACAAAATTCTAAATCCATGGAATACAAGAAGATTGAAGTTATATCGACGCTAAACAGCTCCGCCGTCACTCTACAGAGTTTAATCCACCTTGAGATTTCACCTCCAGTGTATGTACAAACTCTTTTCAATCAATGAAATCTCATTTTTATCACAAGAATCCCAATTAATTAATGAAATCTCCATCCAAGGGTAAAAGCACAGTTTATCCTAGCTCGATCCCTAAAGGTAAACAACATCCGACATTGGTAATGGCATAGATAATACTAGCCTAACTCCTGAGGATACTCATACATCCGAAGGTGGGGGCCATAATGAACCTCCAAGCCTGAAGATAACAAGCCTAAAGCATGAGAGAGGAAAAAACTTGTTCCCTGTCGCTAAGCTCCAACATCCAATATTGGTAATGGCATAGATAATACTTGCCTAGCTCCTGTGGATACTGATACATCCAAAGGCAGGGGCCATAACGAACCTCTTAGCCTGAAGATAACAATCCTAAAGCATGAGTGAGGAAAAAACTTGCTCGCTGCCGCTAAGCTCCAACATCCAACATTGATAATGGCATAGATAATACTAGCCTAACTCCTGAGGATACTCATACATTCGAAAGCGGGGGCCATAATGAACCTCTTAGCCTGAAGATAACAAGCCTAAAGCACGAGTGAGGAAAAAACTTGCTCGCTGCCGCTAAGCTCCAATATCCAATATAGTATCAAGGCATAAATAATACTAGCCAAACCCCTGAGGATACTCATACATCCGAAGGTGGGGGCCATAACGAACCTCTTAGCCTAAAGATAACAAGCCTAAAGCACGAGTGAGGGAAAAACTTACTCGCTGTCGCTAAGCTCCAATATCCAATATGGTATTAAGGCATAGATAATACTAGCCGAACCCCTGAGGATTCAAACACCACTGGGGTTGGGGCCATAAAGAGCCTCAGCCTGCGGGATCAGGCCTAAAGCACGAGTGAGACGTTGCTCGCTGCCAATAATCCTAGCTCTCCAATATGGTATCAAGGCATAGATAATACTAGCCGAACCCCTGAGGAAACACAGATCTGAGGCGGAGGGCCATAAAGAACCTCTTAGCCTTCGATGACCGCCGAAAGTACGAGCAAAGATAATACTAGCTCGCGGCCGCTAAGCCTCCCTGAAGTCCAAGGGTTGAAGCACAGATAATACTGACTTTTACACCCACGGGCTTCTTCTAATTCAATGGGTCAAGCAAAATAATAACATCTATTGCAGGTGTGGAAATATTATTTTCTCATATCAGCATTTCAAATTACAATGCTCCTCTCAAAGTCCTATATCGAGCACTGAAGCATCAACATCTGCTACATACAAAAGATACTCGCTAACAGAGTTCAATTCTATTTCTTTTTAACTCTGCAGGATTTTCTTGATGGGAGAGCAGTCGACCTTTCACCCACAACAAGAATAGGTGAGACTATACTCGAGCTTCCCCCTATTTCTGTCTTGGATGCTATATATTCTGGAGCTCGTTCAACAATAATTTCTCTCCCTCGAGCTATCTGTTCAGCCGTCGTGATCCCAATACCGTGATCCATAACACCAATTGGATCTATGCTCGAAATATCGAGTTTACATTCACAAGTCCTTCCAGAGAAGCAATCTTGCATCAAATCTCTCTCGACCTGTAGGAATTTTATTTCCTCGACAAAAAATGCAACCAATGCGCTTAATTGCCGTTGATGCAAAGCTTCACCGTCACATTTTTCTTGTTCATGAACTACTATTTCCTTAAAGGCTTGGTGAGTAACAGCAGCACGCTTGTTATCCTTCAAATGCTGAGCTTTCGATTTAGCCAGTTCAGCTGTTAATTGATCAATACGTTCGCTCATCTACGTTGTAAGATATATCGACTTCTGCCGAGAGTTTGTGAGATCAATATGCATATTCTCCAATAACTCTTCTTTTCGATGAAGAAATTCCTTCATCTCTCGACTCCCCTCACCAGAAGCAATTTCACCATCCCTTTTATCCAATTCAAATTTTAGATCTTTCTGATACTTCATTTCACATACACGTAAGTCCCGCTTTGATTCGGAGATTCGCAAACAAAGTTGATTAATTCTTTCATTCATCTCCCTCTCACGTTGCACAACCCTCCTTATGTTTCCGCGAGCGTAGGCCAAATCATCTACCAAACTTTTGTTCTTGGCTTGAATCTCTGCTAAATCAGCCCTACTCTGAGCCTCTCTCCCTTTTAAACGACGTAAATCAGCCTTCACACGATTTAACATAGCAATCAAACTATCATGTATTTGTGCAGAGTTACGCAATTCTCAATCTTTTCCCATAATATTACTGCTCAAGTTTTCAAAATCGGCCTTAGACACAGCCAAGTTAGTTTGTACAGTATCGAGCTTGATCTCTCTCTTCAACAACTGCTCGTTCAGAGCACGAATGTTACATTTCATATTAGATATCTCTTCATTTAACGCTCTAATACGGTATTCGGCTAACTCAGCCTCGTGCCGAGAACCTGATGCAGCATTTTCCTTTAACTCAGCAAGTTCGTTAGTAAGTTGGTTCAAAGCCAAATCCCTGCTCAAATTGTTGCAGTCTTTTGCTTAACTTGTCTCTTAGCTTCTTCGAGTCTTAAAGCAAGCTTCACATTATCATCTAATCGATCTTCATACTGGGAAAACAAAACCTCATATTCTTCTAAATACTCAGCATTATACAAAAGAGTCTGCTCTTCTCCCTCTTTAGCAACATCTAGCTCCTTCCGCATAACAGTTAGCAGGGACTCACAACATCAGTACCTAATGGTGAAACAGATTGACAAAAACATACTGATAAACTTGCAGTACAGACACCTACAAGCTCGAGACAACCAACTCCTCCTTGGCCTACCGACAATAACAAGTTTTAGGCGCAAGACAGAGGGTACATACACAAACGTCCTGAACTAAAATAAACATGCAAGGTACATATCCTTTCTCCTATTATTCTTGTTCATCTAGTTATTAATTTATCCGAATTATCTAACCTACAATTCAGCAGAGGATTTTTTCTCCACATCAAGCAGGCTCTCTAAGTCCTCAATTCTGAGGCGCGAGCTTTCTATCTCCTACATTACGGAATTTCATAAGTAAAATGTTATTGGCATCAAACAACAATAAAGTTACAAAGATCGAGTTGATGTTTCGCAACCAATCTTACATTATACGATCATCCTACTTGATTAATAGTTTCCTGATTATCGGCAGTGGTCTTTTCAGTAACATTCAGACTATCCTCCCTTTCTTCAACCTCCTCTTCATCCATAATTTCTATCTCCTCATAATTCCCTTCGCTAAATACCATTATCTCTGCCTTTGTATACCTCAGCTGGTAGAGCTTCCCTGCAAGGTTGTTCCAAGAAATAGCCGACGCGGTAACCAATCGCTCCACTTCAGCTTCACTTTCGGCCCTAACTTCCTTCAGCTTTAGGGCAGCAGCTTCCCTTTCTTTCTCCCGCTTCAACTGGATAGCTCCCCTCTCCCGAATAAGGTTTTCTTCCAACTAATTTTTCTCCCCCTCGACCTGGGAGATCCTCTTTTCCAGCTCCATCGACCTATCCAGGAAACCAAGCTGAACTTCACTCAGAGCACGAGCAAACTGCAAAAAGAAATAAGTCAGTTTGAGCAACAAAATAGCTCGGCAAAACCAACTATTTACTAATCTTGTTAAATCATCCATAACAGCAACCATCTTCTCTCGAGCTTTCGCTCGACATTGCTCCTCCAAGAGACCAACTTCGACCTCAAAGCGCGGCCTCAAGTCCGCCCCCACCGAGATCTTATCGCTTTCCTCTAGCACCTCCTGTGACTTTGTGGGAGAAGTTACCTTCCTCCTTTTACTGCTATCGTCCACAGTGACCGATGTAACAGAATGAGGAGTAACCCCCCTTTTTACAGCCTTCCTCTTCTTCAGGTTCCTTGCAACAGTTCTAGAGACCGTGGCTACGTCCACTGGCCCATTCGGAATTTTATTGACCCGCATGAGCTTCAAGGGTGTATTAAGTTCAGGAGTTGTCAATTTCTCTTCCATTGAGCCTAGAGTTTTCTTGGCCAGTCTCCGTTTCGTTTGCGATCTCCTGACCTTGTCGTCCTTACTAGCTACCCTTTTGAACCTACTTATCTCTATCTCTTTGAGAATAGCTTCGAGCTCAGTGCCTTCCCTGGCAGCGAGGTCTATAAAAGATTCCTTCCTCGAAACTTTGCAATTAATTCCTGCATAAAAATCGGCAACGTAAGATACAGATCAACTATAGAAGTATAGTTCAACATACAAATGATAGTTCTATTTTCAATGGTATACTTACCCTTTGTTATAGTTATATTTTTAAGTTCTAGGGGCTTCTCATCAGACCGCTGAAGACATTCACCTGACACCCATAAAAGGTTGTCGCTCCACACTCGCCCTGCTGAAGACAGGTTGAAGAAGGATGGTCTTGAAGAACTAGACGAGAGATATGCACCATCAGTTCCTGTGACATATTTCACAGCATAATACTCTAGAAAATCCTTGGAAGTAATTCTCCTCTCACTACCATAAGCAGCCCATCTCCTATTCAGGGTTTCGCATACAAGAATAACTTCCCAAAAATTACAATTCAATTGTGCCGGACAATCCCCAATCCAATTCATAACACTCTTAGCCAAATTTCTCAAAGGCAGAGTCAACCCATAATCAAACTGGGCTAAATAGCAACAAATCTCATCAGTTTGACTATCCTTCACAACGCCTTGGACGTACTCCAAGGATATTTCGTCCACCAAATGCCTGCACTACTTATCTTGGGCCAAATCAGGCAGCAAATACAAGTAATCCCCTCCTTGACTGACACTACAAGTCCTAAAGAAATTACCCCTATATCCAAAGGCGTGCCCCCAAATCCCATCTATACTACTTTTGGACTTACAGAACTACCTAAACCCACTAGAGCCTGTTGGGTACTCAACACGAGAACCCTTCACACGAGGCCATTCTATGAATTCAGCTAGAGTATCCTCCTCATCCCCTACTCCAATGATGGGAGTTAACTGCCCTACGAGGTCTGCTTCATCAGGCTTTGCACAACCAGAAATTGAAGCCATACTTATCTACATTAAGGGGTCTACTTTATAAAATGTTGGTCCAATAAAACTTACAGATAGGCTGAGGTATATATATCAATTTTTATCTCACACTACTAGATCGCTTATAAATCACAAACTGTCTCAAAATGATTTTTATCGACCCACAGTCATTATTCCCATTATTATTTTTACTTTATTTTTGTGTTTGGTAGGGATTACATTCTTATTCCGACACAATAAAAAAAATTTATACAAAAACTCTTATAAACACATAGACAGACTTACCTTTAGCACCCGAGTGAGAGTCTGCAGCGTTGGTCCCCAGCAGTTTGCTCAATTTCTTCAACTTTGTGAAAACCTCCTCGATATCCGCCTCCTCTCGTAGTTTGCAATTGAGACTCCTAGTCACTGTTTTCCTCTTATCCTTTCCTCCTTCGAGGGTAATGGAATCATTAGTTGAGATCTCTCTCTCTCTAACCCTTCTCTTCTTTTTCTGGTTTTCTATATTCGGAGAGGGAGGAAAGGGGGTACTTATGCCCCATTCTACAAACCGCTGGCGGTTTAGATTTTTCCAGTAAGCAGTCCTCGATTCCAGAGCTGAGCTGTCTGTTCATCTGAACCTGTCAGATGTGTCGTACCATTTTGGTGAAAACACCTTCTCATCATCACACTAAATATTATACTTTAGCGTATCTCTCAGTCTCTTGGTCCCACTTTTTTCACAATATCCCAAACTCATGATTCTGAATTTTCTACTTTAAAATTTCACGTACATTTTTTTGCCCTACTTAATGTCAATATAAGTTAGCAACACAAATTCAAAAATTTATTTTCAACAAACAATCCTAGTCATAGCCTATTTTCGTGAATATATTTTTTTTCTTCACGTAAATTCAGGCAATTACATTTCGAACATTAAAAAAATACAACAATCATTCACTCCAATCCCCAAGATACTTTCATTTAAAGTATCTGGTGTGCCCGACAACACCACAAGCCTTCACCAGCCTTGAGGCGATATCAATATCCTTATTATTGATCTCCTCCTTGGCTATCATCAGGACAAACTTTTTATGATCTTCAACAGACCGCCAACAGGTACGCATAGACTCAGACCAGTATACGCGGTTCATTTCCTTGCCCCTTTCTACATCAGTCATACCCTCGTAGTTCACTCGAGTTTCGAGCAGAACAGCATCATAACCTTGCTGCCCAAAAATAGCTTCCCTTATTTCATCAATCTTGAATGCCAAATTCAAGTCGTTCAACACACGCGCTTCAACAGCCCTCTGATAACGAGCCTTCACCATTTTTTATGAAGAACCTTCTTAAAGAACAAGTCACACTTTTATACTTTTCAGTTAACATGACTAATTTTTCGATTGACTATACGCAACGTATTTCAATTTCTATAACCCTCTTTTCCCAGGTTCGAGTTGCTTACTATTATCTTTTCGTGCTTAATCGAGTTCCCTAAAAATGAAATTTCAAACTTTATGTTTATATCTATTAAGCTAGATTCATTTACGAGGTAGGATCAAGTATGTTATCCCACCAACTATTCACTCCTATATTATGCACAACTCGATGACATGTCAACTATTTCTGCTTTTTGCTAGTAAGAAACAAACAAAATTATTCTTCTATTACGCTCGATTTTTATCTAACAAGTTGGTTACAGGCCTACCGCTACAGCGTTGCTTTACAATTACAGAATCAAGCTTTTTAAAGCTCGATATTGCAAATACTTTCTCAATACAAGGACAGGTCTCTAGTTCTTTTCTCATTGCCAGGTCTCTAGTTATGTTTGAAGCTTGATAATTCAGATCTTCTAGAGAAACCTTAGCCACAGATCAAAAAGTACAAGACTGCAACAGGTCATAAACCTCTTTCCCCTTCATTTCCCTGCAGGAAGAATTAGAAGAAAAGCAATAGCACCGAAAGCAGCGATCCATCTTCCACCTCCACCATCGCCGTCTCTTTCTCCTTATTCCTACTTACCTGAAGTTCGTGGAAATTGAGGAGGACTCCTACCTTAGAAATTATAACATCAGTAGAGACCAGGGATTTTGCATCGCATACACCCCGGCTGCTAAATCGGACGCTACATAATGCCCGAAAATATTTCAAACAACACTCCTTCAACAAAATAGCAAAGGGAGTCTCCCTACTCTGATAACCACAAAACCATATCCAGAATTCCACCCATATGAAAGAAAATTGGGTATGATACACTTGATTCCTCATCTTAACCATGATTTTGCAAAGGTACGCTTCCAAAAAACTCATTTTTTTCTCAATCTACAAAGCAGGCATGTTTGTTTTTTTCTGCAGCGAAGATGTGTTGCAGGTTATTCGGTAATCAAATTTGTCAACCTATTTATAGCAATACTGTATTTAATGCAAGTTATTTCCTCAAACAGTCATCCGCTCGGGAAAACTAACAGTCTGCCCATGACACTCATGCGTCATAATGGCAGTACACTCTTCAATACATACGTTTCATTTTTCAAGCGTTGCTTACGTCATTTCAAGGTCCGATTTTTAGGGTTTTTCTCAACTAATGCCACACGTGACTTCAGTTGCGAGGGGGCGATTGTAGGGACTTATCCCTCGAGCTAAGGACACTCGATCTTATCTATACCTCAATCTCTATAAGACTGGACCTTATCCAGTACTAGATTCACACTTCAACAAATGCGTTAATAGTTACACATCGACCACGAACTTGAGCAGAACGTGGATCGTCCATGACAGATATAAACAGAACAAATCAATAGACACCTGTTTGCCATGAGATAGCAGTTGCACACTCAACTGCCCTTGACTCCCACTTTTAGGAGAACGTGTTCGAGCACGATGTCAAACTGAGAGCAGGGTCTATAAAAGGGCAAGCACCTAAGAAACATGGTGGCCGACAGAGAATTCTAGACAAACAATTATCTGATATCTAGCTATTTTATCTTTGATTAACTTTTGTAATCAGATTCTCCCACTTTCTGAAGCAATAATACTACTTTCACAAAATCCTCCACTCGAGGTCGTGGTTTTTACCTATTCACAGGTTTTCCACGATAAATCCCATGTGTCAAGTAGCTATTCTCTTATTTAATTCTTGGTATAGTAGTTCTTGGTATAAGGATCAATTTCAAGCCAGTTTGAGCTTTACGAAATCTGGTCCCTACAGTAAGCTCGTTTAAAGGTGAAATCGAGGGATAGGTCCCTACAATAGCCCCCTTGCAACCGAAGTCACGAGTGGCTTGGTTGAGAAATTATCAATTTATGACTTGGTATATGGGCTAAATTTTTGATAATTGAAATAGAATAATGATGGCTTTGACCGTGTGGCGTTACGCGAGTTATTTTGAAATGGCGTGTATTTAATGAGGATGTGGATGCTAATATATGTGACGGTTATGACTCGAAAATTTACGTCTGTAATGAATGATGACGCTTAGTAAAATGTACCTCCACATTAAAACTATGGTTATATAAATGGTACCAATATCGAATTTTGGAAGCAGACAATGCTTGTTCTTTTTGAAATTCCCTGAAATATTAACAATGGTGAAGACTCATAGTATGTTCCTTAAAGAGAGGATTAGGTCTAAAATACAGAGGTTGAAGTTTAAATACTTTGGTGACCAATCATTAGAGATGTCGATACCCACTCCTATTCCTCCGACGTATCAAGGCATGTCGGAAGATGATACGATTGAAACTGAGGAGGAATTCTGCCGAAAGTGGAGGTTTTATATCGCCGTCTTGATAGGCGAGGATCAGTGGGCCTGTCTCCGTACTCTTGCGGAAGACAGGGTTGGGGCTTCATATGCAGGGATAGACATAATTGCAGGGCAGTTATACTGATTTCTTATGTCACCATGGATTCTAAGGTTGGGTCCTCTTCATCTCGACCAACTCTTTGGAGGTAGTAGTTTTAGAGGAGGGGGTGATGGTAATGGAGGAGGGAGGCAACCAGTGAGATTCTGCTTTTGGATTTCCATCACGTTTTGGCGTTCAGAAGACCTTTAGTTCAAGGAATTGGCTCCAGCACTGAGTCTACTGCTTGCATAGTTTCCATTTGAAGTTTGAATAAACTTCAACCAAACTCATGTGAGGGAAGCTCTTTGTTGGTTCTAATCTCTGCTTTGTATCAAGGTGAAAAATTACTTAAGCGAGAAGAACTGAAGGAGTTGATGTGTAGGCGTGCCTAAAGGACCTGTGACTTTTAAAAGCAGTGAAAAACTTATTATATGTAAAGTACCTGGGGTAGGGTTCTGGACAGATTATGTTGTTGTAATAAACCTGAGATCAATCACTAAAAAACTTGTTATCTGTAAAATCATGTGTAATATTATCGATATAAATAAGAATATTTCATCTAATTATTTGTGCTATGCAGATAGAATATAGCTCGTAGAATTGAACTGAATCATTGTATGATGTACGAAATGAATAGAAGTAATTATTGAAAGCACTGTTGTTATTATGATCGAATTGAGATAAATACGTACAAAAATTGACATTGTAATTTTAGTATAATATTCCTGTGTGTTGAAAATGTGGGGGAGAAAAACTGTAAGAAATATGTAATGCAAAAATTCGAGCTAATAAAGGTCGATAGAAGGATAAAACTTGAAAGAATAAGCTCGAAAATAATGTAACGTTTGTGCTTGAGTGAAGGGATACATTTAAATAGCCTATCTCAAGATTTCTGGGTTTCTGTTACGAGATAAAAGGTCAAAATCTCATTTTGAGCAAAAAGTGTTGTAAAAATGTATAAATAAGGGCAACAATTATTTCCTGAATATGGAGAAGTGATTCTGATGGTGCGAACTTGATCTCGGCGAATTTGTTATGCCACTGAAGGACGATTGGCCATAAAGATCACTAAAGTACGGGAGAAGATTTTGGGATTGTTTGATTATGATGCTGAGTTACCAGTGAGGGAATGTCAGCTTGAAGGATTAGAGGTGAGGGATAAGGAACTTGAATATGCTAGGTATTTCTATGAGGTATGCTTTTGTGAATTGGTGTAGGATCCTGCAGATTGAGAAGAGATGATCGGATTGATCGCTGAGGTGGAGATTGAATTTGAAGATGGGCTGATCGAGGGAGAAGATATGATCAAATGTGGTTGTTCAGGTCACCAAGGCTGTTTCAGATGTAATTATATGTAAAGTGTTATGCAAAATAGATACAAGGGTTGCTTGGTTTAACAGAAAAGTTAGAAGTCAATTTGATCCTCTATAGCTGCAAATACCGTTTAAGACTGTTTTGATAAAAAAAATTAGAATAAGTTTGAAAATTTTGGTAGCTTTGAAAATGACGTCACTAGTACTATAAGTATAAAAAACAATAACAGAAAAATAATGACCGATTTGTAAAAAATAATAAGATATACCTGAACCTGTATGTAGATTAAACGTGTGAGGTATTTTAGTAGAATCAATCTTTTCCTGTAAAATTGTAGTTTGAGATGGATAGTTTGCCTATTAACAAGGTTTCAACCTCCGATCGTACGGTAGAGTCTGATATTAAGGTAGAAGTTGGTTTGGAGCAATATCCAGTTTTTCCTGGTAAATTGGTGGCCTATACCCCTGGTTCAGATGTATTTAGAGAATTTTGTAAAGCCAAAGCTTCCGTAGGAGGGAAATGGGGTAACTGCATTGAATATGCTGGTAGGATGTTTAGAGGTGCACGGTAGCGATAGGGGAAGAGTATTTTTATTTGCTGGCTGACTTGGAGGAGGAAAAATGAGATAGGGGTATAGATAAATCAATTTCATTAGAATATTTTGATGGGAGCATTCGGAGTGACCTTTCAGAGAGTTTCTTGTGCTACCTGTCTCAATTAGAGTACGGGTTGAGTCTCTCCCTTACCAATTTAGTAAAGGGGATTATGAATACGATTGGAGCAAGTCTTGTTCAATTGAACAGGAACATATGGGAGGTAATAACCGTTTGCGATCATCTGAATAAAAAATGGGAAAATGAGGGAAAAGTGAGGAGGGTATCCACTGAGGATGTACTGCAGTTTTATAGGGTGAAGATTTATTAGGCCAGTGGTGGGGCATATTTTTGTGCTAGAGTAACTCGGCATCAGCTCTTCAATCTCAATTCAGCAGGTCGAGCCTGGATGACAGCATAATATTGGTAAAGGGAAATTGTCATCAAAGAGATGATAATGATCCTTTAGATCAACTATTTAGAACTGTAAAAACAAAGTAAGTATAACAATGCATAAAGTATATAATATTGATATGTTTGAACTGATAATCTTTTGCTGATAATAATAAATGTCGTACATGGCAGGCCCGAAGTCTCGAGTGTAGAGAATGATTAAAGTTGGGGAGGAAGAGGTTGAGCTTGAGTTTGTGTTGGAAGGACTCGGCCTTAGCAGAAAGAAGAGGATTGGAAGCAAGTCGAAAAAGGTTCAAAAATCTCAATCGACTAGGCTGATGGCGGGTGTTGATGATGGGAAGAAGAGAGGAACTGGTGGGGAAGGCCGAGTCAATGTGGCCAAGATCCCTAGAATAGACAGTTCGATTCAGCCAGAGTCTATTACGTCAAGCAAATTAGCTCAAACATTTCCGAAGAAACAAATGCTGAAGCGTCCGTCGGCCTCTGGTACCACTGGAAGTGGTGAGGGTGACGGAAAAGAAAAAAGGAGAAGTATCAAACCTTTAGGGAGGTCGGGGAAAAAGGTCGCTGAAGAGCGACCTGCTGCTGAAGATGGTGTTAAAGTAGTAGATGAAAGGGTAAGGCTGGCGGCTCTTCATGGAGAGGAGGATCTGAGCAAGATGGTATGTATTAATGTTTGATCTTGTAAATATTTCTTTCATTTTGAACTCACACTGAGGTTGATTTATTTTATGCAGGTTTCTCGATTGGTGAAGAAGATTTGGCTCAGAGTGGAAGAAGAAAAATCTGAGCTGATGAAAGTTAAAATCGAGCTTGAAAATCAGGTAGCTCGAGCAAAGGCCGATGCTCTTAAGGAAGAAAATAAGTTAGAGGCTTTGAAGGCTTCTCAGGCAGTGGCGATTGGCCATCTACAAGCAGAGGCGAGGGTGAATATGGAGGCGGAATGTGAAAGGGTAGGGCACCACCTGATGTTGAAGGGATATTCTGAGGATGGGGTTGATGGCATTATGACAGATACCTATATTTAGGAAGGTGATGATAAAGAAGTAGAAGAGGTGGTGATGGGAGTTGTTGATGGGTTAGCTGGTATCTCCCGCCAGACGGTGCTAAACAATCAAGGGGATGACACTGAACTCCCAGTGGGAGAAAATTAGAAGGTAGGGTAGAGAAATAGTTTGTATGAATATTTTGAAATGTCTTGTAAATTGTTGTACTTGTGCGTATTGAATAGGCTTCTGTAGGTTGACTTTTTTGTAAACAACTTGTAGGCACTTAGAGAAATGAGTCTCAGAATAAAGGATCTAGAGGCTGGGGTTGCCAGGTAAAGAGAGACCTTTACAGGCTTGCTGTCTTTGCAAGCGGATTTGCAGGTTAGGTCGGAATAGGTCTTCTGACTTGTATGTTATATCGACATAAAGCTACCAAGTAAATTAGATAACATAAAACATAGAGCTATATCAAAAACTTGCTATCAGTTTTAGGAAAACCACACAAATATAGGGCGTAGAAAAATTCAAAGTATTTAGATAAATCGGAATATCGTAAATATGTACCTTAGACTTCAAAATGTATGTCATGGAGCACCTATCTGGGTTTGTGCTTCGACCTTTAAGGCTATAAATGTTAGACACAGTAGATGTTATAAATTCAGATATCTTCTTAGAAATGAGACATATTTCATGTTGATGGGTTTTCTAAATCGAGCTTTATATAATGTATCTATTATTGTGTAGGCCGAATTGAATTCAGTTCGCTCTCAAGAAAATGAGGTGCTTCACTGTAACCGAGAATTTGCAGAGAAGTTAGACAGGGTAAGGGAGGTGACTAAATATAGAGTAGATCAGCACGTGAAGATGCATTTTAAATTTGTTAAAGCCAACCAAATGGTTGTTGACCTCACTCACAAGGTCGAGGAAATAGACACCGAAATTGAGATGGGGATAAAAGAGCTTGCAGAGGTTAAAGGACACGCCACAAAGCTTCAAAGTTGGGTTGATATACTGATGATTAAGGGTAAGCAAGTTGAAATGGTGCAATACCGTATTCAGGCGCTTGAAAGATCGAAGGGGCAGCTTCAAACTGATCTTTAGAATTGTAGAAGCGAGCAGGAGCGACTGAAGCAAAAATTGAGTAAAAAAGATAACGAGCTGAGGGTAGCTCGAGAATAGCTATCAGCCTCAGAAGCTACAGCTGAACACTTGCAAATAGCCCTACATGCCACGGATATGGAGTTTCGGGGGATACAACAAAGGTGTGATGAATTAAATGAGAGGGTGGCACGATTGAAGACCGAATTGGCACAAGCCAATGCACGTGTCAAGAAAGCCGAGGCTAGAGAACGTTCGAGGGGGAGTAGATTTGAGGTTAAATTTCCTCTTATCCAAGGCAATGTAGTTAGCCTTTCAGGTCAAATTAGAGAGCTGGAAGGTGTTGTGGCTTGAATTTAAGGACATTTGCAAAAAGGAAATGCAAACTTAAGGGAATGTCAGATAAAAATGGATGTTTCTCTTATCAGGGAGAAGGTCTTGGAAGGGGAAATCAAGGCAAAGGAAGTTCTGATGAAGAAGAAAGACAACTTGTTAATGGATATTTCTGCCAGTGAAGAATTGAATATATAAATTACGACATTGCACGCTCAGGTGGTGAACTTGGAGGTTGCTCTTCAGACTAAATCAACTAAATATTACAAAAAGGTAGAAGAGAATATAGCCTTTTATGATCTGACAGATAGAGAAATGGTACATTAGAAGAACATGTACTAGCATTTGGAATCACGTCTTGAGAAGGTGAGATGTAACTTTTAAAGGATCGTTGTAGCTTATGCATCACGGGAAGACCTGTTAAAGTCGACTGTTGCATTAGCTCATGACAGATAGAGAAATGGTACATTAGAAGAACATGTACTCGCATTTGGAATCACGTCTTGAGAAGGTGAGATATAACTTTTCAAGGATCGTTGTAGCTCATGCATCACGGGAAGACCTGATAAAGTCGACTGTTGCGTATTTTGTAGAGGAAATAAAAAGACTTGAATTAGAATGAGATACCTTGTTTAAGAGCTTGTTTGACAATGGATGCGTTTGTAAAGTGAGTATAGATTGGGGGAATTGTATGACCTTGATGGAAACTAATTTAGGCCCTCGACCTATTGATCAGATAGAGAAGGCAGAGTTATTATAACTCGCGAGCTGAAGTTTGTTCGACCACCTGTTGAAGGGTAAAGCATAGCAGATATCCCATTAACAGAAAATATATCCATTGTAATATGGCCTGAAAATAAATAGTATCTGTCGCAGACATAGTGAAATAGATAAAAGCTAGTATGAGCTTTGCCTTATCTTATGTCTGGTGGGGTCATTGATTTAAAACAGTTTTTACATTTGTTCCAATCGCAGAAATTGGTTGATTTAAACCAAGTTGAATTTTGATTTAACTATAAAAATGTTGCAGACATTTTGAAAGAGATAAAGGCTAGTATTACCTTTGCCTTATCTTATGTCTGTTAGAGTCTTTGATATGAAACAAGTTTCTACATTTGTTTCAATCGTAGAGATCGATTTAGTTAAACCATGTTGAATTTTGATGTAACTATAAAAATATTATAGGCATATTGAAAGAGATGAAGGCTAGTATTACCTTTGCCTTATCTTATTCCTGTTGAGTCATTGATATGAAACAAGTTTCTACAAATGTTTCAATCGCAGAAATTCAGTAGAGGTAGCCAAACCGAGTGTTATCCTTGATTTAACTGGTATATGATCGATTGAAAGCTAGTATGATCTATGCTTTAATCTACAGAATGTGGTTGAATCTACGTAAATAGAACAATATTGTGAAGAACTTGAAAGTTTCATTGATTGGTTCAAAATTTACATTGAATGGAGATGAAAATCTCACTTTTAGAATTGAGAAAAAAAAAACGAGCAACCGAAATGTAGTAGTAAGATGCTTAGTAATAGTACTGTTTCAGTTGCCTAGTATTCCAAGGATTTAAAATGGGGATTCCCTCTTCTGTCATGAGATGATATGATCTCTGGCCTGAAAGACCTCTGATAATGAATGGGCCCTCCCAATTATTGGCTAATTTTCCAGCGTGAGGCTCTTTGTGATGTTGTGGAATCTCTCTGAGGACAAGATCATCTATTTGAAAGGTACGGTGGCTGACTCAACTGTTGTACGACCTGGCTTGCATATGATGATATCAACCTCGGTTAGCGATGCCGCGTTCCCTGGTTTCATCGATCATATTAAGGCTGCAAGCTAATTCAAACTCATTTTCTTCGTCAGTCAACTCGTGATCTCAAACTAGATGATGGTATTTAGAAGGAATGACGACCTAAGTGCCATAGGCAAGGTGGAATGGGGTACATCCTGTTGACTATCTGGGAGTGGTACGATTTGCCCATGGGACATGAGGCAATTCTTGAACCCAATTCCTTTTTTTCTGTGAGTGAAGCCATTTTTTGAGTCCTTCAACTATGGTTTTGTTGGTGATTTCGGCTTACATATTGCCTTGAGGATAGTAAGGATTGGATGGTGAGTAGATGATATTGCGTTGGTTGAGGAAGGTCACGATTTTTTTCTCCCACAAATTGGGGCCCGTTGGCGATACAAATTAGGTGGGGGCACCCAAACCAAGTAATGATGTATTCCTAGATAAAAGAGATGACCTCTTCTTCTCTGGTTCGACATAGTGGAACTGCTTCTACCCATGCTGAAAAATAATCGGTAGCTACGAGTAGGTGACGGCGGTTACGTAGAGAGTTAGGGAATTCACCGACGAGATCAAGTGCCCATTTTTTGAATGGCCAGAATATCTTGCTTGTATAGAGTTCGAGCGTAGGGGCACGTATCATGTGTCCATGCCTTTAACAGTTATCGCATCTACGTAAGTACTCCTCTACTTGCTTGTGCATGCTGGGCCAGAATACTCCTTGTGTAATAACTCTGTTTTCTAGCGATTGATCTACAGCATGGGAGCCACAAGTCCCATCATGTAACTCATAGAGCAATTCATCAGCTTTTGGTTTAGAGAGACACTTAAGGTAAGGCCCTATGATGGAAAGGCTGTATAGCACACCGTTCTGATTAGTATAGCGCTTCGAGTTGTTGATCTGTTATCGGCGCTCTTTTGGATCTGCTGTGAGTGGTCCGTTGTAATTGTTGTCGACACCGAGGTAGGCAAAGAAAGGCTTTCGCCAATCTTTGTCTTCCCCTTTATCGCCCCCAGTGTTGATCGTGCATACATAAATACGATCAATGCTAGAGGATGAAATGATTTTGATCTGAAGATATCGAGCTTTGGTACCCAATACTTGGGCTAGATATGCCAAGGAATCGGCGTGCCTATTTTCACCTCGAGGAAGATAATCGAGAGTTGCTTTCGCGAACTTGCTCATTCTATCTGCAACGAGGGCTGTGTATTCGATCACATTTCCATTCTTCTTGTATTGCTCAGAGTAATGGTGGACGATGAGTAGTAAATTTGTGTAAACTGAGAGTTCGGGAACATCGAGCTCAAGAGCGAGGTTGAGTCCATGAATGAGAGCTTCGTACTCGGTGACATTATTTGAGGCCTCAAAATCCAAGCGGATTGATTTCTTAATTCTATCATTAGAAGGGGTAATTAAAATGATTATGATTCCTGACCCTGCGGGTCCTGCTGTTCCATAAATGAGAAGTCTCCACCCTGCTGTAGTAATCCATTCAGCTCGCTCGTCAAATAGCTTGGGGTTTAGGGGTGAATCTTTGGGTGTTTCTACCGCAAGGTTAGAGTCGTGCTCCTCCTACTCGGGATCCTCCACTGGAAAATCTGTGAGGAAATCGGTAATGGCCTAACCCTTTTCAGAATGACATTGTTCGAACCTGATATCATGTTTTCCCAAACTGACTGACCACTGTTGCACTTTCCTTGATTTATCTTTATTAGATAGAACCTCCCAAAGTGGATAGTTCATCATGACTTTGACTGAATGAGCTTGGAAGTAGTACTTGAGTTTTTGCAAAGTGTAAACAAGAGTGAGAATAAGTTTCTCAATTTTAGAATACCTCGTTTCCACTGGTGTGAGGGTCTTGTTGATGAAATAGACTAGTTTCTCGACTTTCCCTTCTAAGCGAATGAGAACCGAGCTGAGGTAATTATCTGTGACTGCTAGGTAGATAATCAGTTCCTCATTATCTATTAGGGTGCCCATTATAGGAGACCTCCCCAGATAGGTTTTAAGATCATGAAAAGCTTCTTCTCATTCTTATGTTCAGGTGACCTCTTCATTTGGCTGAAATTTTCCTTGTTTGGTACAACTGCGGAGTAATAGGAATAGCCAACTGCAACGGTCTAAAGATTTAGAAATGAAAAGATTGATCACGGCAATTTTGCCGACAAGTTACTTAACATCTTTTGATTTTTTTAGAGAGGGTATGTTGTGGAGAGCCTGAATCTGAGCTGGATCGGCTTCAATCCCCTTCTTGCTGATGAGGTGGCCTAGAAATGGCTAGAATGTACCCCAAATTGGTACTTATCAGGGTTGAGACACATCCTATAAGATCGAAGGATGTTGAATATAGTATTGAGATCTGAGACGTGATTGGCTAACTGTACGCTTTTGCACAAGAGATCATCGATGTAGATTTCATCGACTTTCCCTAGGTGTACTTTAAATATAGTAGTCATCAACCATTAATATGTGGTACCCGCGTTCTTGACTCTGAAGGGCATGACTTTATAACAATAAAGATCTCTTTCAGTAATGAAAGTTGCATTTTCTTAATCTTTTTCCAAAAGTGGAATATGATTAGACCCTGACGCAGCGTCCATCATAGATAGGAGGTCATGGCCTGCTGTGAGATCGAGGATCTGATGAATATTAGGAAGAGAGAATCGTTCCTTTGGAGTATGTTTGTTCAGATCGGTAAAATCTACGCAAACTCGAACCTTTCCATTCTTCTTTGGGAGAGCGACAATGTTGGATATCCAGTCTAGATATTTCGATTCTCGAATGAATCCCACTTTGATCAATTTCACGATCTCAGTGTTGACTTCATCTCAAAGACGAGGTGATAGTTGTCGCTATTTCTTTTTGACCGCTGTGGCATTTATATTGGTGGCAATTTGTGGCATGCCTTTGTCAGATCGACCCCAGGTATTTCTTCGAAAGACAATGCAAAAATGTCCCGATTGATTTGCTAGAACTGAATGAGAACATCTTTTTCATGCTGAATCAACTTAGTACCAATGAAAGTACCTATGCTTGGTCCATCAATGTTGATAAATTATGTGGGCTCCTCTGTTGATGGTTGATCATTGAGGTGATCATCTTCCTGTAATTGCTCTACAGCAAATCTGAAAGAAGTATCTAGGATAGCAGAGACGGTATTTTCACAAGCTCGAAAGAGCTTTTGACTACCTCTAATCTCATGAATACCATTGTCGTGTTTGAATCAGAGTACTTGATGATAGGTGGAAGCGATTGCTTCCATGTTGTGAATCCAACAGCGGGCCATAATCCCGAGATAACGAGATTTGGCGTTGATGACATAGAAAATGTCGTCAATGGTTAATGATCCTGCAGTAATAGGTAAGACGATCTTGCCTACTCGTTCTTCCCTAGAACTATTAGACCTACTAATATCGGTATCGCTCTGAATAACTTGGTCGGCCAAACCCATTTGGTCGATAATACTCTGAAAAGAATCTTAATACTACTTCCAGTATCGATTATCATTATGTGCATGACAAACTTCTTCATTTTAAGCATTATTACTAACGCACCATGATGTAGAAATTTTACATGGCTAGTATCACAATCTTCAAAGGAGATCCCGAGTTGGCAATTGTTCGACTCGGGAAGAAGCTTGGCTTCTTTGTCTTGATGTGTGAGATTGCAGCATTCCATTAGTCTCCTATGCTTCGATCTATTAAAATTGGTGATCTGATTGATTTTGATCATGTTGCTATGGATCATATGGAAAAGATACTTCTCCTCAGCTTTATCATTGACCTGAATAACTTCAAGCTACTTCTTATAACTACCGTCATTATATGACTTCAAGTCGATAATATATTCGAGCATCCATCCCTCTTTAAAAATGTATTCTAGAAGCCTCTATAAAGTATAGTAATTGTTAGTTGCATGATGGTTTACCATATGATGTAGGCAATATGGTCAACTATCGATCAGTTACAGTGGTTGAGAGCAGCGGTAGAGTGTATCCTTCAAAAGTAGTAGAAAAATTGTAGAGATTCAGACGTTCATCTTTGGGAGGATGGGTTTGTTTGGCAAGCCGCCTTTCCGAGGGTTGCTAGTATTGCTCTTGATGCACTTCTGATCTCCCTGTTCCTCCTTCTGTTCGTTGGTTCGATATGTAGATGGGCCTTAGTAGAGAGGATGGATTTAGTAGATATTTATCGCTCGAACACCATCCTCTCCAGGTCGACGTAACTGTTGACATTGGTGATCATCTCCTCCAAGGTCGCAAGTTTGTTGTAGAAGGGGTATTCTTTGGCCTTGCAGTCGAGCTAGAGTGCATTGGTAAAAGCCGTAACAGCTGTTTTCTGATCGAGGTTATCCACTTTTCGCGCGAGCTCTAAAAACTTCATCGAGAAATCTTTGAGCTTCTCTCCCTGAGACTGTTTATGACCGATAAGAGAATACAAATTATCCTCTTTATCCCAGTTATGAGCATATGTCTTAATGAACTATTTTTGCCTCTGATCGAATGTGTAGTTGGAGTCCTCAAGGAGAAAGTGGAACCATCGGAGTGGTTCCTTCTATAGACTTGTGGCAAATAGATGGCAGAGGATGTGTTGAGATTGGAGTATAACCCAATTGAATCATGGTACTGCTAAATGTGCTTCCTCGGGTCAGTACCTTTGTACTTAGGAATTTTAGGAGTATGGAAACCTTTTGGTATCTCCATACCGAATAGCTCTTTGGCAATCCAACTTCCTTGTAACTTTGTGATATCGCCGGTAGTACCCAGAACTTGTGCTTCATTCAACTCCTTAATTCGTTGGTTCATATGCTCTTTCGTGATGTAATGATGTATTGGTTGAATTGTTGGATGAGATGGTTGTGGATGATGAGTTCTTGTACCTTTACTCAGGCGATCTCGTACTAGAACTTGATATTGAGGTTGTTGTTCTTCCTTATGGCGGACAGAAATTCGGTGACCTCGACTGACTTCGGACTAAACTTTACCCCCCAAATGTATGGAGGGTTGTGCTTTGTGGTATAGATTCCTGGAAATAGCTTTACTGACGACTCCTCGAGGTCTCAATCTTTCCTTTACAGAAACACGGGAGGTCTTTGGAAGCTGATCATGACCTCTTATTAGAGGAGCCTGCTGAGTATTTTACAGAGCCTCTATGGAAGTCTGTATTGTTATCATCTGATCTTCATGTCGCTTGAGCACTGTAAAACGAGCTTGTCGTTCTCCATCAAGTTCTTTCTCTCAGAGCTCCCGATCTTTTGTTAACTAAAGTTTGAGTTCAGTGCGTTTCTCTATTTTGGCGTTAAGATTTGCCCGTAACTCTATAAGTTACCCTGACTCCATTGAAACTTCGAGCTGAGTACCTATAGCCAGTCGTTTGGAAGTTACCACGATCAAAAATTGTAGCCAAAGAATGCCTTAGGATGTCATGGAAATGCAATCTTTCCTATAGACGGCGCCAAATGTAATGGCTAAATTCTGTAAGCTTACAATTACTTAGAAATCGTTATCATACCAATGAACCTGTAATAATATTCTAATAGAAATTAAGTAATGAAACATGTGATTTTAGCATGGAAAACCTCTGAATAGGTAAAATCTACGACCTCGTGTGGAGGATTTTTGTGAAAGTATCTTTATTGCTTAAGGTGGATATCTTTATTATAAGTGATCTCTAAATATAAAAATTCTTTGAACCCTGTTACTAAGAAGGTTTTAATATTTGCTGAGAATCTCGAATCAATAGTTTCTTGATGACTTATCGTATAATTTTTCTCGTCCTTGTCTCTTCTAGAACTTTTCCTTTATATAGGATTTCTTCGAAGCTCTTCATCGTGTTAGAGCACATTTTTCGAACAATGTGGTTAGTGACGATTGACTGAATAACTGACGAGTTTCTGAGAGAAAGATGTCTTTGACTGGATAAGGTTCTTTGGTAAAAATCTTGCCCACGTTCTTAACCAGTTCGTAGGGTAGGTTGGAATGTTTGACTGGGGAGGATGTGTTTAAAATGCGGGAAAATGAGATGGAGGTAATTTGAACTAGGTGAGCTTATTTTTAGGCGAGATTGAGGGATAGGTCACTTCAGGTTTGATTTAAAATGGCAGAAGTAATTCAAAATGATGAAAAAGTTATATACATGATTCTGGAAGATATAGTGCCTCTGATGATTGATGTGAGGACTTGTGTACAACAATTAGGAGGGAAATATAGGGTAGGGTTGAGTAGTGCAGATTTAGGTAGTGTGGATCAGTTTAGGGTGGCACCTAGTATTGTCGAATAGGCTGAGGAGTAGGACACGGAGATGGATGTAGATCACGAGTCTCAAGCGAGTGATCGAGAAGGTAGTGGGGATGGGGAAGAAGATGTGAAGGAATGCGAGGAGGCATGTTATAGAGAGGGTTTAGAGACCAAAGAGATATTAAGCTTCAAGAATAAGTACGGTATTCCTGAGGATATAAGGTTAGAGGAGTATCAGTATGAAATGAGCGACCAGGAAATACCTTTGAATGGTATTCTGGTGCACCGGGAACAAATAAAGAAGGGATTGAAGCTTCCCCTCAGAGTGGACCAAAAGAAGTTAATGAACTTCATTGATGTGGTACCGGGGCAGTTCAAACCGAATGTGTATGATCTATTTACGGTCTATGGGGAAATAAATGGTCGACTTAAGACCAGGGGGGAGGAGTTGATAACTGTCGATGATTTATATGTATACTGCACACTCAAGATAAACTCGAAGAAGTTAGGCTACCGGTACTTGGCGAGGTTTCTGAAAAGACCATTGTTTTATAATATGGTGTCAACTGGGGGGCGATACACCGATGAACGCTTACTTGTCTCTAGAAATTACGAGTTCGATAAATAACTGCCCGGGGAACCCTTAAAGAGAAAAACTTTTCACTTAGGTGTGTGGTTAGGTAATTGTAATTATCAATGTTTGAATAGTGTGAATGAAATGATAAGTGTTTCTAATTTGTTTATACTGCTTGCAGCGTTGAAAGAGGTCGACAAGAAGTCATAAGTAAAGGAAGAGTTGTTTAAGGTGAGGTGAGATTTTTTTGGTAGGATCGATAACCTGGTCACTGACCAAGATCTTGTGAACACGCTATTCCAAGAGGCTGGTTTAAAGAGGTCGAGGTTAAAAGGCTCTAATGTTCCTTTTATTGACAGAAAAATGTCAGCAAGGAATAAGAGATCCGCAGATTCGAGCTTACCACTGGAAAATCACTCCCTGGCAGGGTACAATATGGATACAGAGATTGATGCTATGTTAGGAGAGACTTTGGGAAGGAATAAAATGAAAAGGGTAGTGAGTTCTGATGTTCCTCCATTACTTCCTCATAAGAGACTAACTCAATAATCGACAATAGAGGAGGTGGCTGGTATCACTAAATCAACAGTTGTTGTAGATATGCGTCCCCCACGGGGTTCTGGCAGTGTGGTCCCGAAGAAGACCAATGGTGAGATATTGAAGAAGAAATATGTAAAAGAGTCTGAGACAGAAATTTAGAAGACTATGGATGCTTATATGTCTAGGACGGATGAGCTGAAGACGGAGCTTGAGGATTGCCTAGTAGGGATTGATAGTTTGAGCACATTTTTCAGCGAGGATCAGAGGAATTTGACGAAGGGGAGAAATTTTAATGCTTTTCTACGAATGAAAAAATTGGTAGGTCACTCAAATATTCATTATATGATTTTGATGCAGATTAAGAAGTTTGTAACTAAAGCTATGGGTCGCGTTGTGGGCAGTGGTGAGCTGGCAAACCAGATTATTGTCTGCAAAAATATAGAGAAGGATTTGATCGCGGAGAAGGTTGAGTTAAATGCAATATTGAATAGATATAAGCTCGATGCCAAGAAGGTGAGGCAAGCTGCGCTTGGTGAGGTAAATAAAATGGCAGAGAAAGGGGAAAAGGAGGCTTTGGCATTATAGAAGACAACCTATGAAAAAGATGTAAGGGAGCAAGTTGCCGATGTTCGTAAAGCAATGGAGCAAGAGTAGGGCAAACTTCTCGATGAGATGAGGGCGAAGATGAATGAGGAGAAACTAGAAAAATGTATGGAAGTAAGGGCACATTATTTAAAACAGTATGATGAGGCGGATGAGAAGAAATTTTTTAAAACGGACTTGCAAAAGCTGGTAGTGTTACTTTTAATGATAGCTCAGATGACAATGTACCCCAGACTTTTGAGGTACGTGGGGAAATCGAAGTTATCGAAGATGATGTGATGATGGAGGCTGATGGTGCTCGTCCTGGTGAGGTAGCAGATTTGCAAGTTCCAGAAGGTACCCTAAATTTGAATGAAGAAAAATCTCCCTCTAAAATGTTAAACCTTGTGTAAGATGTGTTTGTTGAGAAAGGATGTAAAAATGGTCAGTGAGACCAAAACATTTTAATTCGTAGTTTGTGGTGAAACAATTTTGTGTTGCTGGAAAAAAAAAATTATTTGCAAAATAATTATGTGCACTTGTTTTGTAAATAATTCTAAGTAGCAAATTTGATAAAGTGATTTTGATCGAATATAATTATAGATCGAGTAGATAAGTGAGGAACGCTTGTTTCCGTGATATGTGAAAGATGGCCATGAAATGGAAAGTAATGAGAATAAGTACCAGATGTATATCCTTAGATGGGCATATGGATTTAGATTTGAGAAGAACAAGAGCTCTCTTAGAGGTTGTTCGATAAGTAAAGAGTGCGAAGTAGAATATTCTATAATTGGATATTGTTCGCGTAAATTTAAATGATAGTCTTTAGGTATACTTGTTAAGTAGTGGCCAAAAACAAATCAAGATAGTAAGCATTTTGTTTGTCTGATTTATACTTGACAAGTATAGATCGAGATCAAATCAAATAGTAAGAAGATTTTTTGTCTGATGTATACTTGAAAAGTATAGACCGGTATCAAATCAAATAGTAAGGATATTGTTTGTCTGATGTATGATTTTTTCTTTTCCAAACTTTCTTGTTGTATGCCTTTTTCAATGTATCATGGTAGCGTCCCAAATTCGTAATGGCCTTGTCTCTGGTTTCCTCTATCCAATTGAGGTTGTAAAGGAGACCGAGTTCATTATCTTCATCTGGAATTTTTTGTCGAGTACTGGGTATATTGAGGTCCGAAGGTATAACTACTTCAGTACCAAAAGCCATCATGAATAGAGTACAACCTGTTGAGACTTGAGGTATGGTACAGTAGCCCTAGAGAACACTAAGAAATTCATTAACCCATCGCCTATTCTTGTCGTCGAGATGCTTGCATAATCCTGATTTGATGTTTTTGTTTATGACTTCAGCTTGTCCATTGCCTTGCGGATAATATGGTGTGGATGTTGTGAGCTGGATTTTGCATTTTTGGAGGAAAGCAAGTACTTTGGCGCTGATGAACTATTGGCCATTATCGGAGTGTATCATATGTGGACAACCAAACAGGGTGATGATGTTCTCCCAAAGGAACTTAATGACTTCATTTTCATCAGTATGGCAGAGAGGAACCGCTTCGACCCATTTTGTGAAGTAATTAGTGGTGACCAAGATGAACCTTCGGTTTCCCAATGCTGGATGGAAAGGTCGAATGATGTCGATTCCCCATAGTTGAATGGCCAGAGGACTTTGCTGATATACAAGTCTAAAGCTGGATTTTTGATGTCTTGGGTATAGATTTAGCATTTGTAGCTTTTTTGAACGAAGTCTTCATAGTCCTGTCTCATCTTGGGCCAATATAGCCCTTGTGTAAAAGCAAGTTGGGCTAATGATCTTCCTGAAATATGTGCTCCACAGATACCTTCGTGAAGTTCTCAGATTTTGATTTGAGTTTGTTTCTGAGAAATGTATTCGATAAGTGGTCCCCTTCCTGTGATTCGAAATAAAATGTGACCTTGGACAATAAATCTGGGGCACTTGACCAGAAGTGATCGAGCTTCTTCTTTGTTACTGGGAAGGATATTGGAGTTGAGGTATGTATAAAATGGTCTTTTCCAGTGTTCAGGATCATCATCTTCAGCAATGGTGATCTGGAGTGGTGGTAGTATATCGAGGCTAGAATGCTCGATGATTTCGATTTCTAAAGATATTTTTTCACTGTCCCCTAGCATTGTAGCGATGTAAGCTAACGCATCGGCATGTCGATTTTCCTGTTGGGGTAAGTAAGAAATTGTTGCATGTTTGAATCTCTGTATCTTTTCTTCGACAAGAGTTGCATAATCAACAATTTTTCCCGTTGTCTTAAAATTTTTACTGTAATGATTTGCAGCGAGCAAAGAGTCAACGTAGACTGCGAATTCTTCTGCTCTAAGAGTAAGTACGTGATCGAGGCCGTGTAAGATTCCTTCATATTTGGTTTCATTGTTGGTGGCATAAAAGTTTAGTTTGATAGCTTTTTTGATTCGATGATTGAAAGGCATGACGAGGACGATGCCAATCCCCGATCCTTGTGGTCCTGCTGATCCGTCTATAAAAAGCTGCCAACCTGAGCTTTTGGACCATGCTTCTGGTTCTTCTATTGAGTCATCTGTGAAGATTTCTTCGAGTTCTTCCCAATCGGGGTCTTCGACGGGAAAGTCTGCCAAAAAGTCATCAACTGCATGTCCCTTGATTGATATTTGGGGTTCGAAGGAAATGTTGTATTCTCCAAGGAAAACAGACCATTGCTAGATTCTTCAAGATTTTTCTTTTTTGGAGAGTACTAGTTTGAGGGGGTACTTGGTGATGACTTGAATGAGATGAGCTTGAAAGTAGGGACAAAGTTTTTTAGAACTGTAGACCAGGGTGAGTAGCTTTTTTTTTTTGTACCTTTTTTTAGCAGGCATAAGTATTTTGCAAATTAAATAGATTGGTTTTTCTACTCCGCCATCATCTCGAATAAGAACGGAACTGATTGAATCATTGGATGCGGATAAGTACATTATAAGAGATTCGCCATCAATTGGAGTACTTATTATGGGAGGACACCCCAAGTATCGCTTAATATCTTGGAAAGCCATCTCACAATCAGGAGTCCAAATGACTTCCTTTTTCTATTTGTTTAAAAGGGGAGTGGGGTTGCCATGAAGAAGGAGGTAAAGGAGTTTGCATCGATCAGATGACTTTGAGATGAATCGGTGAAGAACAACGATTTTGCCTACGAATTTTTGAATGTCTTGTTTTGTTCCAGGGGATGGCTTTGCCATAAGTACTTTGATTTGTGTGGGATCAATTTCTATCCCTCTTTTGCTGGCCAGATGTCCCAAGAATTTACCAGATGCGACTCCGAATTGAAATTTCTCTGGGTTAAGTTTCATTTCGTACATGCGAAGGATATCGAAAATGGTTTGGAGGTTACTGGAGTGGTCCTCTCACTTTAGGCTTTTGCAGATCATATCATCAATGTATGCATCCATAATTGTGCCGAGATGATCTATGAATATTTTAGTCACAAGTCTTTGGTAAGTAACGCCTACATTTTTTAAACCAAAAGGCATTACTGTGTAGCAGTAGAGACCTCTGTCGGTGATGAAGGTTGTTTTTTCCTTTTCATCTTCGGCTAGTGGAACCTGATTTTAACCAGAGGCTGTATCTATCATAGAAAGAAGCTTGTGTCCTGCGACTTAGTCAAGAAGTTGCGGAATTAGTGGCAGTGGAAAACTGTCTTAAGGCATAAACTTGTTGGGTTCTGCGAAGTTACCACAAACACTAATTTTGCCATTTTTCTTTGGTAGCGCTATGATATTAGAAACCCACTTTGGATATTTAGCTTCCCGAATAAATCCTACTCGAAGGAGCTTATCAATTTCATCGTTTATTGGATCGCAGAGTCGGGGGGCTAGATTCTGTCATTTTTTAATAATAGTTTTATTGTCTAGAAGGAGGTTGAGTCGGTGATAAGCGATTGAAGGATCGATGCCAAGCATTTCTTGGAAAATCCAGGAAAAAATATCGATGTTCTTCTTAAGTAGCTGTATCACGGCCTCTTTTTCATCGGTCGATAATTTGGAGCCAATGAAGGTTATGCGCCCAGGGCCATCAAATTAAACAGATTCGACTATCACGGTGTCATGTTGTTCAAATGTTGTTGATTCCACTTGCTGTAGTTGCTATGCTTTGAGAAGTTTGGTTGTATGAATGTTGGTTGTGGTATTTTTGCACATTTGTACAAATACTTTGCTGCCCTTGATTTCGTAAATTCTGTGATCTGTTGGAAAATGTAGCGCGAGATGATAAGTAAAAGGCACTGCTTTGATTGAATGTAACCAACTTCGTCCTAAAATCCTCAAATATTTAGACTCTGCATCGATGACGAGGAATTTTTTTAATGTAGTTTTGGAATTTGCCTGAACTGGCAGAGTGATCTCTCCTGTGGCTGATTCTTTTGAACCATTAAAGCCCGTGATTTTTTAAGACATACAATCTGTCTTAAAAAATCTACATCAGAGGTCGTAGAGAGTCACATTCGGGCCTCTACGGAAGTATTTTTCTATAGTTAGATCTTTCTTTAAGTCATTTGCTTGCATCCTTTGATTGAGGATCAATTTTATCTTGTAAGAACCAACTTCACATCCGAACGAAGTCAGCTCCCTACAATTGGCGTTGTCTGTACTTCCCACCCTACCAATCTCCTTTCCTTCTTCCCCTCTATTTGTTTTTTACTTTAGCAGATTACCCTCAATGGCCCCCACACGCCATTCCAACTCAACCCAGGCACCACCAGAACCAACTAAACCAGGAGCGTGAAATCTACAGCTTGGCACTAGAAACCGAGCGAAATTGCCGCTTGGATGGTGAAAACAGACAGAACAGAGCAATCGACGAACTGTGCAACACCGTCCGAGAGCTACAGAGATTACATCCCTTGGAACCTGTTCGCCCATCCCAGGCACCAGGCCTATCGCGCGTCACTGCTCGCGCCCACCTGGGACCTTCACCAAACCTTGAGATACCCCCCGTTCACACCGGTGCCGAAGGATTTCCCTACATTATCCCCCCAACCGGCTCTATTCACCTCGGGATTCACCCCACAGAAGACTCTTCTAACTCAAAGCTCCACTCCTCCAGACACCCCAGACGCTGTCCTGCTCCAGAACGGTTCGGCGAACGCAATGCTGATTTTATATCAAACACTTGACCTCACAACCTTTAACTTCATAAATCTCCCCCACATCCTGCATATGTTACACAGCAACACATCGACCACATAATACAACCCGTCATTCCCGTTAGCACGATCCCACCACAAACTCTTGGGGCCGCCTCAATAACCCAATCTGCCCCAAACTTTTGGCCATCGAAATACCCTCCAACTTTTGTACCCCAAAACTCAACAAATACCGTAGCACAGACCCGAAATCCCACATCCTCAAATTTAAAAGCTCCCTGAGCCTCTACTCTACGACCGACTACCTATTATGTCACCTTTATCCAACAAGCCTTACCGATAACCCCCTTCGATGGTACCTTTTCATTGCCCAGTTTGCCTTCAACAAAGATAGAGAGGTCAGAGTTGACGCTCTCTTTAATTTTAAAAATTTGGCAGTGAGACCCTCGAAGCCTTCACCAGAAGATTCCTCGACGAATCCTAGAAAATTAAAAATTTCTACTCCCCGAATGCTATTTTGGCATATACGATTGCATTGATCGACCGCAGCCGAGTAAAAGAGCACCTAGTCCTCCACAAACTAAAAATACTTGAAAAGATGTTCCCGAAGGTCAGCGGCTAAACATCCACAAACACAGCCAACCTTCGCAAATAGCAAACTTCAATAAACCTCAGCAACACCCCCACCTTGCTTCCGCACCCCTGATCACTCCTGTCTCACAGAAGTCTGAGAGTCGCAAATTCCCCAACATTGATAATAGCACCGAAGCTCGCAAGAAGCAACCAATGCCTATTTTGCCTACACTCACTGCCCCTCTCAGTACCCTTCTACCTCACATACATGTAAACCCCATTTGGCGCATCCCATACCCCATCGAAGTCAGACTAGGCGAACCTTATTACACCAGCCATAAGTGTAATTATCACCATACAAATAAGTGTTTCGCCCTTCAACACTCCCTTGAACATATTTTCAGAGTAAGACGTTTGCACCAGTATATTGCTAATCTTCCGAGCTACCCCGATGGGTCCTACCTCAAATCTTTATCCACCCCTACTACTGAATAAGCCGAAGAGTACATCTATAGAGTCAAGTTGATCAAAGTTAACAACATAGATAGTGGACATTCCAAGAGTAAATGAAAGCACGTTGATGAATGTCACAAGCTCACCTATCAGGAGAAATTTCATATGCTTATGCCAGAATCAAGCCATCACCCTCGACTCGAAGGTATCTCTTTCATCGATTGTGACACTTTACACGTTCGTTTCCCCCATTCCGATCCATTAGCCATCATAATTAAGATCGAGAACCTCGTCCTCCATACAATGCTCGTAGATTATGGGAGTGCAGCTGATGTCCATTTTCTCCAAACAATCCAAGCAATGAAGAAAACAAACCTCATAACCACAGCCAACATCGAACTAAAATGTTTCAATAGATCAACAGAAGTCGTCGTTGGTCGTTTCAGTCTACCCGTCACTACAGGCCCCATTACCCTTCAAACCATCTTCATCATCATTGACAAGAAGTGCGAATACCTCGGTATACACGGACAAGATTGGCTTCATGCCATGCGAGCTATACCTTTGACCTACCGTCAGACCCTTCGATTCAGTAATCACGAGGGTACTTGGAAATTGAAAGGCTCTCAATGCCTTGCCCACTCCTGCGAGCACCCAGAGATCGACCGAGCCTGAAAACTTGTCAGCCGCCCATAGCAATCAGAACATCTTTCTATCCCTTTGATTTTGACAGATACCACCCCATCCATCGAACCCACTGTTTATATCAAACTCAACGGTCCTAGTTGAGGAACATTTATCGGAACCTTCCTCAATGAGTCAGAAAGCCTCAAAATTTCTGATTTCCTTCGAATAAACAAAGACATCTTTGCCTGGGCATTTCAAGAAATGTCTGGCGTCGACCCCAACCTGGCCTGCTATCGCCTCGACCTAATCCCTCAATGCTCAGCAATAAAACAAAAGAAGCATACATTGGCACAACGACTTCGAGAATCCGTGAACGCCAAAGTAGACAAGCCCATTGCCGCAGGCTTTATCAGAGAAGTGAAATATGCAGACTGGATATCACATTGTAGCAGTTCCTAAAAAGAATTGCAAGATCCGAATCTGCGTCGACTTCACAGACCTCAACAAGCACACACCGAAGGATAGTTTCCTCCTCTCATCTATCTCAGCACTCCTCGATGACACTGCTGGACATGAGCGCCTATCCATGATGGACGCAGCTTTGGGCTACAATCAGGTACCCCTCCTCCCTGAAGATCAACTTTAAACTTCATTTATAACTGAACAAGGCCTTTGTTGTTTCAATGTTATGCCCTTCGGCCTTAAAAATGTCGGTGCCACCTACCAACGCCTTGTCACAACCATGTTCAAACCCTTGCTTGGCAAATCTGTCGAAGTCTATATCGACGATATGTTATGCAAGAACCTTCAGAAAAGCACCCATATCCAAGACCTCTCAAAAATCTTCTCGATACTTCACACGTATAATATGAAACTCAACCCAGACAAGTGCCAATTTGGTGTGTCATCCAGAAAAATTTGGGTCACCTTATCAGTAAATACGGGAAAGAGATTGACCCCACCCACATTCGAGCCCTCATAGACATGCCTTCGCCCCAAACCAAGAAAGACGTCAAAAAAGTAGTGGGCAGGATAGCATCCCTCAATCATTTTATTTCTAAATCCTCAGATCGATGTGCCTGGCTCTTTTCCCTCTTACGCGATCAAGACGTCCACAAAGAAAAAACGAAAAACAATCCCGAGATCGACTGGACCCCTGAGTGCGAGTAAGCCTTTCTTGAACTCAAAACTTATCTTGGTCGTCCACCAATCATCAGTACACCTATCGAAGGCGAAACACTCTTTTTATACCTTGCTGTCACAAAAGCCTTTCTCAGTTCAGTGTTCATTTGACTTGACTCCAACATCAAAAAACCTGTATATTTCATCAGCAAGACCCTAACCCCCGTAGAAACTCGATATTCAAAACTTGAGCGCTTACTCCTCATACTTGTCTATTCAACCCGTAAGCTCAAACCATATTTTCAGGCTCATCCCTTTCGTATTATTACCAATTATCCCCTTCGAGAGGTACTTAGCAAAAATGAAAAATCCAGACGAGTGCATCAATGGTCTGTATACCTTGGCGAACACGACATTACCTTCGAGAAACAAATATCCCAGAAAGGCCAAGCAGTAGCTGACTTTCTAGCTGACTTCCCGGTCGGAGATGACGACTGGGAAGAGCACGAAGAGGATTTATCAGAAGATCAACCCGAGATAGTAGATCCCTGGGACCCTCTCACTAGCTGGCATCTATTCACAGATGGATCAGCAGGACCTAATGGCTCAGCCATTGGTATTTTCTTGGTAACACCCACTAATGACCACATAGAAAAAGCTCTCAAACTGCCCTTCGAATGTTCTAATAATGAAGCAGAATATGATACCTTGATCCACAGCCTCGAACTCGTACTCGACCTTGGCATTCCCAAGTTTGCAGTCTATACAGATTCCTTTCTCGTTCGAAGACATTACACAAGAGAAAACCAAGCTAACGGTCGCATGGCTGACTACGCTCTCCTTGTGCGACAACGCATGGACCGGTTCTCCGAAAAATTAACAATCACACATTACCCTCGAGGAAAAATAGATATGCAGATGCCCTCGCCTACATAACAGTTATGCTCAGCCAATAAGAATCTCAGACACTCCGTATAGAAGTACCCGAACGCCCAAGTATCGACCATATGGAAATCAATACCATCAATACTTGGGGATAGAGTCACGATCCAGACGATTGGTGAATACCGTTCCTTCATTACCTCCACAGCGCAACCCTTCCAGTTGATCCTAAAGCCAAATGGACCATGCTACAAAACTACCGCAGATATACTATCCACAAAAAAAAACTACATCGAAAATCCCTAAATGACGTCCTCCTTCGATGCATATCCCAAGCAGAAGCCTCTCAAATTCTATCTGAACTTCACGAAGAAACCTATGGTACTCATACTGCTTGTCATTCTATGATTATTTTGGCCCTGTATGAAAAAACAAGCTTCAGACTACGCCAAATAATGTGACAAATGCCAGTGTCACACTCATGACATCCATTGCCCCTCTTGAGACCTCCACTTCAGTCAAGTTTCCTGGCCATTCAAAAGATGGGTTATCGATCTCATTAGACCCTTCCCAAAAGCTTTAGGTAGTAGAGAAAACATCCTCGTCGCAACCGATTACTTTACAAAATGGGTCGAAGCGGTAACTCTATGCCGAATAAGAGAAGAAGAAGTTGTCAAATTTTTATGGAAAAACATCATCACTCGCTTCGGCTGTCCCAATATGATTTGATAAGATAATGGTACCCAATTCGTTGGCAGCATAGTCAGAAACTTCCTCAAAAAACAACATCATTCTCTCACCCTCCACACCTTACTATCCCCAAGGCAACGGTCAAGTCGAAGCAATTAACAAAACCATCGTCGATGGTCTTAATAAGAGAGTCGATGCAAAGAAAGGACGATGGGTTCAAGAGGTACTAAACGTCCTCTGGGCCTATCGCACAGCCTTAAGGAATTCTACTAGATGCACCCCCTTCCTCCTAACATATGGAACCGAAGCTGTATTACCAACCCAATTCGAAGTACCCACTCGAGACCCTAACCTCCCAGATGAAGATAATGAGTTCAAACTTGTATACAACATGTTATGGATTGATGAAACCAGAGATCGAGCTATCGCCAACCTTGGCAGGTACCACACATCACTTTAGAAATCTTACAACAAAAGAGTTTGACCACGGAGTTTCAACATTAGAGATCTGGTACTTCGACGTGTCAATAAATCTTTGAGACCTCGAAATGCTGGCAAGTTAGATAAATCATGGGAAGGACCATATGTTGTCTACGATAAAATAGATAAGGGTTCTTAATACTTAATGACGGAAGACGAAAAGCCATTACCGAACACCAAGAATGCAATACTGCTGGTCTCCTATAACGGGCCATATCTCTAACCATGTACAACTAATATAATCCAGAACATTCAATAAACATGTTTTTTAACCCTTACTTGGTCTCCTGCTTCATTTTAAATTTCTAGATTTAACTTAGGTGTCATGTCAACCTTCGACCCGACTGATACTTGGGGGCGATCTTGAATTGCTCAAGCTCCCCACTTTGAGCAAACTCGAATGGCAAGAATGGTGGAAAGGTCGGACCCTCAGGAATGGATTGGGGGCAACCAGATATTGCTTTGTTGTGGCTTAGGCCTTCGTAGTCCAGTCCTTTTCTTGATTGACCCATTGAATTACGTCGACCCTCGCCCCGACTGATAATTGGGAGCGGTCTTGAATTGCTCAAATCTCCAATTTTAAGCAAACTCGAGGGGCAAGGATGGTAGAAAGACCGGATCATCGGGGATTCATTGGGGGCGACCAGATATACTTCGTCTAGGCTCTGAAACTGTCGAAGTACGGTCCTTTTCTTGGTTTACCCTGGGTATCATGTCCACCCTCGCCCCGACAGGTACTTGGGGACGACCTTGAATTGCTCAAGTTTCCAACATTAGAGCAGACTCGAGGGGTAAGGATGGTCAAAAGATCGGACCCTCGGGAATGCATTGGAGGTGATCAGATATTACTTCATTGTGGCTTAGGCAATCGAAGTCCAATAAATTTTTCGGTTTTTTCTAGGTATCTAGCCCCCTCGGCCCGACTGATACTTGGAGGCGACTAGAAATTTTTCAAAATTTCAACATCGCTGTGGCTTCGGCCTTCAATGTCTAGCAAAACATTCAAAGTTTGATCTATACAATTGTCGATACTCCCCAGATTTTGATTACACTACAGTCATTCATACATATCAAATTTCTGCTCAAACAGATCCAATATCTACACTTCCAAACAGCAACCGTATATAAAAATACTATCTACAATTCTATCAAATGCAGAGCACATTCAACATATTATTCATCAAAGGAACAGTGGCAGTACAATTCAAAAACCAATCATCAAGAGTCCAAAATAAGCAAACTCAACAGAATGTGCATTCAAATTCCAATAATTTAAGGTCAGAGCATGATTAAACAATCCATCAGCAAATTAGAAATCAAATCAGAAGTTCATAATCAGTATGTTCAGAAAATACGCATCAATATGTTCAGCATCAATTTTAGGAGTTCAAACAAATAACAAAAGCACAAATAACCTACCAAGTTCAGAGACCAACAGAAAATAGCAGCATTGTTCAAAATATTACAACTCAACATTTAAATAAACAGAAGAAGAAATGTCATCCCAACCTCATATACCTCATAGCGGTACGGTTATGCCTTCCTGCTCCGCAGCTCCCCCAGCAACTTCATTCGAACCTCCAATGACCAAACCACAAGCAGTACTACCAATGGGCGCTCCAACAAGTACAGTATCTGCACCACCCCAATACTTCCAACAGCTTCCTCAACAATGTTTGCCTCTCCACCCTTCGTCTGCAAAACATCCCCTTCAACAAGTTCTGGAGACACAGGATAAGGTTGCAATGTCTCGGGGTCATACCCCTTATCATCTATAAAGCTTTTCAACTTAACATTCGTTTTGCATTCGCCATCATACTACCATTGGAAAATTACTTTCTGCTCAGCTTTCTCCCTCCCACAAGCCATAAGCTTCGCAGACCACTCTCGCTCCAGCCTCAACCGCTACAGCTCGAGCCTCTCGTCAAAAGAGTCGGTAAGCAACCCTAGATCCTGCTTCAACTTCCTGACTTCAGATACCAGTGATGCCTCTTTCCCACGAGAAAGATTCAGATTGTCCTTTATTTGCTTCAATTTTGCCTTCACTGCCTTCATTGCCTTGTTACAAGTCTGCACCCAAGCATCCGTCTGCTAAAATTTTCAAGAAATCAGTGCAACTTGAAACTCAAAGAATTTTCAAGAAATCGTAAAATACCACAACAGCAAGCCGCATATAGTTACCTGAAACATGTGCTTCTTTATCTCCTTCGAAGCCTCGTCTGGGTAATCTTCCCAGAGCTTGACCATCGAAGCCTGCTTTTCCATAGCCTGCTCCTGTCGTTTAACCTCAGCCATCTCTTCATCTTCCTCTAGTGTATCATCCTCACCAAATACCTTACGCCTCTTGCGTTGGCCAGCCTTCGATTTTTGCACCTTTAAAGCTTTAGGGACTACTAGGCCTTTCCCCTTCTCAGTTTGAGCTGCCACTGGCCTCGGCCTCAACTTCGGCGTATCTCCTGCCACTTTGGACACTGGAATTACTGGCTTCAAACCCCTCCGCGATCTCGATTCAAATTGGAAGTTTCTTGGCAACTCTTCCCTCCCATCTCTTTTTTCCCCTTTGAAATACCTTCACCTTTCTTTCTCTTTGGTAGCTTCGACGTAGTGAGTACGTCTCGAAGCAGGGAATCCGCCTTCTTCCTCATTTTCCTTTTGATTTTGAGACTGTCCAACACAGAATTTACCCAGTCTTCACTAGCTTTGAGTAGCGTATCAATATAATTTACCAGATTATCCCAAGACGAACTCTCTGGACCTGCAGATTAAAACAAGAATACAGTTATCACTTATCTCAGATACACATCAACAATAACCCTTCAACAGTAAACTTACTTTTGTTATATACCCTATGATGTAATTTATACGGGTCATCTTTATCTACATTCTCATAGTTACCCCTTACTATCAGTAAATCTTTATTCCATCCTCAGCCTGTCGAGCACAAGTTAAAGAACCTAGGCTTCTCAGGGTGACATTAGATGTGATAGGTCGCCGGGTTCTGACTAGCCTTCCTCGAGTAAAAGGTGATAATGTCAAACCACTTAATCAAACTCTCGCTAGCCAGTTTTACATTCATCCCCTCTACAACCCTCATCATCTCATAAAAATTACCGTTCATTTGCACCGGAGCCACTCCCCAGAAATTCAACACTTATTTCACCAATCTCCGGAGAGGCAGCTCCAGTCCTAATCGAATTTTGCCTCTATAAGCCAAAATCCTTTCCTAGGGCCAACTTGAAGGTCAACCCCGCCCCTGGAAGAGTCAGATACACCCCCTATCTTCAAGAGTTCAAATTTGGCGGCGAACCGATCTAATCTAATCCTCTTTTTAGCTAAAACAGTACCTTCGACCCTATCCAACTCAGTCGAATCCTCACTATCTTCACTTTGTACCTTATCTCCCCCTCCACCATCAGAAGGCCCTACATTACCCCCCTCCCCCCATATTGTTTCCCCTTCATCACTATCTTCGGTAACTATCGTCCTTCGACGTCTCAAAACTGGTACCTCCTCAGCCGACAAAACCACTGACAATAGAGCCTCGGTTACAATATCTAACACTTCTACATCACTACCCTCATCCATTGGGGCTCGACCAAAAATAATAGCTTTGAATTCTTTAAACTCCTCATCTATTAGTCTCCGTCTCGAAGCGCGAAGGTTGCGCATTTAAACCTACAGAAGAAGCGACATGCAATTAGAGTGGAAAATTTGACAATTCCGTGCCTATCACTTCTATCCTGTCCATTCACCCCAGATATTTATCACAACCTCAGTCTCAGACCCAGTACCCCCTCCAAAACCCCTCAAACCCCAAAATCGGTCAAAACCTAAATCCCTCAAGTTTCTTTACCCTCGAGAATAACCTCTAAAACCCCAAACACAGATTGCCTTAACTACATTCTCAAAATAGCAAAACAAAGAACAAGCAGCAGAGATCAAGTAACTTACCAGTGGTTATTAGCACTACCCTCGAATCAGCAAAACCAAATTAGCAAGTACAACAAGAACTTCCAAGTACGAAATGGCATACGTTCCCTCCTCTACACTCCTTGATTCTCACAATAAAACAATACATTAATTACTCTTCTCCCTTTTATATATCTTTCAAAAAACACAAATCCGCCTTGATTCTCTAACAACTATCATTACCATAGCCCCACTACCGACTTTTTGGCTACAATGTGTTTTGACCAATATACCCCTTGTACCTTTCACGTGCAAATAGCACCCGTACTTATAACTGCCTGCAAAAGCTAAAGTTCTCGAACCTTTATCTCCCTCAATCAAAGCTGAACAACCAAGTCCAAAACAATCACATCATAACCTTTTCTGTCATACGAGAAAAACATCATCATTACTTTTTATAGACTGCCCCAGGAGCCCGAATCAGTCTGACAGACCAGCCGTCAGGGCTGTTAGATCGGCCAGTCAAATCCCACATAACCGGCGACACAATCCCCGAACTTGAGTACTCGACCATTTTACGTCTCGAACATTCCGCAGCAAATAGCCTCAAGTAAACTTATCTAATATATTGACTTTCGACATCCAGCACACCCTTTAACACAAAAGTTTCGACCTTTCGACAGAATACAGTCACAAACTTCGACCATTCAACGATCTCATGCTTACAAATAAAGTTTTTAGCTTCGACACAGTTTACCTTTCATTTCGACAAAGCCATTTTTATCTTCCACCAACACAAACAATTCATTTCGACAACCGTATTATCCCTTCAATACATCAAATCACAAATAAGATTTTATTACTAATACGCACAGTTCGACAAAGCAAGTTATCAACAAAAACCAGTTTCATTCAGCAACTCAGACAACATTACAGGTTTCATACAAAAAAAAAAGAAAAAAGGAGGAAGAAAATAGGAAAGCAACTACAAGAAAGCATATAATAGAGAACCCTATTTGTTGACGGGTTGCTTCTCTTCAACAATGGCCGCTGCATCTTCGTCCTCCTGGTCCACTATATCCTCTCGAAGCCTGTATGAAGAGACAGTCGATGGCCGGGAAACGGCCCCATCATCTGCACTATTCCCTACCAGTACGCGAAGGGCATGTCATATAGTGGTGCCTCAGGTTCCGCTTCAAAAAGGTCTGGCATTTCAGCTTCAATATCCTCCACTATCCCGAACCTCTGTTGAAGACCTAGCAAAGCCTCCTAGATTCTTCTGTCCCACACCGCCGCTTGATCTCCTTGAACCAGTACGCTTTCATCCATGTTGATCAATAAACAAAATAGTAGATAAAGAGAAAGTTGCAGGACAGATGAAGAAATTCCTTCCACCCCATCCACTTTTATGCTTACAAACCCACCACAACTTTCCCTCTTCCTTAACCGAATTAATGGGAACTGTCAATTCCCAACCTCAAAAAGTCAGCAAACAAACTTTCCAACTTCCCAGATATAATTAATTCATCGGTACATGCATTCAAACCTCGTTCCCAGGGACTCCATGCAGAACGTACCTCCAGCGTCAAGCATTCGATCATCAGTACCTTAAAACATATCATTATACATCACCTATAAGAATAATCGTCTACATTCGTCTTCACTACCAGTCAGGAACAGTGATACAGGTACGCAAAAAATATTTTGTCCATTCCAAACATCCATTCAAACAAACAAATTACATTTCTACTACCATCCCAAGCAAAAAAAATAATACCCACAAAAAAAAACAAAGACACACAAAGATATAAAGATAATCTCATCAACCATTGTTCCTACTACCAGAAAGTCCTGCTTCAGTGGCCGAATTCTGCTCCTCGACATCTTCTGCCCCACACGACGGTCACGAGTGAAGCCTATTCTCTTCTGGTAACGTATGTTTGGTGTGGTATCCATTCAAATGCTCAGAATCAGAAGATTGAAGCAGAAGAATACTGTAAATGGAAGAGGATACAGCACCCATATACAATAACCCATCTTTATAACCTTCACTTCATTTATTACCCTATAACCACCTACATTTCTTAAAAACCCTCTTTTATTACCTGCCCGGAAACCAACAGTCAAACTACTTAAATTCCAAGACCAAACAGCTTTCTCAGCGAACACCTCTCCACTTGGCTTCGAGACCTTTGCTGAGAGGGGGCAAATGTAGTAGCCTACTCGTAGCCTTCGACAGTCAGTCAAAGCCTACTCCACAGCCTACTCGAATGTATTGAAGCCCACTCAATCTTTAAAATAGACTCCCAAGAGATCCCTCGATGATAAAACTTCGACATCAGGCAAAGCTTCAAGAACGGATTAACGTGCTACAGCAGAAATCCTTTGACCTCACTAACACACGGTCGAAGCAAGATAAGACAGACAATCACCTCATCAGGTCAGACGGTGCATTGATTAGCCTGTACAGCTATAGTGACAGGTCCAACCACTGCGCCATTCAGAGACATCATCAATAAATATTACAGTGATAGTACCGACATGACCGACGCCCATAACTCGCTGGGATTTCCTGACAGTAATCATGTAAACCTGACCCACCCTTAGTGACTCAGCTCCCTATATCTCTATAAAAGGAGGAGAAGGGAGACTAAGGAGGGGTTAGAAAAATCATCTCCAGCCCTTTGCATTTTTCTTTTGACCACCCAAATACTCTGTACTTGAACCCTATTATTAACTCTTTAGTAATACAATCTGTCTTAACAAATCCTCATCAGAGGTTGTAGAGAGTCATATTCTGGCCTCTACACAAGTATTTGTCTATAGTTAGATCTTACTTTAAGTCATTTTCTTGCCTCCTTTAATTGAGGATCGATTCTGTGTTGTAAGAACCAACTTCACATCCGAACGAAGTTAGGTCCTTACAAGTTTTGCGGATTTATACGAGGAGGTCATTTTACAGCAAGACATAATTCGATCGTCTTGTTTTCTTTTCTTCCCTTTCTCAATCTTGATCATATACAGGTGGCGAGCTTACCCTTGGGCTTGATTTTGCTCCACTTCTTTATTTTTTGCTTCATTATCGAGAAAATTTTGGATGTTGATGGCATAATTATGGAGTCTTCCTGCTAATAGGATGCGATGAAAGATTTGAATGGGGGAGTAACAGGTGTTAGTCGCGTGGTTATGCACATTTTGATATCAACATAATGGTCTATTAGGAAGATCAAGAATTGTCTGTGGGGCGCGATAACACTCATCTTCCTTTATCGTCGACAAGATAGCGGAGAGAGTTGTTGTCATTGGCGGCAGGACTGGGACAGGTCTATCTGGTTTTTTGTCCCTTCTTCTATTGCTATCGGTTGTTTGGGCACTTCAGTAGTGACTGTTCGTTGAGATGGGGCCGAAGATGTTACTCGAGAATGGATTACAGATGAGCTTTTCATCTTATCTTTCTTTGATCGCTCCAGTTCGGTGTAGTTATTAACTACATCAATCATTTCTGCGACTGTTCGGGGTTTGTACAGAGTAAGTTCTTCACGAACTTCTGAGTCTATGTGCAGGGCGGAGGTGAATGCTGGAACCATGATTTTTGGGTCTGAGTTCTCGAATTTCCTTGTTTCCTATTGGAAGCGCATATAAAAGCTTGCTAGGGACTCCTTCGTGCCTTGCTCGAAGTAAAACAAGGAATCGACAGTGATCTTGCGCTCTTTAGCATGAGTGTAATTGGATTCGAAAAGATGTTACAACTGGCTGAACGTGGTGTTGGAGGCCACTTGAATAGTATGAAACCAATGGAGCGGTTCGTCCTTCGGGCTCATGTTGAATAGCTTATATAACATGTGGTCTAGATTGGAATATAACCCTACTGCGGCTTTAAAATGTTGAACAAGTGTAAGCGGGCCAGTCAGGCCTGCATACTGAATAAATTTGGGCATTTGGAAGTGTCCAAAATGGGCATAACTTTGAGATGAGGGGAGATCGGGTTTGTCTCAATTCTATCAAGCGTGGATTGTCGGCCTGGAATTCCAGAATTTATGGCCTGGATTCTTTTGTTGAGGTCGTCCAATGTGACAAATTTTTGCAGGGGAAACGGAAAGGCTACAACCTGAGGAATATAATCTCCCTATCCTTCTACTCCCAGCCGATCCCTGATCGGTCTTCTTTCTGGCGGGGGAGTTTGATGTCAAGTTGGGTTCCCGGATCGGGAATGAAAAATTTATAGTTCGTCTTCCCTTGGTGGATCGTCGCTTTGAAATGCTCTTGATCTATGCTCTATTGAGGTGAGTAGAGGGGACGTTTGTCGACCAGTAAGCCGATCTTGCGTTCTCCTCAGTCGTTCCATTTCTTTCTGATGTGTTTGGCTCTGTTGACCTAAGGCTTTCCGTCGTTCGTCTCGCTCTATTTGAAGAGCTTGAGCGTGGACACACTGATCTTCCATTCTTTGGGCTTTTTTTGCAGCCATTTGTTGCTGAAGCTCGAGTATGGCACCATGGAGATCAACAGTGCCTGTTATTTACTAATCTCTGACGGTACCAGAATGGCTTCTCAGGCTCATGTTTGTCATCGGATAGTGTTTAGATCAGTAATGGTAAAAAACAATGTGGTAATTCCCACAGATGGCTCCAATTGTAGTGGCATGTTTTCCGAAAGGAGAATCTTTGCCAATACTTATTCATAAAAGAATGCAATAAAACTAGATTTTACGTAGAAAACTCACTAAAGGCTGAGAAAAACCACGACCTCGAGCAAGATTTTGATGTAAAATCTAGTAAGATGCTAGTTATTATACGTTATTGGAGTGATGCTGGGCATTAGATGTAAGAATAGTAAAAAATTGCGATCCTGTTAGAGTGAGTGGGCAAACTTTTCGGATCTCTAACAGATCTTTCTTTACCAGGCTTCAACGGCTACTTTTGGTAAGTCGATTACCTATAGTAACTTCTCAAATGATGGCCTTTGATCATGTATGGTTGTCTTCCTTGTCGAATATGGGGAATATGCTACTACAAGCCTGGAACGTATACTTAGACCCTACTGCAATTAATTCTACCCCTACCTTTGACAATTCAAGTTTAGCCATAAATCGATTAAGTCTTAGCTTTTCTTGAGCCGAGACTGACCCCGCAGCTCCCCTCAAACCAGTAAAAATTTCACTACTATCACTCTGCTCACCCTCTCCTATTTCATCCGCCGAAGGCTCGACGCCACCTTTGTGTCCCCTTCTTTCTCCTCCCTCCATCTCCTCTCTATCCCTCTCCTCAGTCACTCGAGCCTTACGACGTCTACTACTCAAAGCCCTACCTTCGGGAACTACTGCAACAAGAGGGACACCTGTCACAACGACTAATACCTCTACATCGCTGCTCTCATCCCTAGATCCATGACAAGACACACTCGCCTCATTTACTTTGATCCCTACATCTTTCAGCCTTAGCCTTGAAGATTGACGGGTACGAATTATACCCTACAGAAGAAGAGGCACGTAATTAGTTTGATATATTCGACTATTATGTTTCGATAAATTATTCTGCTTACCCCCTCCAAACATCCCTAACCCACAGTCGAATGTTCGACCCTAATCCCAGTCACACCCTCAAAATCCAAATTGGGCCAGACCTTCGGCCACATGGGTTACCCCTTTTTCTCGGTCATATCATCAAAAATGTAAACCCTACCCTACTATGTAAACCACATATAGGGACAGAAGATGAAACAGCAGGGTAGATGTAAAAATTAGATATTTTCTACAAGAAGTTAGACGACATACCTGGTTAAATGGCTCCGATCTCTCAGCAATAACCAAGCTCTACCAAAATAATGGCGTATACTTTCCTTCTCTACCTCTCTGGTTTTCTTTATGATTATATAGTTTAGAACAGTAAGTTCTTTCTCCCTCTACAAATACCTCCGCAAAATGCCAAAAAACTACCTCGGTTTCCAAAACAGCCATCATTACCACTTTGCCACCCCCCCCTACTTTTTGGCTGAGTTGTGTTTTAACGCCTCTACCCTTAACTACTCCCACGTGCACATTCCACGCCCACATTTAACAATTTTAAATTAACCGAGCTAAACCTTCTGGTACCCTGCCCGAAGTTGCCAAGTCAAACTTATACGTCATGTCAACCATTTTCCCATAACCCAAAAAAATACTATGATCGATTGCAGGGCACTCTGCCCTAGGCACAGTACTGCTTCGGACATGCCAGCTGTTTCAGTTGTCAGGTTTTGCAGTTGGTGCCCATTTACCATTGACACAAGGAAATTTCAAAACTGCTCCTAATCTCGCCTACAAACCATCGCCTATACTTTACGCCGAACATTGTTCTGATATTCGATACATTGGCCTAAATTTTTCGGTTATTCGATTTTATCTCAATTGCTTACAATTTTTTAATAAGCGTTCCTATAAGCTCGACATTCGAGAAATCGTTATCGTGCCTAAATTACCATCATCTACTCTATTTGTCATTCTTATACACAAATAGTTCAATATCACAACTTGACACTTGTTTCAATACATTATATTTCATTCGAGCAACTGTCCTTACACCAATTAAAATAAAAAACAACAAAAGCAAACATCATCAACAGAAGACTAAAAACCTTCTTGACCATCACCATTCCACGCCTGCACTTTTACCATAACCAAGAAGCCCCTATTTGCAGATAGGGCAATTCTTGCAAAGCCCAGTCTCCTCGTCTTCAACTCGGCCTACATCACTTATCAGATCTCCGGCCATATACTAAAAAACCGATTACTGGAAAGAAGATTTATCCATTGTATCACCCTCAACAAGTGAGCATAAGGTATCCCAGATATCAGCTCCTCTGGCTCTAGTTTGACCAAGTTGGGTATAACCCAGTCTAACTCATGGTCCCTGAAGAACTTCTCAATCAGCTCATGCATCCTCTCCTCTATCTGACGCTCTCTTGCTTCCATTCTCTTCTAATATCTTGTATTAGGAGTGGTGTCCACAGTTCGACTACTCGGGGAAGAAGAAGCAGACATTTTACTCAGAGAAGACGGTGTAGATGTTTGAAGCTCTCCTAACTCCCCCTACTTACAATTGAAGGCAGATGCATTTAATCTCTCATTAATCACAACTCGCATTAATCAGAGTCTTTAATTACCTTCTTCAGAATTGCAAAAGTCAAACTTTTCAACTTCCCAGACTCAACCATTTTCTCAGCACGCGCATTCTATACCAATTTTTGAGGTCTTGTAGCCGACATATCTCTATCCTCGATACATTTTTTTCCCGAACCATCGACAACTCCCTATATCCTGTCATAACATTTTCTAGGTCGAATGTTAATCTATGTCCTCGATCCCAATATACTGTCACAACAAAGTACCTCAAAAATTCGGGGTCACTTATTCATTCAAGGTCGAATGTTAACCTATACCTTCGATCACTACATTATCGTTCAAAGTAACTTTTCCCAAGTTAATTACTATCTCTACTCTTTACTCTTTGCTCGAATCCACGCCTACATACTATTCGTCTACAGCACTTGTCAGATACATGACACATTGTTTCATTAAACTACTGTTTCATTCCCATACTTCAGCAATACAAAAAAAATATGTATATATATACAGAAACCAACAAATAGTAAAAAAGAAAAACAATACTACCACATTTGCAAAGAACCCCTCTATTTACAGACGGGGAAGTTCTTCTTGCACAGCCCTGCTTCCTCTTTCAGCAATTGCTCCTCCTTTCCTACTATCCGCTCGGCCAAGCTCTATAGGAAGTAACATCGATTCTCGGCTGTTGGGAACGTTCACTGTAGAACCCCTCACCAGTATGTGTACATCTGCCCATTGATCGGCTCCTCGGGTTCTAGCTCGACCAGGTCTGGCATGTCCCAGTCCAGCCCTTTGTCGCCAAAAATTTCACCCTCAGCTTGATCGTCGTTCATCCTATTCGACGGTCCCGTTCATCCATTCTCCTATGGTGTCGGGTGTTCGGTGTGGTTTTCATGTTGTGGGTTACTTAACGAAGAAGCAGAAGTAGAAGAAGATTATGGTGTTTTACCTCCTGCTAACCCCCATTTTATACCACTATTAAGGTTATTTATTACCCCGTAATCACCAATTAAACACAATTACCTCCCTCGAAACTACCACATTCAACAGTCAACCCTTCAACTTCCAACGCCTAACTACTTTTCTCAGCACGCGCCCTCTACACCAATTTTCGAGGCCCCGGCTAAGAGGGGGCGAATGTAGTAGCCTACTTGCAGCCTTTTAGCTCCAATCAAATGCTCGAAGGCCACTTCGAAGCCTACCTGATGACTCAAATCCTAGTAAATCAATAATGAAGCCCACGAAACCTTTCAAAACTATTTGAACACTCGAAAGAACCGTCGAACCAGAAGTACTTCTACCATGGTCGGACATGGTCGAAGGCAAACATTTCAGGTGGCCACCATACCAGACAGAACAGTGGAGCACGCCGCTCAAAAACTGTAGTGCCAGATCCAACAACTATGGTGTCAGATCCTTCAACTACAGTGTCAGAACCAACAGCTACAGTGTCAAGGGCAACAGCTACAGTATCAGACTTAACAAATTACAGCGTCAGAACTGACTCTGGGTACAAGTCAGTAGTCCCCGGAGGATACACATGTAACTTGACCACCCATGGTTACTCAGCCCTTCCTATGTTCTATAGATATGTGGGAGGAGGAACTATGAAGGGGTTAGAAAATCTCTCCCAACAGACCTCACAAGTTAACCTTCGAATACCCTATAACTCCACTGCCCTCGATACTTCGACTACTCGATATTTATAACCTAACTCTTTAAAATCCTTACCAGAGGTCGTGAAGTGACCCATTCTAGGCCTCCACGCAAGTGTATTATTAGTATAGTAGTTCTAATTATTATTGATCATATACTTAAAACCCCTGGTAGAAGATAAAACTCGTGAAAGAGTCAACTTCCCCTCCTGCGAAGTTAGGCCCCTACAGTGCTTGGCAGCATTCCCCAAAGGAAGTGAGTGCTCGGATTGCATTCGAAGGAGCACCTTCATTCTCCAACCTCGGAAAGTATATAGCCATTCACTTAGTTTAGCCGTATCCATAAAGATGTTGATGCCCATAAATGCGTTTGTGGGGGGTGGTTTTTTACCCCTTTTCTCAGAGAGCCGAAGAACCACATTGAAGTCACCGATACATATCCAGGGTTGCACATTGTTTGCAGCAAAATTATAGAGGTCAGTCCATAGCTCCAACCTATTAATTTTGTTGTAGTCTGTCTACACAAAGGAGAAGTAGCTCTACATGTAGTGCACTATATTATATTGTTTCGAGAGAGAGAGAGTACATATGGTTCAAGGAGTACCTTTTAGCCATATTATCCATATGTTGCCTTTTTCTGTATTTTGCTCACTGGAAATGACCTTGTTGTCATAACCCGGCAGTACAAAGTATTTGCAGAATATCTTTGGTTCAGTAATGCCCAAAATATCTAGTTTAGTTCTCGCTGTTATTTTCCTGAGATATCGAGTCGTTTTTCTGCTCCCCACCCCTCGAGCATTCTGGATGATAACTTCCATTGGTTTTCACGGGTAGATCGTGTCACTCTCGGGTCTATGATTTATACCTTACTCCATTTAAGTACTTGGTTAGGGCCAAGCTGCACTTGTTCTTTTTATTCAATTTCATCAGCCCAACTTCCTGGGTTTAGATTGTATCCGACCTCATGTATAACCATTAAGTATACATCTCCCTCAAGGGTATCCTCCTCATTTGTTGGTTCTGTTATGATATATGTGTCTACAAATGGAACTTCCTCATTTCTTAAACTTCAGAGCTATCTGCGTCTACTACTTTGTTCACCCCTTGCATACTCGAGTTGGTTTTTGTTCCATCCTGTACCCCAGAAGGTGTTGAGCCTTTAAACTGGTTATTCTTGCAAGTAATGTTATTCTCCTTGGGTAAAGATGCTTGGATGCTGCTACCCTTTGCTATTGACCATCCTACGTTTTCACCTATTTTTTCATGTTGTTGTAATTGGCTAAATAGCCTAGGCATGCCTGGGAAGTAAATAGAAGGTGATGTTGTACTGCTCTCCTCCAAAGTCTCCTGAAAGTATGTATGTTTACTTAGTAATTCAGTACTTTTCCTACCCAAATCCTCAGTCTGATGTTGCTTCTCCAAGATTCTTAAATTTTGGTTACCCCTGCTGCCTTTTACGATGTCGTTGGCCTTTACCGGTTTGGTCTTGTTTTACTCCATTTTATTGACTCTAAATGCTTTTTGCGCAATTTTACATTCCGTGATTGTGTGTCCGACATTTTATTAGTAATTGCAATATTTAAGGATTCGATGGAGCAGTACTTCTTATGTGATGATTGTTCCATCAATCTCAAGATGTATGTGGCTTAGGATTGGTTTAGATAGATCAAAATCAACTAACACATTAGCATGGTATCCAAAGTCCTGATTTTTTATGGATTGGTTGAGCCGAATAGGAGTTCCAAGTGTCTTCCTGAGTAACATGATAATCTTTTTGCTCCACATTTCTATAGGCAATCCAGGGAACTTGCACCAAATTAGAGCGCCGAGTTACTGTGTTTGTCAACCGAGAAAAATAGATTCCAAGGCATTAGTCTTATAAGCATTTGTTCAACCATCCCGGGCCCTCTGCTCCATATCTATATATATCTTGTCTTCCTCTTACTCCAACTTGATGATAAAGAAACCTTTTCCAATTGGGATCAGTTTTCAAGGTCCCTTCATTTTTTAGTGTATATTTGCATATTCTTGAACAGTTGCGAATTTGATCTTCTATAAGTTCAATCGGCTTATAAGAAAGACTAAACTGGTAAATTGAGATTCCATTAGATAGTTCCACTCTATAGATTAAGATTATAGGTGTGTCTCCTCTCCTTCCAACTTCAATATGCCCCACCATTTTTGTACTCTTCATTTTTGGTCCCTGTACTTTGTCTGCAAAGGATGTTTGTACTATATCTTCACTTGTGGCAGGGATTTTACATTGGGGTGAATTAATCCTTAAAACCTGGTTATCCTTGATTGGTTATGCCGTATGATCTTCTATTCACAAGTGGATTGCAGTATTCCCTTCCCCAGCTGCCATGGCCATGAAACCCTAAGGGCATACAACCTTTTGTTCTTGAATCGATCCATCCTTGATGGCCGCAGGGATTTTACAATGAGGGGCTTGTGGCCCGATCTTAACTTCATTTCCATCCTTCCTGCTATCTGCTACAGAATTAGTTACCGAATGTGAATTGGTGCTTATTGTGGTATTAGGGTTTTGCGTGGGGAATGATTACTATAATACCAAGTTCAAACCCTCCTTACTTATCGAATTGATTTCTCGATTGATGATCGACTGAAGAAGATTAAGAGTTGGGAGATCCATCGCGAAAGATTGGTTAGTTTGGAAGAGATCAATCATCGATCCATGAGTTTACCTAAATTTCCATTATCTAGGTTAGTATTTCCCAAGTGTACCATCTGTTAGAGGATATTGGCTGAGTGAAAAGTCATTATAAAATTACTCTATAAGCTTGATATATGTTATCATAATTGTGGGGTGATATCTATCCCTTAGTCTTAGTTTCATAATTAATCTTTAATATATTTATTGCCTGCTTTCTTTTTCAAACAACCTCAAGCCAAACTAGCTTCCTTAATATATAAGAATTACAATGATACTTAATTGCGGTTGTAACCTTCTCTGGGATTCAACTTCGTTATACGTACCACTAGCCTAGCAATAGGATTCGTGCGCTTACGAATGTAGGAACACTATCCATTAAGGCTACGATAAAGCATAATCATTACTAGCGTACCACTAAGAATGACGAATGAGCAACCCACTTAGGTGGCTTACTTTAAGGGGTAGGCCCCAAGAATAGAGGAAGGACTATTAAAACATTCTGAAAGGACAATCCTAAGCCTAGGTGCCCAAGAACATAATGAGGGTACTAAGGGAATAGGACCTGCCAAGGATAAGGAGGCCCTAAAGGGAAGAAGGCATATTAATAAAGAGAGGAGGTCACATAATAGAGATGTTCTTGATCTCCCCTCTTAAAATTTTACTGTAGCAGCCTTACCCTAGGCAACTCCAGGATATGACGTGGTATGCTGCCAGGAGGACTACAAGACATCAATCCACAATCATCTAATCAAACCCAGTCTTCCCAAATCTAGTAGTCACTTAAATATCAGAGACTACAGTGGTGCTGTCTATACTAAAATATTTATGACAACGAATCAACAATAGTATTGTATCAAGCCCAAAGCACCACCAGACAAGGCGAGTTGTGACTAACACAAGACACGGTGTGGAGGCTCCAAGACCAACTCTGCCATCGAGATGAGGATGCTGAGCATTTACATCTATCGAACAACCGTCATCGCCGCCATGCCAAAATGGAACAAGAAAGCTCCACAAAATTGGGCATCCCCATCTGACAGGTACCACAACAGTGATACAACGATAAGCAAAAAATGCCACCGACGAAGCAGATTACCCTCCGAGGAAGCCCCCAGGCTTCGAGCATGGCCAACCTTTACTAAGGCCTGACAGATGATAGCATGTATCCCTCTACTCCCACTTCCAGGTCGGTGATAGCCCCTACCACAACGAGTGCACTACCGCTCTGAATTACCCTCAATACTGCCATTGGGACAACTAGGAGTATTCGATCGGTAATGTTATAATGGACCATCACCGGTATTCCTAATTTTTTGGCCGCCACAGCCTCAGACAGATCTTCCTACCAGAATATCCGTTAGGACCAATGTGCGGCCCACCTCGACCAGAGAACTCTGACTACCTGTATCGCAAGCTTATCTATGGTATGGCCTAACTACAGTTTCAAGGCCCAGACCCTCCTCCACCAAAGGGTAACCACGGTGGGTATGTCCCGCAACCTTAATACAATGGTCCACCTCCATCAATAGGCCCAAAAAACCCAGCATGTCTTATCACACCGTAGCCACCACTATTTTATTGTAGCCCACCACAGTCATTCTTTGAACATCAGGGTAGCATTCTAACTTTCTCTCCTCCAGTGTATCCCCCCGCCTATCCCTCGATTAGGCTTGATTAACTCTACAATTACGATTCAACGAGTTTGCAGTAAAGGAGGAATGATGCTCGCTAACATGGTACCCGAAGAACTACACGACCTTATTAGAAGTCAGTCCTATGCCCTGGAGGACGCCTCCGCAGCCTTACGTGCCCAATCAATCTCTAAGGTTCGCGACAACCCGATTAAGGACAGTATCAAGTTTTACAAGAAGCAACAGACACTGCCAAATATTAATATCCCCACCTTTAACGGGTCAGGAGACACATAATAGCATTACATCAAATTCAAATAAATGATGAGCACCCACAACGTCAGCGACAAAATGAATTGCAAGTTATTCCCCTTCAGCCTCGAAGGTCCCGCATTGTCATGGTTTCAAACTCTCGGAGACAACTCCGTCGCCAAATCAACATAGATATAGAGTTTGTACATCGAGAAATATGTCTACAACCTAACTGACAAGAAGATGATCGACAAACTTTTTAGTATGAAACAAAGTTCTAGAGAGATGATCGGGATGATTACATGATTAAAAAATGCCTAAATTCCAATCCCAAATCCGAATCCCTAATAGTTCTTCAATATGATCATGATGGATCTCTCCACTCTTACTCTCTTGCAAAGAATTATAAACAGAGAAATTAACTCGATAGGAAATGAGAGACTTAGTAATTTGAATTTGAGGAAATTCACCCCTACGTCGAACCCTACGGTGAATACACTTCCCGATATCTCTCCGATCAATCCAGCATACCGAAAGGAAGATAATCCAAGTCTGCAAGAGGTTCAGGTCCTTGATGGTCAACCAGTACAAGCTAACAAGGTCAAATCAATGGTTGTATGTCCCTGGGGATTTATGAACATGGAAGAAGGGGAAGAAAAGAATAATTCTTCAGCAAACTAAATTACATCAAGAGGAAACCCCGATCAAACAACAAAGATTAATCAGGTTTTGGGTATGGAATCTCCTACCTAAAGTAAAATCCATACCTCGGGTGGAAAGAAACAAGTGTAATCATTAACGGACAAAGTTCGTGGACCGGAGACAGAGAGACCTGTTGTTCTTCTAGATGGAGGAAAGAGAGTGGGCATCCCAATTCTATCAATCCTAAGAGCAGAAATCTCTGCTAGAATATTAGTATACCAATTCAGTCTTATAGGACCGTTTGACCTACAGAGAATTGAATTCGCAACAGTCCAGGATTTTGTAAGAAATCACTAGAAAACAAAGGGAAAGTACAAGTTGATTCCTATTGGAAAGGGGTTTCTCATCATTAAATTGGAGTCAGAGGAAGACAAGATATTGATTTGGAGTAGAGGACCTTGGATGGCTGAAAATATGCCTATGAGACTCATGCCATGGAATCCAAATTTTTTTGTAGACAGACGTAGAACCTCCAATGCTCTAATTAGGTACAAGTTTCCTGGTTGGCCTATCAAAATGTAGAGCAAAAAGATTATCCTGTCTCTGGGGAAGACACTTGGGAACCCTATTTAGATAGACCAATCGATAAGAAATCAATACTATGGTTTCCATGCGAGTGTTCTGGCCGACATTGATCTCTCTAAGCTAATTCCAAACCATATCCTTCTAGAAACTGAGGGAAATATCATCAAACAAGAGGTCATACTTCATCGAATCCCCAAATACTGCTCTCACTATAAAAATGTGGGGCACACTGTCGCAGAATGCATGATTGTGCAAAAATCATTTTGAGCTAATGAAGTGGAGCATAACAAGGCCAAACCAATGGTGAGAAACGAGTTAGCAAAAGGAAACAGGGGCTATCAAAAATTAGTAATCCAGGAAAAACAACCTCATGACAAGGAGTTGGGGAAGGCAATCATTGCAGGACCTGGTAAACATATGTATTTTCAGGAATCTAAAGAGGCAAGCTGTACTGCATCACCTCTTATTTACTTCCAGGACATGCCTAGACCATCTACCCATTTGCAGTAACACGAAAATATTGGGGAGACGGTCGAGTGGTCAACCACTAAGAGCACCAATAGAATACCGATACCACCCAAGTGGGACAGTATAGCTAGCAGGAGTAACCAGTTTGATGCAATAAAAGAAGTGAGAAATGATATAGAGCAAACCAATTCCGTTGCATCAGGACAGCAGAATAACTCTAATTCGATAATCCAAGGGGAGAGTTAAGACGGAGAGACAGACAGCCAGTGCCACATAAGGAGGATCTCGTGTAGATATAGCAGATTTATCAGACGATCTAACAAAGGTGGCAAGCAGAGATGAAGGTGATACATACTTCACGGCGATTAATGAAGTCAGACAAAACCTCAACCCGTCAAGTTGGGAGAATGAAATGTAAGATGAAGAACAGGTGTATTTTGGTCCTAATAAAGTTTTAAAAGGGGGCAAAGTATATACCATAGACCCGAGAGTGACACGCTATACCCGTAAAGATCAGTGAAAGTCATATTCTGGAATGCCAGAGGGCTGAGAAACAGAAAAACAACAAGATATCTCAGGAAAACTACGGCAAGACTATAATGAAAACATAGTCATTTTCAAAGAACTAAGTACAATAAAAGGTAACATATGGATTTTTTGTCTTAAAGGACCCTCTGGTGTCATTTATATGGTAAAATAGTATATTGCGGTAAGTTACATGGAGAGCTACTTTTCCATTGTACATGCAGACTACAGTAGAATTATCAGGTTGGATCTCTAGGATGACCTCTCTAATTTTGTAGCAACAAATATTAAGCCCTGGATATGCATAGGTGATTTCAGCAATTTCCTGGATATAGCGAATCTCGTAGAAAGCCCCTCCTCCAGGCTTACCTTTACGTGGTGCAATACGCAGAGTAGGAATAATATAACACTGGTTTTCATCGACTAATGTCTCCAGAATACAGATTGACAAAGCACGCTCAGAAATTGGTGAATGAAAGTGCTGCCTAGAACTCAGTCTGATCACTCACTTATTATGGGGGAATGTTGTCAAGTGCCTAAGCCAACAAATACCCCATTCAGGTATCTTCAATCCTAGGGAGAGGAACCTAAGTTTGGGGATATCGTAGCCAGATGCTGGGGGTAACCGATGTATGTTGCACCTCTTTTCTCTATTATGCTAAAGCTACGAACACTTAAAGTTGATATAAAGGTATGGAGACGTGAATCCGAAACCTCGCGGAAATAAAAAAAACTAACCTAGAGAGAGAGATGTTGTAACTGCAGATGCAGTTCGACGAAGATATATCTAACGACTTGATAGAAAAGGGATACCTTGCTCAAATAAAACTCCTGAACATATAGGAGGAAACTGAAGAGATGGATTAGAGGCAAAAATTAAGAATCAAATGGCTACAAGCAGGTGATAGAAGCATGAGATTTTTCCATTCAACCACAAAGGCTAGGAACGAGAATTTCCTTATAACAAATATCCAAGATAGCACAAGATGAGAAATTACAAGTCAGACGCTCATGCAGGAACATATCACGTGTTATTACAATGCCAAATTTATTGTTACAGATACGCAGCAATGTCCAGAACTTTTCAATCACATCCTCAACCAAGTTCCAGAAGTAGAAAACAATAGTCTCACTGCTGCCCCAACCACTGAGGAGATTAGGGATGCAGTATTCTCTATTGAAAGAAACAACGCCCCCGGCCCAGGTAGATTTTCTCATGTTTTTTACCAAAAATTCTGGGAAATCCCAAACACTGATATTAACGCTGGGATAATCTCGTTCTTTATGGATGGTATGATTCCCATGACATTCAACTCCAACCTCATACTTTTGATTCCCAAAATCAAAAACCCATATTTAACAATACAGGACGATTTGCCTTAGCAACTTTATTTTCAAAGTCTTCACTAAAGTTCTTGCCTTAACAATACAGGATGATGTGTCTCGAGGGACCAAAGTGTGTTAATCAAGAATAGGAGCATCCATAACAATATTTGCATGGCCTCGGAGATGGCTAATAAGATGAAAATCAAGAGGACAAATGGAAATGTGGCTTTTAAGATCGATATCAGTCAAGCATATGATACACTGAGCTAGAAATACCTACTCACGACTCTTCGAGCATTTGGTTTTGATTTGAAATTCTATGACTGGATACAAACTATTATTATTAGTAGTATGGTTTCTATTCTTATCAATGGAAGTCCTTCAGGCTTTTTCCAGATGGCTAGGGGTCTCAAGCAGGGGGACCCTCTCTCCCCAATTTTGTTTGCAATTGCGAAGGACATACTGAGCATCAATCTCTACAAGGCTAGAGAACAAGGCAAAATATAGACCATGACATCAACAAAGGATATGCATGGCCCACTCACCTAATTTTTACAGATGATATATTCATATTTGTGAATGGGAATAACAAATGCCTAAGACAGCTTCTGCTCATCCTTACCGAATATTAGAAGGTCTCTGGACAAGAGATTAGTATCGCCAAAAGCAAAATATTTCTGAGTTCTATACCTCTCACCTACAGAAGAGTGGTCACTGCGATATTTGGCTTCAAAGAAGGAAAATTTCCAGAGACGTATCTGGACATTCCACTCATACAAGCGAGGGTAACAAAGCAAGTGATTTTACCACTATTGGAAAATATTATAAAAAGGGCTAACAGCTGGACGGGAAGCATGATCTCGTTTCAGGAAAGGATCACTCTTGTAAAGTCTGTCCTGAACAGTATACCAATTCATAATATGGCAGTTTACAAATGGCCTAGCTCGCTTATCAAAGAGGGTGACAAAATCCTTAGAAACTTCATCTAGACTGGAGACCCAACCAAAAAGAAGGGAGTGATGCTAAAATGGGATAAGGTTTGTAAACCGACTGAGGAAGGGGGGCTTGGAATACATAATCTGGGAAAAGTCAATAAAGCTATGCTCTGCAAACTTCACTAAGTTTTTCAACAAGGAACAAAGAAATGGGCAAAAAATTTCAAATCCAAATTAAGCAGCAAGAGCGGGGATACTATTCGATATTATAAGTCGTCGACATTATGGAAGGGAATACAGACCGAAGTGACCATTTAGAAACCACATATAGGATGGCTCATTGGGGATGGACAAAAAATTAATTTTTGGAGTGACACCTGGGCAACAGATATCCTACTCATGGAACATATTGATATTCCTCGACACTTATGGAAAAAATGCAAAGCAAGGCTCAACGATTTTATCAACCCACAAGGATGACATTTCCCTAGTGACATATTGCTTCTACTGCTGGCACTAGGAATCAACATACAGAACATCCAATGTAACCCCAGTTCCCATGATACTATGATCTGGAAACCTGATATCCAAGGAGTTTTCTCCACCAAGAATGCATATGAAACATTGCGCTATAAGGAAGATTCGGCATGGTGGTGGAAGTACGTCTGGAGACAAGCAATCCACCATAGACTGGGAGGCTTTGTTTGGCACTTGCTAAACCATATAATCCCTATGGATGATGCCATAATGAAGAGTGGCATCTCTATTGTGTCAGTATGCCACCAATGCCATAACGCTTCAGAAACGGAGTCTTACACCTTGTTGCAGTACCCTTTCGCAGTCCCTCTCTGGCAGAAGGCTACGACATGTTTCGCATATGCACCTATCACCCTATCAGACAACTGGAGAACCATACTAGAGAGAGGTAAAACATCTAGTCCATACATTTCTAATCTCTGGGTAGCCATGGTTTTCATAACATGCAGCAACATTTGGAAAGCTAGAAACAAATGGTGGTTTGATGGAGTCAAAACCCCTATCTAGCAAACTATGCTACACATCCTGACTGACATTGCTGATGCCTCTCTCCTCTTCAAAAATACAATGAACAACACCATTCAGGACCTCAGGATCATCAAGGAGCGTCATGTTCAGTCCAAACCGGGATTAGGCAACAACATAGAGGGCTATAAATGGGGGCTTCCTAATCAAGACGAGGTAACAATCTATTGTGATGGATCTGCTCTAAGCAATCCCGGTGAAGTAGGAAAAGGCATCATCTATAGGAACAATAAAGTGGAACTCATGGGCACATACAGTAAATCCATTGGGCAAACTATGAACTTCATTGCTGAGATTACTTCAATCATATTAGGGGTTCAGAAAGCTGTAACACAAGAGTGGAGAAAAGTGTGGGTAGTATCCAACTCGGCTGCTGCAATTAAATCTTTCATCAAAGATAAAATACCCTGGACAGTTAAAACTGCTTGGGAACTAATCATCCCCCACCTTCTGCAAATCTGATTCAGCCATGTATGGAAGGAATGCAACTTCTCGGTAGATCAAATTGCAAGGAGAGGGTCAGACCCAAATCAACTAGCAAAAGAATGGATAAATGGAAGACCGGAGTACTTACAAAATATCAAAGATCATGTCACGGACTACTTCAGAGTCAGGAAATCATACTGAACTGGATGATTATTCAGTACAAGTGGAAAGTCGTTCGAACAAAGTAGGAGACCGTTCGAACGAACTGGGCATTTTTTTACAAATTGTCGAGATAGATGACAAGTTGGAAGGTAAATATCAACGTGGATAGTTTATTCGAATAGAATCCTTCTCTGTTCGAATATATTCCAGACTGCCTTTTTGCATTCGAATAGATTTCTTCTCTGTTCGAATACATTTTAGGCTAAATCTTTATATTCGAATAGATCATGTTGGTCATCGGATTGCTAGGATTTCAGGTGGTAAAGAAAAAGTGTGGTATTTCCTACAGACAGTGCCAATTATAATGGCATGTTTTTTGAGAGGATAATCTTTGCCAATACTTTAGTAATGATTATACAATAATAAGCTTAAACACATAGGATTTTACGTGGAAACTCAGTGAAGCCTGACTAAAACCACAACCTCGATGAGGGTTTTGATACAAAATCCAATAGTTTGCTAGTTATTACAATTACAGTTTGGTAAGAAAGTAAGAATGTATGAATAGTAGAGTTACGGATTGGTTTAACATACTCTCTGCCTATATTTATTGTAGATATAGGTAGTTACAAAAGGAAAAACAATTTCCTATTTTAGCGGGTAGTGGGCCAATTTCCTAAAAATATGCTGATGGCTTTAATATCCCGGTGGAATATGGGAAGATCTGCTTCAGTATGAAGGTAGAGGATGCCCTCGGTAGAGCCTAATGCAATACGCAGTCGCATAGAAAATCTGGGAGGTTCTTTTGATTCAGCTGTCATATGGCATATGGGCAGTCAAACAACAACAACAACAAAAAAATTGCTTCAGTCATTCATTATGGCAAGAGAGCAAGATGGGAGAAAGGAACATTACACAGAAAAGCAAAAATAAAATTGGAAACCGAAAGCCAATCTGGTGTAAAGTGTCGTCAGTTCAAGATAGTTATTTATCTAAGTTCATCTAGATGGGCATAATCATGATTCAGAAACTGACTCGTGCTATATCACATTTTTTTGATGTAAATCATGTCTTTTGATATAATATCTCCCCATTTTTATTGCAATATCCAAGCAAAGAGACCAAGCTTCTATCATGTAATCTTGACAATAATTCTATCTCTGTGAAGAATATCCTGTAAAAATCCTTCTTGTGCTCACTTCACTGTTTTTTCATCTAGAATATATGCCTATATAAACATTTTCATAGCCTCCACTAAACATTTCCATAGCCTCCTCTACCAGCTTGAGCAAAGAGGCTGAAACTGCTCGTAGCCGATACAATTTCTTGACTGTGATCCTTAACACCCTCCTTGATTTTTTGACTCTCCAAGAGACTGCCATATACACAAAAGTAGCACCCAGGGAACATGACCCTTTTTAAACGAAGGTTTGGAGCCACAAGGGCAAAACAAAGTAACAAACAACCACCGTTTCCGGGTTGTCCATGGTCCGTTTTTAGTTCTTATAGTTTATTTGAGGAGAGCAAGTCTAGGGAGAGAGAGAGAGAAGAGTTTGTTATAAAGGTGGAAGAGAGTTGTCTCTCTGCCTTTCGTCTTCTGGTAGAACACATTCATATTATCTATCAATGGAGACCTAAAGTGAGAAGAGAGGGAGAGAGAGAGAGAGTTTTGTTGCCATCTGTTTGATGTTCTGAGATAAAAAGCTCTCGCTCCCTTCTCAATCCGTTTTTCGTAGATCTTTTTTGTGCATATAAACATGGCTTCAACAGAGATTATTAGCTTGGAACAGATCAGAGATGAAAATGTTGACCTTGTAAGATCCTTTCTTCTGTCTTTTATGTCTTGTTTTTTTCTTGGTACGCTAGCAAATATTTTATACTTTCTTGCAAACCAGGGTAATCTGGTTCATAATTTGTCACCATTTGCCTGACTAATCCTGGGGCATGCAATGAGGACCCTTCCAAACCCACATGCTTCTTGAGACATAGTCCCAAACCAAACCGTTTCACCAACCCCCATTGGTTTCGTAAACAGGAATTAGACGTAATGTAGCTTATCTCTTAAATCAGATCATCGATTAATTTTTCACATTATTTTCTAGCTATATTTAATCAGAAAATATCACATAATTTCTTAAATCTACAAAACATGCAACATATAAGCAAGATTAGAACAAAAACGCCGGTTGGTATTATTATGTAGAGATTATTAATGTAGAATATGTGTTGTGTATGTAGGAGAGAATCCCAATACAAGAAGTATTTGAAAATTTGAAATGTACGAAAGAGGGCTTAAGAACAACGGATGGGCAGGATAGGCTTGCAGTTTTCGGCCCCAACAAGTTGGAAGAGAAGAAGGTATATAATTCTTTTACTCTTTTGTTTTTCTTATGTTATCGATATTTATGTTATAATTTCTAACTTTATAGTTTTGTTATTCGAAACTTTTATTAATAGGAAAGCAAGGTTCTCAAGTTTTTAGGGTTTATGTGGAATCCTCTTTCATGGGTCATGGAAATCGCTGCCATTATGGCCATCGCTTTGGCTAATGGAGGGGTAATTTACCTACTTCTCCCTAAACTCATTCTGTCATTGGCTCGCTCTGTCCAGTCCATTAAAACACTGTTTCTCTTGTATTATTGTTAATAGGGTAGACCTCCAGATTGGCAAGACTTCGTTGGTATCATGGTTTTGCTTGTCATTAACTCCACAATTAGTTTCATCGAAGAAAATAATGCGGGGAACGCAGCCGCTGCTCTCATGGCGGGTTTAGCTCCAAAAGCCAAGGTACATATAATTTGTTCCTATTGGCATTCATGTGTACTTTAGCCAATCCAATGTAAAACTTCTAATATGAATGTTGCATTTACAATTGTGCTAAAAATTAGGTGCTTAGAGATGGAAAATGGAGTGAGCAGGATGCTGCAATCCTTGTACCAGGAGATGTGATAAGCATCAAATTAGGTGATATTGTGCCCGCAGATGCTCGCCTTTTAGAAGGCGATCCTTTAAAGATTGATCAATCAGCCCTTACTGGAGAGTCCCTACCAGTCACAAAGAATCCCGGGGACGGGGTCTACTCTGGATCCACTTGCAAACAAGGTGAAATCGAGGCTGTTGTAATAGCCACCGGAGTTCATACTTTCTTTGGCAAGGCAGCTCACCTTGTTGACAGTACCAACCAAGTTGGTCACTTTCAGAAGGTATTAAGTTGATATCATATTTTAAAATTATATCGTTATTATCATAGCCATTATATATTTCCTATGATATTATGTGATGAAAATAATTTGTTTGGGCTATGATTGATCAGGTGTTGACAGCCATTGGTAATTTCTGTATCTGTTCGATTGCCGTGGGGATGTTAATAGAAATAGTGGTGATGTTCCCTATTCAACGCCGCCGATATAGAGATGGGATTGATAACCTTTTAGTGCTCCTCATTGGAGGCATTCCCATTGCCATGCCAACAGTGTTGTCTGTAACCATGGCTATTGGATCCCACAGGCTCTCAGAACAAGGTGCTATCACTAAACGTATGACTGCCATTGAAGAGATGGCGGGAATGGACGTCCTTTGCAGTGACAAAACAGGAACTTTAACCCTCAACAAGCTTACAGTCGATCAAACCATGATTGAGGTAAGAAAATTACTGAAGAGATGGTTACTTTATTAAGTGCTTTAATGACTTGTGACTGTGTTTCTAATTGAATTTACAACTTTGTAGGTTTTCGTAAAGGACATGGACAAGAACGCCGTGGTCTTGAGCGCTGCTAGAGCTTCAAGGATGGAGAATCAAGATGCCATTGATGCCTCAATAGTTAACATGTTGGCTGACCCTATGGAGGTATTGAGCTATAAATAGAATTATTTACCATGCTTAGTATTTGGGTAAATGTTATAAATGATATTTGCAAAGATGTTTCTATTTTCTTTTTTGTGAAATTTTATAGACGTACCAAGCAACTGTTAAAATTATCAAACTCATTCTCTACGTGTTTTTTTTTTCATTCTAGGCAAGAGCAGGTATAACGGAGGTGCATTTTCTACCGTTTAACCCGGTGGAGAAGCGTACTGCCATCACCTACTATGATGAAAAGGGGAACTGGCACAGAGACAGCAAGGGTGCTCCTGAACAAGTAAAATTTATTTTGAACAAACATCTCAAAGCTTATACTAAATTCTAATTTTTATCGTCAACTAACTAAATTATGTAATTGTAACAGATTATTGAGCTTTGCAACCTTACGGGTGATACCAAAAACAAAGCTCATGCAATTATCGACAAGTTCGCAGAACGCGGTCTACGTTCTTTAGGTGTAGCCAGACAAACTATCCCGGAAAATACAAAGGAGAGCGCTGGAGGTCCATGGCAGTTTGTTGGTTTGTTACCTCTCTTCGATCCTCCAAGACATGACAGTGCAGAAACCATACGTAGGGCTCTCAACCTCGGTGTTAACGTCAAAATGATCACAGGCGATCAGCTTGCCATTGGCAAGGAGACAGGTCGCCGACTTGGCATGGGCACCAACATGTATCCTTCTTCTTCTCTCCTTAGCGATTCCAAGGATGCGTCCATCGCAGGCATGCCCATTGACGAACTCATTGAAAAAGCTGACGGGTTTGCTGGGGTCTTTCCTGGTATAATTCCTTTCTTTTTTCTACTGATAAAAATAAATGAAACTAATTGCTATATTTAGTAGTGGGGGTGCTTTATGTGTTAAACACTAATTTTATTTACACAACATACAAATGGGTTGCAGAACACAAATATGAGATTGTGAAGAGACTACAAGAGAAGAAGCACATATGCGGCATGACTGGAGATGGTGTGAATGATGCACCTGCATTAAAGAAAGCCGATATCGGTATTGCCGTTGCTGATGCAACTGATGCAGCTCGTGGTGCATCAGATATAGTTTTGACAGAACCAGGACTAAGCGTTATTATAAGTGCTGTGTTAACAAGCAGGGCTATTTTCCAAAGAATGAAAAACTACACCATCTATGCCGTTTCTATCACCATTAGAATCGTTCTTGGATTTATGCTCATTGCTCTTATATGGAAGTTTGATTTTTCACCCTTCATGGTCCTTATTATTGCCATCCTCAATGATGGAACCATTATGACTATCTCCAAAGATAGGGTGAAGCCATCCCCTATGCCAGATTCATGGAAGTTGAAGGAAATATTCGCCACTGGTGTTGTACTTGGGACCTACCTTGCGGTTATGACTGTTATCTTCTTCTGGATCGCCCATGATACAGAATTCTTCAGTGTAAGTAAATTTCGTCCTGTATGTAATGTCGTAACGAAGATAAGTTATGGTGTTTTAACCATAATACTTCACGGGACGTAGTAGATTGCTTTCTTTGGGAATAGTTACAAGCTCGCACTAGGATTTTTTTTTGAAATGACATAAATATACTACCTTTTATTAGTGAAAAACATATAAAAACTCTGATAATTACTTGTAAGTCTAATCACCATATATTTGTTTGAAATGAGCAGGAAAGATTTGGTGTGAGATCAATTTCGCATAGTCATGAGGAGCTCACCGCAGCTCTATATCTCCAAGTGAGCATTGTAAGTCAGGCTCTCATCTTTGTTACCCGCTCGAGAAGCTGGTCCTTTGTAGAACGCCCTGGTCTCTTGCTTGTTGCCGCTTTTCTTGCTGCTCAGTTAGTAAGTATATCAAAAGTAGTGGTATTCAAGATTATATGTGAATACTCTAAATATTACAATTTGGTCATGGGTTTCTATATTGGTGAATTTAGGTAGCGACACTCATCGCTGTGTACGCTGACTGGGGGTTTGCAAGAATTAAAGGAATGGGATGGGGATGGGCAGGAGTTGTCTGGCTTTACAGTATTATCTTTTACATCCCACTAGATGTCCTTAAGTTCATCATCAGATACGCCTTGAGCGGCAAAGCCTGGGAAAATTTCTTCCAAAACAAGGTACGTATTTTCTTAAGCGGCTCAACATCTTTCAACTAGATTGCCCTAACTCTAGTTTTATTTCCCCCCTGAATTGCTCATTATATTTTTGTATTCATTGCCATTTTTCAGACTGCATTCACCACGAGAAAGGACTTTGGAAAGGGAGAGAGGGAAGCACAATGGGCAACGGCTCAACGTACCTTGCATGGGCTCCAACCTGCATCATCTGCATCCCTCTTTAGTGAAAAACATAACTACAGAGAGTTGACTGAAATCGCCGAGCAGGCTAAGAGGCGTGCAGAGGTTGCAAGGTAATTATCATAACAGAGATCTGAGGGTTCTTTTGTCGTATGTTAACATGATATGTAATTTATGTTTGGCGTATTTTTCATATTTAGGTTGAGGGAGCTTAATACATTGAAGGGGCACGTGGAGTCAGTCGTGAAACTGAAGGGGCTCGACATCGAAACCATCCAACAACATTACACGGTTTAATAAAAAGAGAGAAGGATAAGCACAGTATTGTTTTTGGTTGTCCTTTGATCAGTCTTTCTTTATTTTCAATTTTTGTAGAGGATGACAAGCAAATCTTACGGTTGTTAAAATAATTTAAAATGTGAAGTTTGTTGTTTAGAGAACAAAGAAATTATGGGTAGATGGAAGAAATAAATTTAACTCGTTCAACACCAAGGAGAGATGTCTATTACAAAGAATTAATTTTATTTAATCTATTATGGTACCCGTTTTTTTGTTCTTGATTTTGAGAAAGAAAAATAGTTCTTTTTGTTAACTTCATATTTAGTGTTACAATGACGGAGCAAACTTGATCTTTTTTCTTAGTTTTTTTATTGCCAGATCAAATATAAGTATCTGACTGATTATGCTGTCATTGGATCAATATTTGTTATGGTTATACAAGCTAATAACCCCAAGTCCTTAAATAATTATGTTTCCACATGATTTACATCTGAAAATGCAGGAGAAACAACGGGATAGGCCTGAAATGGATACACTACCATAATAGCATCCACAGCAGCCTCCCTAAACTTATTTTAGGGAGGCAAAAAGTAAGGATATGGTGAGTCTAGAGAAATATTTGGTAAGCCACGATAAGACTCTTATATTACGTGTAAAGTTACTTTAGAGGTTTAAAGTTAAAATAATATTACTTTTTGCCTTTTATTTTTAAACATAACTAATTTTAAGTGGTTTAGGTGTTAATTTTGTGATGTGGCTACTTTTCGTAGGGAGTCTGCTATATCCACAACATCAAAGTTGGGTTGAAACTCCTCAAAAGTACTCCCTATTATATAGAGGCTGCTGCTCTAACTTGATCACTTTACAGCACACATCTAATTTTTTTTATACATATGAGAAATAGTACAGTATCTGGAAGCAAAGAAGGATGGTAACTCGACAAATTTATAAAATCTGGGACTACACATACTACAATATCTGTAGTAGTAAGTTTGCAATGCTTCATAGTTCATATTAGTAGACATTTTTAGCCCAGTAACTAAACTCCTAGGGAATTTAAGGCCGGTATTGCTGTTACCACTACTGTAGCCCAAGATGAGAATGTCCCGTGCTCAAAGTGTCCTCCATTGCGATGGTTATGACTAGCATGAGGATAATGAACGGCTCCATGATAATAACCATGTCCTTTTATCGAACTTCACCTTCACCACCACGGGAACTGCGTCCACTTGATCTACGGCTATTCCACTGCCACCATGACACCCACTACCACTGCTATCGTCCCCCACCACCATGACCCCACCAATGCCTCCCCTCAACATGCGTCTAACTTTCATTGTCCCAGCTTCCTTGGCTGGTGCTCCCTGCATATCGACTGAAAAAATATATATATATGAATCCTATCGTCTAATTCTTTGCATCAGCACTCATATTTCTTTCAGGAGAATATGCTACAAATTGACACCCTTAATGTGTTTATCTTGATTTCAATAGATTTTTCGGCGCAAAGGTGTTAAACTTAGTATTGAAACCATTCATGTGCTTCAATAGATCTTTTGCAACTTGAAACTATATGATTGTAAACAAATACTTAAATGAGCGGGGCCACTGAGGTTATGACTGTCGTTTAAGACTAGGTAAATCTCAAACTAATTAAAATCCCATATGCCCCAGTAATCGAAATGGTACAAGGAACAATATTTTATTGCATATGCTAAAATTAACCTGGAAAAGATTAATCTAAATGCGGTTTTAGCCTAATATTTTATTGCATAGCCATACCACTAAAAATAGGTTTACGCCGAAGATTTAAGCACATAGCGGTTGAGCCACAGAGTGGAAACCAAACACCAATTCGATTCATTTAGTGATGAACAACCTAAACAAGTAAACATAATCAAGCGAGAACACACAATTTACCGTGTTTCGGCGAATTGCCTACGTCCACACCTGAGAGAGAGTTTTATTCGATGATTCGAGGTTACAATCACTCAAACAAATTGAGGTCTTTCAAGGTTTTCTCTCTTGCTTAGCAACTCATTAGAAACCTAACAATAAATATAGAGGAAGAGTTCAAGAGTTTCTAAAATCGGATCCCCGTATCAGGAGGCAAAACCAACCATGCACCTCCAAGTATTTGTATCAGAATGCAAATCCGGATCATAAGGCCATCCAGATTACATCCGGATCTTACTGGCCTCTTATCAGCAAAGTTAGGATGGAAATCTTGATTTGCTTATCACCAAACTTCCATCAGGATTCCTTCTTTATACCCGACAATTCTCAACCTCGGTGAAGATTTCTTAAAATTTGAGTTGAACTTTGCCAACCAAACAAATTGAACCCTCTCTCACAAATGTCCCCAATGACCCAAAAAATAAATGTCCCAATGGACCAAATAAACTGCACCAAAACAATGGTTGCCTATGTATCGTGGATCAAGTCGCCCGTAGTTCCTGATATCCCCGTTAGGGGCTAAATAAATCTGTATGAAGGATTTGGACCAAGTTCAAACAATGATTGAACTTAATTCCATAAACAACTTTCGTAAACATATTAGCCGGGTTATCATTCGTGTGAATCTTTTTCAACCGAATCTCACCTTCTTCAAGTACTTCTCTCACAAAATGGTAACACACATCAATGTGCTTCGTACGTTGATAATGAACTTGACCTTTGCCAAAAAGAAAATATTCTGACTGTTACAAAACACATCAAGATGCTCCATCTTGATGCCCAAATTATGCAAAAGACCTTTAATCTAAATAGACTCTTCAATCGCTTCAGTAACTGCCATATAATTTGTTTCTAAAGTAGATAAGGCTACCGTAGATTGTAGCGTAGATCTCCAACTAACCGATCCTCCACCTAATGTAAAAGCATACCCAGTAGTAGGCCGTCATTTATCCAAATCACCCATATAGTCAGAATCCACATAACCTACACAAAACTGATTAATCGAATCCTGCTTACGAAATTTCAAACCAATATCCATAGTACCTTTGATATACCGCAAAATTCATTTTACAGTTCGCCAATGATCTCTTCCTGGATCAAGCATATATCTGCTAACCATACCAACTACATGTGAAATATCTGGCCGTATACATACCATTGCATACATCAAGCTACCAACTGCGTTAGTATAAGAACTTGACTCATATAATCACGTTCCTCATCAGTTTTTGGAGACAGTAGCTTTAAGCTAAAAATGAGGGGCAAGAGGTGTACTTACAGGTTTTATGTTACCATTAGTACTAAATCTCTGAAGTACATTCCTTTTGTACGCCATCTGAGAAAGACACATCGTTCCCTTCTCTCTATCTCTATGAATCTCTATGCCGAGAATCTTCTTCGCATCACCTAGATCCTTTATTTCAAATTATTTACCCATTTGTTTCTTTAACTTGTCAATCTCGCTTTTATGCTTATACGCAATAAACATATCATTCACATACAAAAGCAAGTAAATAAAGGACCTGTCACGTAGCTTGCGTAAGTAAACATACTGGTCATAATGACTCTGATTATACTTTTGTCCAATCATAAACTGATCAAACCTAGAGATTATTTCAAATTGTGCAATGATTTCTTCTGTTTACACACATAATCTTCCTTTTCAATAACTTTAAACCCACTCGACTGAGTCATATATTTCTTTTTTCAAATTCCCATGTAAGAACGCCGTCTTTATATCGAGTAGTTGTAACTTCAAATCAAATTGTGCTACCATGGTCAAAAAGATACGAATAGAATAGTGTTTCACCATTGGAGAAAAAAATATCATTGTAATCAATCGCCTCCCATTGAGCATAGCCTTTGGCTACGAGTCTTACCTTGAAGCGTATATAATTATTCTGAGATCCTTGTTTCTAAGTGTAGATCCACTTATAGCCAATCACCTTCTTTCCCTTAGGAAACTTCAAAAGTTCTCAAGTTTTATTCTTAAGAAGAGAATGCATATCTTCCTTCTTTGCTCCTTCCCATTTGCTAGCTTCAGAACCGTAAATAACTCTTCTATAAGTGGAAGGAACATCTTTTTCACTGACCGGTAGTACGTAGGCTACCATAGTCACCGCCTTTAGAAGTACCATGTCCTTTGTAAGCTATCCTGGCTTACTTGCATTCCTTGGTGGTTTATTGGTTGCAATTGACTCTACAACCGGAGTCTCCTCATCTGTACTACCAAATGCTCCACTTTCGTCTGTGTCTTTATCATCTAGAACATGAACTAATGGCTTATCAATCGTTGTCATACCGCTAGATGACAACCCCTTTGGTATAAAACTATCTGGATCATGTGAAGATGCATTAAATTCCACCTGCTGTCAAATCTTGTTTGTCATCTTTTCTTAGTGCTTAGAGATATGTGCCTTTATCATAGAAGTCTCTTCAAAAGTGACATCCCTGCTAAGAATAATCTTTGGGTCTTTCCTATCCCATAACTTGTAACCTTTAACCACTTTCTTCCTACCCCGAAAAATAGCATTCCTTGCTCGAGGATCCAACTTACCATCTTTGAAATGATAGTATGCCAGACATCCAAAAATACGAATAGTATCATAATCTATAACAGGTTCTCCCGACCAAGCTTCCATTGGCGTTTTACATTCAATTGAACCCAAATGCAACCTATTAATGAGGTAACATGCATATGTCAAAGCCTCAATGCAAAATGCTTTGCCCAACCCAAAAATATAGAACATACATCCTACCTTCTTTAGCAAAGTATGATTCATGCGCTCCGCCACCCCATTTTGTTGTGATGTCTCCCTAACGGTGAAATGTTTCACTATTTCCTCATCCTGGCAACCTTGTAAGAACAGATCATATGTATACTGTCCACCATTAACTGAACGGAGCAATTTTATCTTTCTGCCAGTTTGAGTTTCTATCAACTTCTTCTACCTCATAAATATTTATTGGACTTCATCATTCCTTCTCATGGTATATACCCATATTCGCCTAGAAAAATCATCAACAAGCGGCGCAAAATAATGTTTACCTCTAAGTGATACATTCTTGGAGGGTCCCCATACATCTGAATGAACATAGTCAAAGATTCCACAAACGATAGATAGCCGTGCCAAACTTTACCCTTGTCTGCTTGCCCAGAACACAATGCTCACAAAAATCTAACTTAACGCCTTAACACCTTTCAATAGCCCTTGATTCACAAGAACTCTCAAGGACTTCTCACCCATATGCTCTAAACGCATATGCCATAGTCTAGTAGTATCTCTGGACGTAATCTCTGCACTTCTCGTAGTAGCAACATCCCCAAAAATAGCCGTACCATCTAATTAATATAAGTTGTTGCTTCTTCTTTGACCCTTTAAACTACCATTACTCCCTTAAGAACCTTCTGAATCGCATTTTTAGACAGAACCTTGTAGCCTTTCACTTCAAGTAAACTAGTTGAGATAATTTTTTTTATAGTCGAAATATACCGAATCACTTCAATTTCTTGAACAAAACCATTATGCAACGTAAGACAAATAGTACCTATCCCCATTATGGGACATGAATAATCATTTTCCGTAATACAGCTCCACCTTCTAGCTTTTTGAAACTAGAAAAATTTCCCATTTTGGGACAAATATGATAGGTAGCACCCAAATCCACAATTCATTATTCGGAATCAACAATGCATGCACTCGATGATATGGTTAAAGAAAAGTAAGAATCAGTACCATCATTTACCCCATAGTCTTGAGTAACATTTACTGAAGGCTACTTTTTCTACCTTTCTTCTTCTTTAGAAGTGTAGAACACTCATTCTTCTAATGTCACGTCTCATGATAGAATGCACATTCATCTTTATCAAAATTGTTGTGATTAACACCGCAACCTCTTGACTTCGATCGAGAGTTGTTATCACTAGACTTTTTCTTATCCATAAACATCCCTCTTGCTATCAACACCTCAGACGTTGACTAAGCAGACTCACGTTTATCCTTATTTATATACTCATGATTCACTACCACCATCATCACATCAGAGTATTTCAAAGAACTCTTCCTATAGGTAATCGTCGTTAGGAAGTGTTCATACTCTTCGGGAAGCAATTTTAAGAGCAATAGAGCTTTGTCCTCATCATCGCAACATCTTCAAGATTTGCCAAGTCGACAAGTAACTTGGTGAAATCGTTCAAATGCTCCGACAGAGAAATCTCTTATCTCATAGTGAAACAGTAAAGCTTCCTCTTCAAATAGAGTCAATTTTGGATGCTCTTCACCAAATACTTCTCCTCAAGAATTCTCCAAATCTCTTTTGCCGATTTTTCATTCATCACAAGGTACTTTATGTCTTGACTTAGGTACGACCTAATTTGATCACATGTCCGTTTATTCATCTTCTTCAAAATACTCTCTTCAATCTCATCGGGTTTGCCTTCCAATACCTCATCCAAATCTTATTGACTAAGCGCATTAATAACTTTACATCGCTACATGCCAAAGTTATTTGTACCATTGAATTTCTCAACTTCAATTTTGGCATTGTTAAACATAACTGTTGTATTATTCTGATTAGGCGCCGTTGAGGAACTTGGTTCATCTTCTACCATTTTTCCCTCCAATTTTCATACACTAATCAAATTAAAAATTAAAGTTAATTCAAGATAAGACGTTACCTAAAATTGTGAGAACCACTGAGGATAAAACCTCGATATGATACAAATTATTGAGCCACACAGTAGAATCCAAACACCAATTTGATTTGATTAGTGATGAACAACCTAACCAAGTAAACACAAACAAGTGAGAACACACAATTTATCATGGTTTGACAAATTGCCTATGTCCACACCAATAGAGAGAGGGAGAAAGAGAGTTTTATTCGATGATTTGTGGTTATAAATCACTCACCAAACAAATTGAGGTCTCTCAAGGTTTTATCTCTTGCTTAGCAACTCATTAAAAAACTAACAATAGATTTAAATGAAGAGTTCAAGAGTTCCTAAAATCGGATCCCCGTATCACAAGGAAAAACTAACCATGCACCTCTAAGTATTTACATCTAGATCATAAGGACATCTGGATTGCATCCAAATCTTACTGGCCTTTTATCAACAAGGTTAGGATATAAATTCGAATTTGCTTATCACCCGACTTCCATTCAGATTCCTACTTTATACCCAATAATAGCCATTGAGTTGAAATGGTGTCTAAATAATGCCGGACTTACCATGAGCTGTGCTAAAGGAGCGGTTGCTAAGGTGAAGAGTGAGTCACCCAAGTTTAAATCTAAGTGAGACAACTTGTCATCGAGCTTGATTGTAGAAGAAACAGCACAATCCCTCGTCTTCTCATCATACGTAGTATTATGAACCAATCTCAAATCTCCATTTGCATGTACCACTATTACATTAATCAATAACCTCAACCACACACCCAGAGAAAAAAGAGTGAACACTAGCTGAGAAGAGCAGATGGTTATCTTTATTAAATCCATGTATAAAGTGTTATAATAAAAAAAATAATGAAGTGGGGAAGGGAAATTGTTGTTTATATATAAGAAGAAAGATAGCCTTTATTTCGAAAAATAGAGTTTTCTCTGTTTATGCGGTGAAAAGATTTCCTCTTTTTTTTTTAAGTTTCCATCTATGTGAATTTTTGGTTTCTATTGCTTTATTGTAAGCTTGCTAGAGATGACCTAGTGGGTGTTCAGTATTTCAACATTTTGGATTAGGGTTTTCCATTTTCTTTTCCTTTTTTTTTTTTTGTAACATTTGGTTGCCAAGGTAATCATGGGGATAAGGTCTTAATGATAGAGGCTAATAGTAGTTAACTACATGAGTTAAAATGGACACATGTCTCATGTAGAAGCGCTTAGGAAGGAGTTCGGTCCGAAGTGCTGTGGACCTAAATTTTTCTTAGTTGCCAAGGTAATCATGAGCTCTTCGTTATTACAATTTTCTGCACCAATTCCTCGAATGCCTAGCATTATCAATGAAACCCAATGAGTAAATTTGGCCTAAATATATAGAAATTTGGAAATTTGTTATCATCAAACCAACATTTACCATTTTGTTTTTCAAGTTTTAAATTTTACATGGACGACCTTTAGGCGAATAGCCTGCGGGTACTACACAATGGTGAAGCTTCGTAAAGGTGACCTCATTGATGATGGGTTTATTTCTTTTTACCGGGTGAGTATAAAAAGGTCGAGTTTTTCTCTATGGTCTTATGTTTATATGGATTTGAGAAAGTAAGTAGCTTTTTAAGTAAGATAATTGATATCATTAACAATCCACACAGCCAAGTAACAATGACATTAACGGTTTTTCTTTTTTGATTGGATAAGCTTGAGTGAAATTTCTAATTAGCCTAACCACAGGTATCCTTTAAATGTGTATTTGGGTAACATGTGGTTTGTAATCCAATTTCGTTTCACTCTGTTACATGATTATGTTTTTTAGATTCAATGTCAAGATCAACATAAGTAAATGTTGCTGAGAGCGTAATTATGACACTTTTTATATACTCGAACATGTATTTGGTCATCTATTATATTTAATTATGTGTACTTAAGCACTTATATTTTTGTTGTAGGCAATGGAGATGGATATTAGAAACCAAACACTTATGAGCATCTCTAGTAGTTCTTTGCACAAGGTTTCAACATGAAAGAAAAATATACACAAATATTATTTAAGAATTAAATTAGAGAAGACATTTCATTCAAGATCCAAGAAGATATTTTGAAGATATATTATATTGAAGATATATGCTAGAGTTTCCAAGAATAAAGATATCTACAATATTAAAGTAAATTATATGCATGAATCTTAGGTGATTGATTGTAATATTTAGAACATATTTTTTAGATATTGTGTATATTGACTATATTCCCTAGATTTGGGTTCCTTCCCCTATAAAAGGAACCTTCGACTATTATAATCCTGATCTTAAATTCGAGCATGTTTAGAAGAAATAAAGTTTTAGTCTCTTTTCTCTTTTTTATATTTTGCAAAATAGTATCGTTAGTTTATGCAATGATCTTGGAAATGATAGAAGGCTAATCCCTTCTATCTATCACTAGAAGGAAGCCCATACCAAAGTAGCAATAATTATTGTGTAATTTTTAGGCGCAGTTCTCTTTATACGTATGTTCTAAAATAGCTATAATCATACTTCTAGGCATAACCATAGCGTGTAAGTAGATTTTGACTATTTAGCCAAAATTCATTGTTATAACCATTAAACTAGATTTTTGGGAAAAAATAAAGAGAAACTCGTAGGAGAGATTTAACAAAGCTTAACCATAGTAGGAAAAATCCCTCTTTCTCATCGGATTTAGTAAAACCAAATATGACCAAATCCTATATGCCGAACCATGGATATAGGATTGATATTTACATCAAAAATGCCTTAACAAGGATTTTTAACATGAATAATCCACCTAGTAAAACTACATGATTACTATTATTGCTTTGGTTGAGCCGAATTGTAGTCGTAACTATTCTCTTATTAATTGTTATTTTAGTTTCTTTCTTTTCATCAAACTTTTACAAAATAGTAATTCGGCTTGAAAGTATTTGTTTTCCCAAACCTCCCTGTGGATTCGGTCATACTCATCCGTACTACAATTTGATAACCGTACTTTGAGCGGGTATTTTGCTAGAGGACCAAAAAATCCTTTCATCATCCATACTTGTAGTAGCAAATTCCCTAGAGTAGAGAAGACAAAGCTATCAGAGCGATGTTAAAGATATTCTATCATTCGAAAAGATGTCACATTTGTAACTACAGATCTCGACCCTCTACAGTAACTATTACACTTGGTCAAATAGAGCCGTTGCACACGATCCGTGAAGTTCGCCCACCACCTAGGAAATTAGGAGAACAATTACTAGTAACTGTCTGTATCCATTATAAATACAGGCAGAGCTTAGAACAACATGGAGAGAGATTTTTTGATTATCATTCATAACTCTACTTGTTAAATTTCTCTACGATTGTAATAACCTAGGACATATTGGATTTATCCTCAAATTCTCCTCAAGTTCGTAGTTTTTCTTAGATATTACTGAGTTTCTACGCAAAATCTATTGTGTCCAAGCTTAAATTATAATCTCCTTACTGAAGTATTGGCAAAGTTTACCATCAGGGAAAATATGCCATTACAATACTACAATTCGATTACCGATAATTCCTATTATTCAATTTGATTTTTGGATTTTTTGATGTCAACATTTAAATTGTCCATGATCGAATGGATTTTTCAATTCCTGTTGTAATTTAAAACATTTAAATTGTCGATATCGAGAAAAGAGTAGCATAAAATTCCTGATCAGCTAGGGACCCGAATTTTTGATCGGTTGTAAGAAGTATACCCTTTCTGAAGTACAGTCTCTGTTTCTGTACTATTTTGAAGTTTTAGAGATAATTACTAAACTAACCCATTTTTTAAAAGCAACCTGCCATATGAATGCACATAAAGTTAAAACATCTTTTTTGACTTTCACTTGTACTTTTAGCCTTCATAGTTGTGAGATTAAAACTTTTAGCACTGCAACAACCATAATATTAGTACAAGCATTAATCCATAATCGAATTGGGATTAACCTAATCGAAGAATTAATACGAAGAACACAAAATTTGTGGGTAAACCTTTCCTAAAAGAGCTTCAATTGCTCAAAATTTAATTATAATGAATTCCTCTTTTGATCTCTCTTAATCACTCTTTGGATCTCTGAATCCCTTTTACATTGCCTAGCCTTACCCTCTTAAAGGTTACAAGTTTCATAGTTTTAACATAAGATAAAAATGCCTTGAAATATTCTAAAACTATGGTAAGTCGCGCCTCTGCTCGAACAGAAAAATCCTATGTTAGAAAAGAATACTCAGAACTGAGTGTATTCAAATAGGCCCAAAAGTTTATTCGAATAGACTACTTGGAATAGTGTTTATTTGAATAGACCCAAAAGTCTATTTGAATAGAATACTTACAACGGCTTCTATTCAAATAAAACATGAGGATTCTGCACTGTAACACAATTGATTGAGACCATAACGCAATCAAATCAAGTATTGGTTTCCAAATCATGGATGCAACTACTCTCAATCTCCTTATGGAGATCATTAGCAGGGAAATCAAATCGTTAGGGAGCGAGGGTTTGATTCAACAAATCGATCAACAAGGGGAAGCTGCAATCAAATCCATTACGACAACAACTAACAATTCAAACATGAGAAATCGGAGTACAGCAACAAACAACAGTAATGAGAATCATGTTTTGAGAGGGGTACAAACCTCTCAAAGTAAAATCCCTAATGTCAACACTAACCAAGATAGTTCGTTCCCAACATGGCAGGTTATATGTCCTTGAGGATTCCTGGGAAAGGCGGCTGGGGATTCGAACAACAATAAAGAACACCCGCAAACCAAAATCTAATTGAGTGGATGAGGGATTCTAGAGCAAGCAATTACAGGGATTCAGGTTTTGTGGAGTGAATCTACTACCCAAAGTAAAATCCCTGTCTACCTCTTTCAAATCGTCCTCCATAACAGGTCAATCTTCTACGACATTCATCTCCGACATCTTAGAAGGTTCAACCCTTCTCTTTTTTACGGCCTCACCACTTCCCGTGGCTCCATAGGTCGAAGGACGCTTCAGCATTTATTTCTTGGGAAACGTTTGAGCTAATTTGCTCGATGTAGTGGACTCAGGTAACCCTGAATAGTCCACTCCAGGGGGCTTGGGCGAGTTGACTCGCCTTTCCCCACCAGTTCCCTTCTTCTTACTACCGGCAGTAATCGACATTAGTCTCGTTGACTGAGATTTTTAAACTTTTTCAACTCGGCTGTTAACACGCTTCTTCCTACTAATGCCAAGTTCCTCTAATACAGCCTCGAGCTGTGTCTTTTCCTGAGCAACTGTATCCAACAACGACTCTTTCCTCGCCACCTGAGATTTAGGAGCTGTCATGCACAAAACATTATCATCAGCAGAGCATCATACAATTTTAACTATCAATCTCATACATTATACATTCTTATATTTACTTTGTTTTATAGTTCTAAACAGAATTTCTATGGGTTCTTCATCATCTCTCAGAAGGCAATCACCCTTCACCCATATCACATTATCATTCCATGGTCGACCTGCAGAGTTCAGATTGAAGAAGCGAGGCCAAGTCAAACTCACACAGAAATTCACCCCTCCACTAGCTGTATATTTTTTTACCCCATAAAATTGCAACACATCCTCAAAGGATATCCTCCTCCTTCTCCTATCTCCTTCCCACCATGAATTTAGAGACTCACATATACTTATCACCTCCCACATGTTCCCGTTCATCTGAACAGGATATGCCTCGATGAGGCATATAATCCCTTTCGCCATATTGCTAAGGGGAAGACTCAACCCATACTCCAACTGAGACAGGTAACATAAAAAACCCTCTAAAAGCTCACTCTGAACATTCCCATCAAAATACTCCAAAGTGATCGATTCATCTATACCCATATCTTTTTTCTCCTTTGCCAAATTGGCCAATAAATAAAAATATTCTTCCCCCATCGCTACAGTGCGGCCCCTAAATTGCCTACTAGCATGTTCTATACAGTTACCCCATTTACCTCCTTCCGAAGCCTTGGCTTTACAAAACTTTTTAAATATATCAGAGAAAGGAGGATAGGATACCAATCTTCCACGGAAATGTGGAAATTGATCAACACCTATTTCTTCCTCCCTTTCAGATATTTCAATCTCAGAATCGGCCGACCGGCCAGAGGTCAATTCCTTACTTACAGGGGAACTCACCATATCAACTACAGAAAAGGATTTCTTCCTACACAAACACTCCTCACGATCGACCTATAAACAGATCCAGGTATCTATCATTATCTTTTACATATATGTCCAACACATACAAAAATCTTTCGTATATCATATATCAAACAAGTTTTCATTGATTACTATTAATTGTAATTTATAGATTTTCCTAAAAACAAAAATGTAATCTTTAAAAAACATGCATACACGTCATGAATCTTCTACTAACTGTAGTAGCCTACTCGCAGCCTTCTAACACTGGTTGAACACTCGAAGGCTACATCGAAGCCTACCTAGAAGACTCGAAGCCTAATATGTCAATAATCAAGCCCATGAAACCTTCTTAGACTATTCAAACACTCGAAGGAAACATCAAACCAGAAATACTTCGACCATATGCCCATGGTCGAAAGGGAACATGTCAGACAACCAACTCACCATGTCCCCAGAGGATACAGATGTAACTGGACCTCCCATGGTGACTCACCCCATCCTATGTTCTATAAATAGGGGGAGGAGGAACTGTGAAGGGGTTACGAAATCTCCCCAACAAGCCTTATAAGTTTACCTTCGAACACCCTGTAAACCACACTATACTCAATACTTCGACTACTTGATATTTATATCATCATTCTTAAAAATCCTTATCAGACGTCGCGGAGTTACCCATTCAAGGCCTCCACGCAAGTGCATTATCAATAAGTTAGTTCTTATTATTATTGATTATACGCTTGAACCCCCTAGTAGAGGATAAACTTTATAGTGAAAGAGTCAACTTCCCCTCTCGCGAAGTTAGGCCCCTATATTTGGCACCGTCCGTGCTATCCCACCCTGTCAATCTCCCCTTGCTTTTCCCCTTTTACGAATCCTATCAGTCACCTCCGATGGCCCCAACCCTCTGTACTATTTCCACTCATGCCGGCAACTCTACCGTTGGAGTGGCAGTACAGCTTGCCCTCCTTACCCAGTAATTCGCTCAAGCTGAGGAGCATCATCGAAGCCAATGACACCAGGAGCGCGAAGAACGCAGACAAGAGGTCAAGGCCAAACGGCAACACCGTTTGGACGACGCTGATAGACAGTATCGTGCCCTCGATGATCTTCTTAACACAGTTCATGAGTTGCAACGATATCGGCCCCAAGATGCTCCTCCACCATCTCGAACACTTGCCCCGTCGCGCGTTTCTGCTTCTCCCGGTTGGGGCCCCAACCAATACCTCAGGTCCATCTGGGTGCTGAGGGTGCTCCCCCCACCACCCTCCCTACTGGCTCAATTCACCTTGGCATTCACCTTACGGAGGATTCGTCCAATTCCACCCTTCGCACTGCCCGACAACCTCGACGCCGCCCTACTCGAGAACGACTCGGGGAGCACAGTACTGAGCATAGGCCAAATATTGATCCTCATCACCTTCGACCTTAAATATCCCTCCTCATCCTTCTTATCTTACATAGCAGGAATTCAACCAGAAAACCCATCCTGCCATCCGAATCAGTAAGAGCCCCACGCCGAACTCTTGGAGTCAGTTAAATAATCCCCTCTGCCCCAAACTCCTTATTGTTGAGGTGCCTACAAATTTTCATGCCCCCAAAATTGGCAAATATCGTAACACCGACCCTCAATCTCCCATTCTTGAGTTCCAAAATACCTTAAGCCTATACTCCACAGCCGACCACCTGTTGTGCCAATTATTTCCCACCAGCCTCTCAGACAGCCCTCTACGATGGTATCATAGCCTCCCCAACGGCTCGATTTGAAGCTTCAAGCAGTTATCTAACCTCTTCATCGCCCAATTTGCCTTCAACAAAGACCGCGAAGTCTGGGTTGATACCCTCTTCAATTTCTGAAAATCGCCCAATGAAACCCTTGAGGCCTTCACCAAGAGGTTCCTCGACGCATTGCGCAAGATCGAAAACCTCGACTGCGGGAATGCCGTCCTAGCCTTTTCCAACGCGCTACTAGATAACAGCCGCGTCAAGGAGTACATCGTGCTCTGCAAACCACGAATCATCGAGGAGATGTTATCTAAAGTAAATGGATACATCAACCTCGAGCATCTCCGCGAGTCTAATCGCCAGGCGCAACCTGCAACCACCAATCAGAACAAAACTCGACAGGGGTAACCTTCTGCACCTTCTACACCTTTGATCGCTCCCGTCTTACAGGAGATGGAGAACCGCAAACGCCCTCGCACTGACGATACTACCACCGAGGCCCGTAGAAAATGACCGAAGCCGGCCCTCCCCAAGCTTACTCCTTCTATCAATACCCTTTTACCACAAATTCAGGTTGATCCAGTATGGTGTACCCCTTACCCCATCGAGGTCAAACAATGTGAGCCTTACTGCCAGAAGCATAAGTATAACTGCCATCATACCAATAAATGCTTCGCATTACAGCACTCTCTCGAAATAATTCTTAAGGCGGGTTGTCTACATCAATATGTCGTAGACCTCCCCGATTACCACGAAGGGTCATACCTCAAGCCTCAACACGCTTCTACTGCCGACCCAGCCGGGGTACACATTTACCAACTTTATTTTATCAAGGTTAACAATATCGACAGCGGCCACTCTAAAAGCAAGCGTGTTGAAGAATGCTGCAAACTCACCTTCCAGGAGAAGCTACCCGCCCTACTGCCAAAATCAGGCCAATACCCTCGACCCGAGGGTATCTCATTTATCGATTGTGATACATCGCATGTTTTTTTTCCCTTATTCCGACCCTCTAGTCATTATGATTAAGGTCGTGAACCTCATCCTCCATACAATGCTCATCGATACGGGAAGCGCAGCTGATGTTCTATTCCCTCATACTGTCCAAGCCATGAAGAAGATGAACCTCATCGCCCTAGCTAATGTCAAACTCAAGGGCTTCAACGGCGCTACTGAAGTCCTTGTGGGTCGCATTAGTCTCCCTGACACACCACAGAGCCAGTCGCACTCCAAACCAACTTTCTTGTCATCGATAAGAAATCTGAATACCTTGGCATCCTTGGCTGCGACTGGCTCCATGCCATGCGAGCCATACCTTTGACTTACCACCAGACCCTCCGTTTCATGACCCCCTGTGGTACGTGGAACCTGAAAGGCTCTGAATGCCTTGCCCGCTCATGTGAGCATCCAGATATCGATCAGGCCAGAAAACTTGTTAAACAACCATAACAATCAATGCCTCTTTTGGCCCCCATCCCCTCGACATCAACTACAACACCCGTTGAACCCACTATTTATCTCGAACTTGACGGTTCTGGTCAAGGGAGAATCATTGGTACTTTTCTAGGCGAGGCCGAGAGCCTCAAACTCACCAACTTCCTTTGAACAAATAAAGAGATCTTCCCCTGGACTTTCAACGAGATGCCCGTGTCGACCCTTCCTTAGCCTGTCATCGCCTCGACCACATCCCTCACTCTACATTAGTAAAATAGAAGAAGCGTAGATTGGCCCCACGACTTCGCGAAGCCGTCAACCTTGAAGTCGATAATCTCTTAGCCGTGAGGTTTATCAGGGAAGTCAAGTATGCTGACTAGATATCCAATATTGTCATGGTCCCAAAGAAAAATGGCAAGATCTGAATCAGTTTCTACTTCACAGACCTTAATAAGCACACCCCGAAGGACAGTTTCCCCCTCCCAATCATCTCGGTACTCCTGGATGCCACTGCTGGACATGGGCGACTCTCATTGATGGATGCAGCTTCGGGTTGCAATCAGGTACCCCTCCTCTCCAATGATCAAGTTAAAACTTCTTTTATCACTGAACATGGCCTTTACTGCTTTAACGTTATGCCTTTGGCCTCAAAAATACGGGCGCCACCTATCAGCAACTTGTTACAACCATGTTCAAACCTTTGCATGGCAAGTCGGTCAAAGTTTGCATCGAGGACGTGTTATGCAAAAGCCTCCAAAAACACACCCACATTCAAGACCTAACCAAAGTTTTTTTGATACTTCGAACATATAATATAAAACTTACCCAAGACAAATGCCTGTTCGGTGCTTCGTTTGGTAAATTCTTAGGCCACCTTATTAGCAAAAGAGGTATCGAGATCGACCCCACTCATATCCGAGCCCTCATCGATATGCCTTCTCCCCGAACAAAAAAAGATGTCCAGTAGGTAGCGGGCAAGATAACGTCCCTCAACCGCTTTATTTCAAAATCCTCAGCCGGTGTGCTAGGTTTTTCTTCCACTTACGCGACTAAGGTTCCCATAAGGCCAAAAAGAAAAACAACCCTGATATTAATTGGACACCTGAATGTGAACAGGCCTTCCTCGAACTTAAAATATACCTTGGTCGACCAACCATCATCAGTACACCCATCGAAGGTGAAACACTTTCCTTATACCTCGCTATCACCAACACTTCTATCAGTTCAGTCCTCATTCAGCTCGAATCTAGCATTTAGAAACTTGTATACTTTATTAGAAAAACTTTGACACCCGCAGAGTCTCGATACACAAAACTTGAGCGTTTTCTCCTCACCCTCGTCTACACATCTCAAAAACTCAAACCATATTTTCAGGCACACCCTATCCGTGTTATCATAAGTTACCTCCTTCGAGAAGTACTCAGTAAGAAAGAAAAATCTAGACGGCTACAGCAGTGGTCTATTTATCTTGGCGAACACGGCATCACATTTGAGAAGCAGATATCCCATAAAGGCTAAGTAGTTGCCGATTTCCTTCCTGACTTCCCGGTCGAAGATATCAACCGGGAGGAACACGAAGTTGATCTGCCAGAAGACCAACCCGAACAGAACGACCCTTGGAACCCTAACACAGATTGACACCTCTTCACAGATGGATCTGCCAGACCTAATGGATCGGGGATCGGTGTTGTCTTTGTTACCCCAACCAATGATCGAATCGAAAAAGCCATTATGTTAAATTTTGAATACTCCAACAACAAGGCTGAGTATGAAGCCTTTATCCATGGCCTTGACCTCACACTCAAACTTGGTGTCCCTAAGCATGTAGTATTCACTGACTCCCAACTTGTGAAAAGATAATACACCGATAAAAACCAGGCCAACGTTCGCATGGCTGAGTATGCTGCTCTCGTCCGCCAGCGCATGGACCGTTTTCCTAAAAAATCTTCTATTAATCATTACCCTCGGGGAGAAAATAAACATGTCGATGCCCTCGCCTATATAGCAGCCATGCTAGGCCAGTCTAAATCTCGAGCACTCCATATCGAAGTACTCGAACTCCCAAGTATCGAACAGATGGAAGTCAATGCTATTAATACTGGGGGCGAGAGTCTCGATCTAGACGACTGACAAACACTATTTATTTCTTACTTCAACAGTTCCATCCTCCAAGAGGACCCCAAAGCCAAATTTTCGTTACTCAAAAACTAACTCAGATACACCATCCTCAAAGGTGAGTTACGTCGTAAATCTCTAAACGGCGTCCACCTTTAGTGCATCTCTCAAGACGAAGCCATTAAAATTCTTGCCAAACTTCACCAGGGTACCTGTGGTGCTCACACTGCTGGTCGATCTATGGCCCTTCGGGCCATATCCCAAGGTTTGTTCTCGCCCAATATGAAGAAGCAAGCTGAAGAGTATGCCAAAAACTGTGACAAATGCCAACGCCATGCCCACGATATCCATAGCCCTTCGCAAAACCTCCATTGCAGTCAGGTCTTTTGGCCATTCAAACGATAGGCCATCGATCTCATGGGTCCCTTTCCCAAAGCCTCGGGTAGCTGAGAAAATATTTTTGTGGTAACAGATTACTTTACTAAAAGGGTCGAAACTGTGCCTCTATGCCGAACCAGAGAGGAAGAAGTCATCAAGTTCTTATGGGAAAATATAATTACACGCTTCGACTGTCCTCACATGATTCGATGTGACAATGGTCCACAGTTCATTGGGAACAAAGTCCGCAATTTCCTCAAAAAATACAACATCATCAACTCCCCCTTAACACCTTACTGCCCTCAGGGGAATGGTCAGGTCAAAGCAATCAACAAGACTATAGTCGACGGTCTTAAAATGTGGATCGATGACCGAAATCCAGTTCGATCTTTCAATTAAGCCAGAACAACTTACAGAGTTATGGGTGAATCTCCATGCCGAAATAGAGAAGCGCAATGAGCTCGAATACAGTTAACTCTTGATCGAGAGCTACGTGAGAAGAAACTCAAAGCCGAACAACAAGCTCATTTGACAGCGTTCAAACGACATGAAGACCAGATGACAACCATGCATACTGCATTACAAGCTCTGTAAGATACTCAACAGGCTCCTCCAACAAGGGATCGCGATTAATTACCAAAAACTTCCCAGGCTTATGCGCGGAAAAGGTTGGGACATCGAGGAGCCACCAACAAAGTTATTTCTAGAAATATTCAGCACGAACATCAACCTTCCATTCATTTGGGTAGTGAAGTTTAGTTCAAAATCAGCAGAGGTCACCAATTTTCTAAAAGACAAGAGGAAGAACAGCGACCTCAACCTCGAATTCTAGCATGTGATCTTTTGAGTGAGGGTACCGGTACTTATAATCCTCAACCTCCTCGCCAAACCATTTAACCGACACGTCAATATATTATGCAGAAGCATATGGATCAGCGCATCAAGGAGTTGATCGAAGCACAAGTTCTGGGAACTACAGACAACCTTACCAAGTTACAAGGGAGTCAAATTGCCAAAGGACTATTCGATATGAAAATACCAAAGGTTTCCATACTCCAAAAATTTATAAATACAAGGGCACCAATCCAAGGAAGCACATTCAATAATATCGTGATTTATTGGGGTTGCACTCTAATCTCAACCACATTCTCTGTCGTTTGTTCGCAACAAGTCTATAAGATGAACGGCTCCGGTGGTTCTGCTCTTTACTTGAAGATTTCATACACATTCGATCAGCTGCAAAAACAATTCATCAAGACGTATGCTCATAATAGAGACAAAGAGGAGAATTTATATTCCCTCATTAGTCTTAAATAGTCATACGGAGAGAAGCTTGAGGCTTTTGCAAAGAAGATTTTAGAGCTCGCGCATAAAGTAGACAATCTCGATCAGAAAATTGCTATTACTGCTTTCACCAACGCGCTCCAGCTAGACTTCAAGGCCAAAAAATACCTCTTCCTCAACAAACCTGTGACCTTTGAGGATATGATCATCAAGGTTAATGGTTACGTCGGCCTGGAAAGGATGATGTCTGAAAGGCATAAATCTACTAAATTTATCCCAATCGCGAAAGGTCCATCCACAGATTTAAGCACTAAATCAAAGGAGGATCAGGGTGATAAAAAGGCTTCAAGGAAAATACTGGCAACCCTTAGAAAGGTGGTTCACTACCCAAACCGGTCCTCCTTAGGATCAATATTCGAATCTCCAAAATTTTCCCAATCCTCTCCAAGGATAAGCTATACCGTCCCTCTCAACCATTGGAACTAATCGAGAACCGCCCGTACTGCATGGATCACAAGGTAAATCACCATTCTAATGATAACTGTTATGCTTTATAGAGGTTGTTGGAGTTCATTTTCAATGAGGGACGGATATTCTAGTACACTATCGACCTGGAATCATACAAGGATGGAAGCTATAAGAAGCTGCTTGAAATCGTCTAGGTCGAAGATCAAGCTGAGGAGAAACATCTCTACCACATATACCACAACAACATGATTGAAATCCATTAGATCACCAACTCTTATCAATTCAAGCGTAGGAGACAGTTAGAATACTGTAATCTCATACCTCAAGACAAAGAAGCCAAGCTTCTACCTGAGTCAAGCAATCGCCGGCTCGGGATCTCATTTGAAGATTGTGACATTAGTCATGTAAAATTTCCACATTATAAAGTATTAGTCATAATGCTCAAGGCGAAGAAGTTTTTCATGCACACAATGATGATTGATACTGGAAGTGGTATAAAGATTCTCTTTTAGAGCACAATCGTCCAGATGGGACTGGCCAATCAAGTTATTTTGTGCGACACCGATATCAGTAGATTCAATGGTTCTAAAGCAGAGTGAGTAGGCAAGATCATCTTACCTATTACTGTAGGACCAGCCACCATCGACGTCGTCTTCTACGTCATCAACGTCAAATCTTGTTATCTCAAGATTATGGGTGGCTGCTGGATTCACAACATCAAAGCCATCACTTCTACCTATCATCAAGCACTCCACTTCAAACACAACAATGGTATCTATGAAATCAAGGGTAGTCAAAAGCTTTCTCCTGCTTGCGAAAATAATGTCTCATCCAATCTAGATACCTCTAACAGATACACTGTCTAACAATTATAGATAGTTGATCTCCTTGATGATAAGCCTTCAACATAAGAGCCTGCAAAATATGTCAACATTGATGAACCTAACAGAGGTACTTTTATCAGTACCAAGCTGGTCTAGTACGATAAAGATGCTCTCATTCAGTTCTTATGACTAAATCAATACATTTTTGTGTGGACTTTCGAAGAGATGCCTGGGGTCGATCCGGCCAAGGCATGTCACAAATTGGCCATCAACATCAACGCCATGACAGTCAAACTGAAATAGTGACGATAGTCACCTCGCCTTAGAGATGAAGTTAACGTGGAGATTAAGAAGTTAATCAAAGTGGGATTTATTTGAGAAGCCAAATATATGGATTGGATATCCAACATCGTCGTTATCCTAAAGATGAATGGAAAAGTCCAAGTTTGTGTAGATTTTTATGATCTAAAAAAAAGACTCTGAAGGACTGTTTCCCTCTTCCCAACATCCATCAAATCCTTGATTCTACAGCAGGTCACGAACTCCTATCTATGATGGATGCTGCTTCTGGATACAATCAGATTCTACTCATGGAAGAAGATCAAGAAAAGACCACTTTCATCACTAAAAGAGGCCTTTACTGTTACAAATTTATGCCTTTCAGACTTATAAACGCAGACGCGACTTATCAATGGTTGATGACTACTATGCTCAATACACATCATGGGAAAGTCATGGAAGTCTACATTGACGATCTCTTATGTAAGAGTGTACAGTCAGTCAACCACATTACAAATCTTAACACAATATTTAACATTCTTCGATCTTACAGGAAACGACTCAATCCTGATAAGTGTCAATTTATAGTACATTCAGGCCGATTCCTCAGCCATCTTATTAGCAAGAAAGGGATTGAGGCCGATCCAGATCAAATTCGGACTCTCCTCAATATGCCATCTCCAAAGACGATGAAAGATGTACAAAAAATTGCCAGCATGATTACCGCTATCAACCGATTCGCTTCAAAATCTCAATATCAATGTCGTTGGTTGTTCCTACAACTTTCTGGTTGTACCAAACGGGGAAAAGTATAGCCAAATACAGAGATCCATTGGATACCAGAATGTGAGGCTATTTTTCAAGGTCTCAAAATCTATTTAGGGAAGTATCCTATAGTGAGCACCCCGGTAGATAATTAGGAACTGATCATATACCTAACAGTTATAGATACTTCAATCAGCTCGGTTCTCATTCGACTTGAAGGAAATATTGAGAAGCCAAACTACTTCATTAGCAAAACTCTTACTCCAGCAGAAACAAGGTATTCTAAATTGAGAAACTTCTTCTAACTCTTGTTTACACTTTACAGAAACTAAAGCACTACTTCCAAGCTCACTCAGTCAAAGTCATGACAAACTACCCACTCCAGGAAGTTTTGTCCAAAAACGAGAAATCCAAGAGAGTGTAACAATGGTCAATCAGTTGCCAATTTTCTCCACTGGAAGATCCCGAGTGGAAGGAGCACGATCATGACCTAGCAGAAGAAATTACAGTAGATCCACCCACTAAAGCATTTGACGAGCGAGCTGAATAGATTACAAGGAAAAGGTGGAGACTTCCTACAAATGGATCTGCAGGGCCAGCAGGGTCAGGAATTGAAATCATATTGATTACCCCTTCCAACGATAGAATTGAGAAACCAATCTGCTTCTATTTGAAAGCCTCCAATAATGTTACCGAATACAAAGCTCTCATTCATAGACTCGACCTCACACTTGAGCTCAACGTCTGCCATTACTCTGAGCAATATAAGAAGAATGGCAAGATGATCGAATATTCAGCCCTCATTGCAGATAGGATGAGCAAGTTTGTACAAGCAACTCTTGAATATCTTCCTCGAGGTGGAAATAGACACACCGATTCCTTGGCTAATCCAGCCGGGGTATTGGTAACAAAATATCGATATCTTCATATTGAAGTAATATTAACCCCCATCATTGATCGCATTTCTGTATGTATGATCAACACTAGGGGCAATAAAGGGGAAGACGGTGATTGGCGAAACCCCTTCCTTACCTACCTTTGTACTGACAATAAATGCAAAGTACCCCTTCTAGCAGATCCAAAAGAGCGTCGACAGCTGATCAACAACTCAAAGTGCTACCCAAATCAAAATAGTTTTTTATATCGTAATTCAGTCACGGGGCCTTACCTCAAGTGCCTCTTAAGAAAGAAAGTAAACGAGATGCTTAAAGATTTACATAAAAGAATTTGTAGCTCCCATACCATAGGTCGATCACTCCACACAGAGCAATTATACCAGGAGTATTTTTGTCAGGCATGAGCAAGCAAGCAGAAGAGTACTCAAGTAAATGTGACACATGTCAGCGACATGGACAGGTGATCCGTTCCCTTGCGCTCGAACTACATGCAAGTAAGATATTCTGGCCATTCAAAAGATGGGCGCTCGATCTTGTCGGTGAATTTCTTAACTCTCCAGGTAACCGCCGATACCTACTCATAGCTACAAATTATTTTAGAAAATAGGTAGAAGAAGTTCCATTTTGTTGAACCTGAGAAGAAGAGGTCGTCTTTTTTATCTGGGAGCACATCATTACTCGGTTCAGATGCCCTCGCCTAATTCATATCAATAATGGGCCACAATTCGTTGAAGAAAAAGTTATAGCTTTCCTCAAACAAATACAATATCATCCACTCACCCTCCAACCCCTATTACCATCAAGGCAATGGCCAAGCCGAAATCACCAACAAAACCATCGTGGATGGACTCAAGAAAAGGCTTCACTCATAGAAAAAAGGAAACTGGGTACGAGAGCTTCCTCATGTCTTATGGACAAACCGTACCACTTTACGTCAATCAACCAGTTGTAACCCATTCCTTCTCGCCTATGGGACCGAAGCCATCATTTCAAATAAATACATCATCCAGTCAAAGATCACGAGCCAAGTGACGAGGACAAAAATTTGAATTTGTCTGTAACCTTAATTGGATCGATGAGACTTAGGAATGTACTATTGCCAACCTAGGTCAATATTACCATATGTTAGCCAGTTCGTACAACAGATGAGTCAGAAGCCGTACTTTCCAAATTGATGATCTCATCCTCAGAGAAATCCCTCAACACATAATAAAGCCAAATGCCAAAAAACTAGCAGTAAACTAGAACTAGGAGGGTCAATTCCTTATTACTGGTCTTACTGGTCTGGGATCATATTACCTCATGACCGAAGAGAGAGTTCATATCTCAAATCCTTGGAACACTAGGTGATTGAAACGGTACTATCGTTAAGTCTCTCACTACTCCATTTGAAATTCTCATTTTTTTCATTCAAAAAGTAAGATTTTCATCTCGGTACAATGTACATCCTCTATTCAATGAAAACATCCAAGTTTTTTCCCACTCGACTCTCTACTTACGTAGATAATGCATAGATTAAAGCAAAGGCAATACTGGCCTTCAATCGACCTCTATTCCGATTAAAGTAAAGGTAAAACTTGTTTTGATCGACACTATTATACTCTACGATTAAAACAAGGGTAATTCTTGTTTTCAATCAAGGAATTTAACAAGACATAAGATAAAGTAAAGGTAAAACTAGCTTTAATCTCTCAATATGGCTACAACATTTATATTCCGCAATTAAAATAAATATAATACTAGTTTTCAATCAAGGAACTCTACCAGACATAAGATAAAACGACGGTAAAACTAGCTTTCATCTCTTATATGGCTGCGATATTTATACTCTGCAATTAAAACGAAGGTAATACTAGTTTTCAATCAAAGAACTCTACCAGACATAAGATAAAGCAAAGGTAAAACTAGATTTCATCTCTTAATATGTCTGCGACAAATACTTTTTTTGGTTATATATACAGATACTACAAAAGATCTAATTCTACTGTTAGGAGGTCGGCTATGCTTTCCCCTACAACAAGAGGTCGATCAACCATAAATTCCCGAGCTCAAGCAGTCACAACGATTCTGCCTTGCTCTACCAATTCAGTAGGTTAAGAACCTAACATTGTTTCCATAGAGTTCATACAGTATCCTTGATCTACTTTAGCTCTGCAAATACATCCTCTATCCAGCAAACAGTCGTGCAAGGTATTCCTCTCTAACTTGAGCCTTCCAATCTCTTTAAAAAAAATAGGCAATTACTGCCATTAACATCTTTGAGTGTTATGCCTCTGACATAATCATTTTAGATAAATTCTTTCTAGTTGCTTGAAGGCGTTCTTTCAACCTCTTATACCGTACTTCTTGCCATTCTATATGACTATCTGTGCAGGACATAAATTTGATGTTCTCCTTCACCTTCTTATCAGCATTAGCTGATTCAACCTGGTTTATTGCCCTCAATTCCGCCACCTGAGCACGAAGTTCCTCAAGCTCCCTATCAAAATATTCCCCAGTAGGAGTTTCTTTAACAGTTTATCCTTTTTTCTTTATCAAGTTCTCCTTACCTCTGAAAACCCATTCTAATTCTTATTCCTTTGAAAGAGCAGCGTCCAACTTACTTTGGCATTCCCTTAATCGTTCATTTCCTTTTTGCACATGATCTTGAGTTTGAGCCACATTCCCCTCCAGCTCTCTGATTCAAGATGATAGGCTAACTATATCCCCTTAAACAATTGAGACCCTAGCATAACCTTTATTCTTTCTCGAGCGCTCTCCAGCCTCGGCATTTTTGGCATGTGAATTGGCCAGGGCCAAATCGGTCTTCAATTGTGCCACCATCTCATTCAACTCATCACATTTATTTTGTACCAACTGAAACTCTATATCTTTAGCAGGCAAAGCTGCAGTCAATTGCTCAACCGCAACTTTAGAGTAAGATAGGTCGTCACGAGCTCTCTTCAGCTCGTTATCTTTCTCAACCATTTCCTTCTTCAATCGCTCCAGTTTGCTTCTAGTACTCACTAGATCAACTCGAGCCTGCTCTTGTTCATTTGTTTTGCTAATCATTTGGTCCCTCAGACAGTCTACGAAACGACGTAACCCTTCTTCTGACATTTCTAATGCCTGTATAAGATATCGAGCCATGTCATCATCCCTACTCTTTACTATTAGTACCTCATTCTGGCTTATGAGTTTTGCTGCCTTTTCCTTTATCTCTGCAAACTCTTTTAGCCCTTTACTAATTTTGGCATCCTTCTCCTCGATCTTCCAAGTGAGGTCATCAGATGTTTGAGTTGCCTCAGCGAACTTGAAATGTACCTACATGTTAATCTTCTCTATCTTCATTTTCCTCTATCATTCTATCAAACTCCACCTTAAATTTTTGGTTACATTGGCATGTTACTTCTTCGCTCAAGCGAACTGACTCCAATTTGACCTACACATCACAGATACAATATATCAAGTTTGATTCAGAACACTCACTCAATAGATACAACTTAGTTCTAACAAAATTTCTATTGTTTAGCACATACAATGTGTACCTACTTCTAAACTTAATGTTGAAGTATGATCTCAATTTGATGAATAATAATATATTCTCCAAATTTTAAGGTACACGTTCTCTATATTCTAACTTTTTCAATACTTTAATATTTTTGGTACACAATTGAGTACCATTGCCCTTAAACTGTTAACAAGTTTATGGTCTGTCTCTACACTCTAATTTTAACTTTGTAGCTCTAAAGTAATGAAGCATGCAACTTAAATATTTCTTTCTCTTTTCTAACCTGTAGCTCCACTTGAGAAGACAACAAGGACGCTGAGGTGTTTTTCTCCTTTGCGAGCTCATTCGCTAAGTCTTTTATTCTGAGACCCATTTCCTTAAGTTCCTATAACAAGGTTTACAAGAACATCTTACTCTACAAAAGTATATCTAACAAATAATATTCCATTGGATTACAACATTCCAAACCATTCATACAATCCTAAAGTCAGCATTCTACTCTACCTTCTAATTCCCTTCCTCTGGACACTCATTGTCATCCCCATGGTTGTCTCGCACCATTTGGGGAGAGACACCATCTAACCCGTCCACAACTCTAACAGTAACATCTTCTGCCTCATCTCTTCCTCCTCCTCAACATAGGTGTCTGCCATAATGTTATTCACCTCAGCTTTGGGATACCCCATTTTTAGGAGGTGGTACCTGAGTTTATCGTGTTGGATTACCACCTCCTCTACATTCCTTCATACATCTGCTAGCAATACATTGATCTCTACCTTTTGAGAAGCCTTCAGTCGCTTCCCCACATTAGTCAAGTCAGCTGTCAGTCGAGCTACCTTCTTCTCAAGCTTGGCCTTCCCCTTCTTAAGCTCAGCTTTCTCCTCCTCTACTCTGAGGCAGATCCCCTTCATTGGATGAGCAGCCTACTAAAACAAAATAATTATCGATTACACTGTAAGCTCGAGTCATCATAGAAAATTTAGCAAATGCTCAAATCATCAAACTTACCATTTTGCACATCTCCACCTCACTATTGCGGGTTACATGTCTTGCCTTCTCCTCCACCATTTTCAACTCACCTTCCTCACCAGGTCAATTCTCCATAACCTTTGCCCTTATCTGTCCAGAGGGCTTAACCTTCCTCTTTTTCACCCCGTCTTTGACCTCACCACTTCTTGTAGTTCCAGAGGTCAAACCACGCTTCAACAACTTCTTCTTTGGAAATGCCCGACTAGCTTGCTCGACGTAGTAGACTCTGACACATCCGCGAAATCCACTTCAGAGGCCTTGGGCAAGACCACTCGTCTTTCCCCATCAGCTCCCCTTTTCTTATTGCCACCAACGCCCGTCATTAGCCTCATTGATTGGGACTTTAAAACTTTCTCGGATCGGCTGTTAGCATGTTTCTTTCTGCTAATGCCGAGTTCTTTCAGCACTGCCTCGAGCTCGGTCCCTTCCTAAGCAACAGTATCTAATAGGGACTTTTTCCTTTTAACCTTCGAGGAAGAATCTGTCAAAATATAACACATTATCATAAACAACGCAACATTCCATTTTAACATTTCAAATATTATCCTTCATACATAATTATACTAACTTTGTTTCACAGTTCAACACAGAAGTTCCACGGGTTCTTCATGATCTCTTGAAGGCAATCACCCTTCACCCATATCACGTTATCATTCCATATTCAACCTACTGAATTTAGATCGTAGAAGAGATGTCGAGTCGAAATCACAAAAAATTATGCCCTTCCACTTGCTGAAAAGTTTTTTACCCCATAAAACTGTAAGACATCTTTCAGAGATATCCTCCTCTAAACCTCATACTCCTCCTACAACTTATTCAAAAATTCACAGATATTTATTACCTCTTACATGTTCCCGTTCAACTGAATAAGACATGCCAAATAATATTTATAATCCCTTTCTCAAGATTGCTAAGGGGCGGACCCACCTTTACTCCAACTAAGACTGGTAGCACAAAAGACCCTCTCCCAAGTTGCCTTGGACATTTCCATCATAATACTCCTAGGAGATCGATTCCTCTAAACCCCTATCTAGTTTTTCCTTCTCCAAATCAGCCAACCAAAAGATGTGTTCCTCCCCAGATGATCCAGGAGGATCTAAGGAAGATTTTTGATAAAAATTGACCAAGTCGTTCAAGCGAGATTTGGAGTCATTCGAACGACTTCAAGTCTGTACAAACATACTTGTTTTCCATTCGAATAATAAAAGTTTGGACTATTCTGTTTGAACAAACTTTAAGTTTGTCCGAATATACTTTTTCTATTTGAATAGAAACTTGTTCGGTACAAACAGAGGTGCGATTCAGCCTATTTCTTTAGGCATTTAAAGGCATATTTTTCCTTTTTTGTAACTCGAAACTTGTAACCCTATAAAAAGGGTAAGGCTAGGCAAGATTAGATTATGCTAGATCAATATAATTCTAAGAGAGAGACTTAGGGTTTAAGAGGAATTCAATTGTAATTGATTTTGATTAAGTAATTGAAGCTCTAAAGGGTCTTTCCCCAACCAATTGGTTTGCTCTTCGTATAATTATTCGCTTTTAGGGTTTCTCTATTCGAATTGTGGATTAAGTGGTATCAATTTTCCAGTTACGATTCTTGGGGGTGATTATGGTTTATGGTCTCTACACGTGACCATCTCAAGCAAAGGGAGGGGAAGCTAGTGAGTCCGTTGATGATTCACCAAAAATGTAACTTGAAGAAGAAGGTCAATTTAGAGATGGGCGATTCCGACGATCGACTCATAACTTTGAAAATTACAGTTTCTGACCTAACTACTACTGTAAGGGAGTTGGTAGAATAATCACATCTCACGAACCTTGCAAAGGCTTCTGCTTCGGTAAAACAGCGAGGCCGCTCTTAATGGAGAGGCTGCCTGAGGAAGAAAGGGGTTTCGAAGGTGGATGGAGACGAGGGTACTGTGGAGATAGATAGCAATTCTAGTGATGCCAAATCCATCAAGGAACGATCGGGTATTGGTAAGTTATCGAATCATTTACGTAATCTTTCTATCAATTTTAAAATTGAAATTCTGGTATTCGACGGTTCAATCGATGTCGAGAAGTTGGATAATTGGTTTGATAGGTTAGAGACCTATTTTTCTATTTATAAATACTTCAATGCTCAAAAATTATACTTCTATATGTTGAAGGGCATATTTGTCCAATTTTGTAACTAGGAACTTATAGTCCTATAAAAGGGGAAAGGCTAGGCAAGATTAGACTATGTTAGATCAATGCAGTTCTGAAAGAGAGACTTAGGGTTTGAGAGGAATTATATTATAATTGATTTCGATTAAGCAATTAAAGTTCTAAAGGGATTTTTCTCAACCAATTGGTTTGTTCTTCGTACAATTATTCATTTTTAGGGTTTCTCTATTCGTATTGTGGATTACCAGATCCTATAATACAATTTTTAAAATGCCTACCAGCATATTCTACAAAATTACCCCATTTTCTCCCTATAGAAGCTTTGGCTTTACAAAACTCTCTAAACACATCAGAATTTGGAGGAGAAGATACCAATTTTCCAGGGAAATCTAGAAATTGAACAACTCCAACTTCATCCTCTCTATTAGATATTATATTCCCAAACTCTACCGATCGATAAGAGGTCGACGCCTCATTAACAGGTGAAGTCTCCATATAAACTACAACTCTACAGATGAGGTTTGATCCTATACAATACTCCTCACGTTTGACCTACATACAGGTCTAGGTATTACATCATTTTCTTTAATATATACATCACCCACATACATATATCTTTATATCTCATTTTTACAAATATATCAAGTAGATTTTTATTGATTGCTATAAATAGTAATTTTTTAGATTTGCATACCATAAAAAAAGGATTTTTAACAAAAACACATTCAAAGTATCACAAATCATCTACTAACCTTCTATGTCAGAATATGAATCTGATGCAGCGCCAAATCTATCTCTCACAATGCTGTTGTATAACTCTCTCTCGCTTTGAATGTTGTTCACTATCGATTAATTTCTCACAAATTTTTTGCTATTTTTTCTCTTTCCTCTCTCACTGCTCTTCAATTTTTTAGAAGTTGATAAATGTTTGAATGAGAAAGTCGAAGCATTATTTATATTTTTTCTCTAACTACTGGTGGTTATTGGGCCTCACATGAGCTACCCTCGATTTTAAAACTGAGGCATCCCTTCCATAATTAATGTCAGACATCTTGCACCTTTTTGGTGAAGATACCTTCCCATCATTGCCCCCTACCATATATATTAATATATTTTCATCTCTCTATTTTAAATCTCCCTCTGACCTCCCCACACCCTTGATGACTCAACACTTACACGCGATCAAACTTTTCCTACTTTTTCACCAGAGACAAAAAAAACCTGTCAATTTTTTTATTTTTTTTTGCTCATTCTACTTATAGAAGTGCTGATATCATTTCCAAAGTTCTCAACATTTCAAAAATATTCAAATTTATTTTTATAATAGTCACAAACAGTATTCGCAATAATAGAAGAAGGATTCAAACTTCATTCACACTTCATTTCTTTAATATTATTCAAACTCATATAATTATACTGCCCCTCATTACATTTATTTCATTCTCATTACAATTCACTCCCTCACATATAACTACACCTGAAGCATCTTAAATGTCTTAGAGAGCCATACCTGATCAGTTCACCTCTAGCAATCCTCACATCTTCCAACTCAATCTCTTCTTCAGCAATTAGTCTCACAGCCTCCTTTTTAGCGGAAGACTTCTCAATCACTTCCCAGAATAGCTCTTTATAGAAGGGAAGTTTATACTAAAGTTCCCTACCCAACCAGTCTAAACCTTCAAATTGGTACTCAATCACTGGCAGGTTAGCATCATAGTCTAACAAGCCGAAAATCCGCTCCCGCACTTTAGTTATTTTTATCGCCAACCAGCCCTCAGCGGCATAATGAATTATCTCAGATTGGGTTCACACCATTCTAATTCTCTTCCACCTATTTAAAGCTCATTTCCCCAATTTATACAGTTTTCTATATTGCTCCAGATCCCCCATAATTCGTAATTATATTCAGTTCTTTCATAACAGAAACTCTGATATCCTCAAATAAATTATTTAAAATTATCTCTCCCTATCGACCTCAGTCAATTCGGCTTATCCCATATCGAGCTTATTCTTTCCAAATCAAATATTTTGGAACGACCTCCTTAAGCTCGAATTTCTAATTTTTGTATATTCTAAAAAACTTCTACAGTTATCTTTCTCCTTCAATAATTCTAAGTCATTCAGTTCGAAAATGAATTCTTACACACCTTACAGGTCACTAAAGCATATGTTTACAACTAGATTACTATAACAGACTTTAAAGTTTCAATATCTTACACTACATTTCATAAATTCAAATGATTCATAACTTGATTTCAAGAGCTATTTTATATATCAACACAGAGTTTGGATAACAAAGTTTATTAAACTCGAATATAAATTACAGGTACTTTACAGATAATAAATCTTTCAGGTACTTTACAGATAATAAGCCTTTTAGGTACTCTGAAATCAGGTACTTTACAAATAACAAGTCTTTTAGGTACTTTACAGATAACAAGTCTTTCAGGTACTCTAAAATAACAAATCCTTCAGCTCATCTGACTTCAGTGATATTTTACCCAAAGAATCTTCCAAAGTAAAGCAAGCATTGGAAGTCACCAGACGTCCTTCTCCCTTTACACCATCTTACCCAGACCAGAACTGAGTTTGGAAGAAGTCCTGACATGAAAGAAGAAGACTTAGTGCTTGAACCAATTCTTCAAAAAGAAGGTCTTCTTAGAGCTAAGAAATGATGGAAGTACAAAAGTAGAGTTTCATTCTCCGTCTCCCTTCTCCAGTACCATCGTCGCCTCCTCTATAATCACCACCACTGCAGAGTTGGTAGAGATGAAGAGGGCCCGACCTTATAATCTAATCATAGGCAAGACATCGGCAAAAATGCCCAATAGTTACGCCAACCCCCGCATCTGTCTCCTCAACCTTGTCTTCCGTCCGGATGCGAAGACACCTCCAACGTTGCTCGCCTGTAAAAACAACGTGATGAAATCTCTACATATAGTAAAAATCTTTCTCAGTTTTAACCGCTTCTTCTTCTGACACACCATGATATGCCAGTTGAACAGAAATGGAGCATCTCCAGGGACTGATTTCCAAATATCTCAACTTTAACTTCTGCATCTCAATAGAAATTCTTTCTTCGTGAACCATTCTTCGGGTCTTCACCATCGTCAATAAGACTTTCAAAGAATTTTGCAACAAACAACGTACTTTACCACAATCCTCGGTACAAGTAATATTTATATAACCCTCAAATTTAATGTGCAGGTACATTTCCCAAGCGACATCATTCAAAATAGGTAAAACTCTCAAAACTCCCAACCATTGCGTACACCAATATTCCCATCATTATTCAATGCACAAACATCCCCCTATAAACAAATGTACATTTTCCATATAGTCAAATCCACATCAATACTTCCTTCATTTTTAAACTTCCAAAACCCATATACCCGTATGCCCACAAATTCTTTCTCAACCAAAGTCACTCGTGACTTCGGCTGCGAAGGGTTGATTGTAGGGGCCTATCCCTCGATCTAACCCAATTCGAGCTATTTCTAGTTCGAACTACCTCCATATCAGACTCACGCATTCCACATGTGGCATAAACACTCAGCATTAATACCTACGCCACAAACTGATGAAGAACGTGGGTCAAGCTCAACGTAAAAACATGAACAAGTCAAAGACACCTGTCTTTCATGAACTCAACAGTTGCTCAATCAACTGCCACTTACCACATTATTCAAAGAACGTACTTCAGCACGATAAAGAACTACGGAGAGGTCCTATATAAAGAAAAATTTCCAGAAGAGATAGGGAGAAGAAATATACATGAGAAATTACCAAAAAAACTATATTTTCTAGATTCTCAAAAGATAAAACTTCTTTTTTACAAGATCAAGTATTTCTAGTTTGAGAGATCACTTGTAATAAGATATTAGCCTCAAGCAAAAAGAGTTACTATTACCAAAACCCTCAACTCGAGGTCATAGTTTTTACCTATTCTTAGGCATTCCATGCTAAATCACCTGTGTTATTTCATATTTCATATTAGTTTTTATCATAGGAACATTAGTAAAAGAGCTAATTTTGAGCCATCTCGAGCTTATAAAATTAGGCCATTACATTTGGCGCCTTTTGTAGGAATCGAACCCACGACCACATGGTTACAGAATTAGGCCATTACATTAATAATTACCTCGAGCTGCACAACGAACTTAATATCAATGTTAACATCTCAACGGCTATAGCCTACGGTCTCTAATGTTAAAGATCTTTTACAAAATCATGAGTATGTTGTGTGCTAAAAGGGTTCATTTGTGGTAATGCTCAAAAAAAATTTGAATTTTGAGGAATCCTTCATCAGGTTCTATGACTATCCCCAAGACTTTGATAAGGGCATTTCATTAGGAAGTAAAAATGGTAGTTTTGCTGTTGTATTTAACGAAATACCTTATATCGATCTCATCCTCACAAGAAAATACTGTACTAAGTATACCAAAGTCAGACCTTCTTATAGGACTGGTGGATTTGGCTTTGCATTTCAAAAAGGTTACATATAAGTACCAGATATTTCAAGGGTTGTCTTAAATGTAACAGAAGGGCTCAATTTTTTAAAAATGAAGGAAAAATGGTTTGGAAATCAAACAAGTTTCCCAAGCCTGATCACCACAGATTCTTCAACTAGTCTGACTCTTGATAGTTTATGGTGTCTCTTTATCATTACAAGGGTCTCTTCACTTTCATCCTTGTTAATTTTTGTAGCCATTTTCTATTACGATCATCGACATAGCTAGAGGCAGATTAATCTTGAAAATTCCCTTTGGCAAATAATTGTTGTCATGGCATGGCATTTTGATACAAAGGTAGATATTGAAGACCCGGGTACTCCAAATGTTGAGGCTACAAGTATTAAAGCTTCACCTAACAAAAATGCACCAGAAAGTTTACTATGCAATTCTAGCCATACTAGAGGGAATTTTTCTACGCTAGAAGACCAACATACTTTGGCAGAGTAAATTTCTGATACTCAAGGGCTATCGCCCTTGGTGGACCTTGGCATTTCAAATGGAAATATTTGAGAGCGGTAAAGAATATTGTTCGACAACAATATCAACCAACTCGCCTTTAAGACAAAATTATTCACCATCCTCCCTTGGCTGATACACAACTTGTCTTAGTCATTAACTTTATTATCCCAGATCTAGTTGGCTCCGATTAAAAAAAATAAAAATTGATATGTTTAATTTATTTAACTACCTTTTGTTTAGATCACTTAAAATTATTCTTCAATTTCTCATTGTAATATAAAAAGATATATTGACCAATCATTATGATGTGATGTTGCAGTTGAAGCGCAATTGGCTGTTGCTGCAGTACAAGATTATTAAGTGGAAAGAAGACGCAAAAAACAATACAAGTGAGCTTACTTCCTTTTAGTGTTCATTTGTTAATATTATCGAAGCATAAAAATAATTTCATTATATGTATGCTGAAGTTTACCATGGATGTTCTTTTCGTAGTATCTATTATTCCAAGTTGTGTTATACATTATTTATATATTAACTAGGATGCACTTAGGAGATGCATATATTTTAAAGAGAAAAAAGGCAGAAGAAACTCTCATAATTTTACTAGGTAAAAATCTTGGGATGATCTTTAAATGAACATGAATCGATCTTTGAGATATGATTCACCTTTTTACTTGTTCTATCTTTATTTTCTCACTTAAGGATAATTTTGTTTTAGCCAAAGATATTGAAGTTTTGTGAAGATGTCTTCTGCAAATTTGAACAAGAATTGGATGAAAGCAAGTAGATTGACTTGTGATTTCCTCAATGGTGTTCAGTCGTTCATTGATTGTGTAAAACAAACTTTAGGAGATATGGCATATTGTCCTTGCAACAAATGTCGTAATGTCAATGGGGTAAAAATAGTTGATAAAATTAAAACCTATTTAATAACTTATGGTATAGATCAGTCATATACAACTTGGTATTTTCACAAAGAGTCTAGATGCTACTGTTGATGCACATATTCAGAATCCTAATAAATCTTTAATTACTCAACATGATGACGTTGAGAGACCAAGAATGTAAGATTTCGCTGACGATGCCTTTGGTTATATATAACCCAAAGACCTTAACGAAGGCACACAAGATGGTTCTTATGAAGGTGCTAATGAAATCCCAGATGAGGAAATTGAGTATTAAAAGTTAAAGGATGATACTTCCCATCCATTATACCCTTCATGCTCACCAGCTGATACAATGTTGTCGACAACAATTGAGTTAATGAGTTTGAAATCAATTTGTCAATTGTTTAATTCTAGCTTCACAATGTTGTTAGTTTTGTTAAACAATTCTTCTCAAAGATAATACTTTGCCAGAAAATATGAATGCTGCTACGAAGATGATAAAGTGTTTGGGTATGAATTATGATAATATTGATGCGTGCCCAAACAACTGCATATTGTATTGGAGGGAGCATAAGACTAAGGAAAAATGTTCTATATGTGGTGTAAGTAGATGGAAATCCGAGTACCTTACGAGGAAAAAATCAAGAAAGATACCTATAAAGGTGTTAAAATATTTTCCCTTAACACCCAGGTTGAAGAGGTTTTATAGGTTAGTGTTAATCCTCATAACTTGTATAGTTATTTTATGAACAGGACCGGCTAAAGAGGCATTATGTTTTTTCAATTTCTTTCACATCATTCCATGGATTGCTAAGAGTTTGAAATGGCATCATAAAGGTGCATCCAATGATGGTCTCATGCGTCATCCCGTTGATTCCTCGTGTTGGAAAGGTATAGATATTAGGTACCCTAAACTTTCAAATAAAGCATGGAATCTTTGTCTTGGACTCGCTACTGATGAGTTCAACCCATTTGGCATTAAGAGCAGTTCCTATAGTTGTTGACCAGTGGTGATTGTTCCGCACAATCTTCCACCATCTTTGTGCATGTAAAAATATTTTACTTTACTTACTCTACTTATTCCAGGTAAGAGTGGTCCAGGAAAAAAGATCGATGTTTACCTCCAACCTTTGGTCTCAGAGTTAAAAGATCTATGGGATAATGGTATTTTAACTTATGACACTCATGAGAAGACCATGTTTACAATGAAAGCAATCTTATTATGGACGATCAATGATTTTTTTGCATATGGACATATCTCTGGCTGCAGAACTGGAGGAAAATATGGGTGTCCAGTTTGCAGCAAAGGCATATCCTCAAAGAGGTTAAAATATGGGTGTAAGCATGTTTATATGGACACTAGAATATTTCTACCATCAGATCATCCTTTTAGTAATCAAAAATCGCAGTTTAATGGGATTGAGGAACATAAAAGGGACAAATACGTTTGACTGGTTCAAAGGTATTAAGCAGAGTAGATAAGCTGGTAACATAATGGGGAAATGTAGAAGAGGAGAAAAAGAGTTGCAAATAAAGATGACGACCAGACTCCCTGGTCAAAGAAAACAATCTTATTCAGCTTGCCTTATTGGAAGATATGAAAATACTTATGTAAAATCAATAAATATCAGATGTTAAAAGTATGCGTTCTAATTTTATTTAATAAATACAATATCTACCTGTGCCGCATAATCTTGATGTAATGCATGTGGAAAGTAACTTTGCTTCAATCGCCATAACAACGATAATGAAACTAAAGGAAAAAACCAAGGATGGCAATAAAGCTCGTAAGGACCTGGAGGATTTGATAATAAGGTAACAATTATGGCTTCAATGTAGAGGCAATAAGACATTCATATCGAAGGCCCCCTTCTAATTAGATCAAGCAGAAAAGGAATCATTTTGTCGTGCCTTACATTTGTTAAAGGTCCCTATTGGGTATAGTTCTAATTGGAAACATAATATAGACATGAAGCAACATCAACTAAGACGTCTTAAGTCATACGATTATCAAGTCCTATTATAACAACTCTTACCAGTAGTCTTAATGCATGCTTTCAAGAAGCAGAAGCCATTACTTGCCACTTTTCGAATGATGTCCTCATTCTTTAATGTGTTATGCTCTAAGGCTATTCATCGAGTTGAACTACAAGTCATGGTCAAATGGGTAGTTGAATCTCTATGTGTGTTTGAGAAGTACTTCCCTCTATCGTTTTTTTATTTCCATCGCTTACCAGACTGTGCACTTAGGGGAGGAGGCATTGAGATGCGGACCCGTCAGAGTTAGATGGATGTATGGATTCGAGAGGTATGTTAGTAGTTTAAAGCTTATTTCATCTATTACATAAAATTTTCTTAAATTGATATATGATTTATTACATACATCAGAAAAATAAGAACATACAAAGATTATGTCAAGAATCCAAAGCATGTAGAAGGGTATATCGTAAACTGTTATGTTTTAGATGAAGCGATATTGTACTGTATGGAGTATATACCTAATGGTAGAAAAGGAACCCATAAATGTGAATGACCAACATTCATGGATGATGATTCAGATAAGGAACAACCTCTTAACAAAGGCAACGTCATTCATCTTAAAACACTTAAGTACGAGCAGGTGTGTCGTTGGGTTTTGAGCTCTTATGATGGAATTGAAGAATGGGAAAAGTAAGTATATATATAGATATCCTTCTATTTGATGTATCTATGTAGATCATACCTAATACTTAATTAATATGTAGGAAGTATGATATATACCTCAGAGATTACATGTGAGTTTCAAGGCATAGGGGAAGTACAAACGTAGAAAAACTACTAGATTATATATTATGGTTAAGGGAACAGGTAAAAAAACATACATTCTTAATGCATTTTATGATAATTATTAATCTCAAACTAACTAATCTTGGATTTATCTATTCTTCCATAGTTTGAGAACTCAGAAATGTCTACACTAAAAAAATTAGTTGACGGGCTGAGCTTTAAAGCGACATCATATAAAACATATCGCGTAAATGGATTTATGCTTTGTACAGCAGACTCTGAATCTTGCAAGGCAACACAAAATAGTGGGGTTAAGATGAAAGCGATGAGCAATTTTGTTGGTAGTGTAAGGGATCAAAATGCACGTGATGCAGAAACCATATACTATTGGGTTGTAAAGGAAATTATTGAACTTGATTATTATGATTTTCCCCAAACATTATTCTATTGTGATTGGGTGCGGGTTGAAGATAAAGTTAATGGATGTACATTTGACGCTAACTTTTGTAAACTTACATAAGTTGAAGATAAACTCAAAGGTTGATGATGGGCCATATTATGTCGCATCTCAAGCTTCGTAAGTCTTATATTGTCAAGATCCAATAAGGACTAATTGGTTTGTAGTAATTGATGCTCTAAAAATATTAGATAAGAACATTGACGTGTATGAAGAACCATTGGTTTTTGAGATAGAAAATCCTTTTACTTCTTCAATGATGGAATTAATAAATGAGAACGTGGATGAAGATGAAGAAATTACTGAAGGATTGTAGATGTAGAAAGTTCTATTTATATCATAGTTATATTTCAAACGTGAACTTTATCTTTCGTCAATATGCCAAACTTGTTATATATCCAACACATGGAATGGGTTTTTTTTTCTACTTTCTTATATTGCATTTCATTCCCCCCCCCCCCCCCCCACACACACACAATATTTATTTTCTCATATAACTATTTACTAATTCTAGCTTGCTTTTTGGTATTGTACAGATGTTTTATTTGTGGTATTAATTTCTTATCTACATTTCTTTGGTTTTAGGATGATATCACTATCACAATCGATGCCATCCTCGTCAAACCCTTCGGAGTTGTTGCTTATACCGGCTGGACGATCACATGAGCATTCCACTACATCAGGTGAAGGTAGTTCTATAACACTTTATTTACAATTTAAGGCTATAAAGACCTTAGTATGTAGATATAACCTAATAATGCTTAGTACGATGCTACTCTTATTTATTTCTACCTTAAATCATGAAGTTAATTAAACTTCCAAAAAAATTCCCTAATACTTGATTTTCTCCATAGATTGAAGCTATTGTTGCTAGGGCATGTTGTATACAAGCCCCAACACACCTTTTCTTCGCAGATGACATTTTCATCTTCCTCAATGGGGATACCAAAGACCTTAAAAACTTGAAAAAACTCCTTACTCAATACCAAGCAGCATCTGGACAAGTTGTCAGTTTGGAGAAGAGTAAGACATTTATGGGGGGAATACCTCTTACCAGAAGAAGAGTGATTCTAGACGTGTTCGGGTTCCAGGAAGGGACCAGAAATGTACCTGGGAATACCTCTCTTTCAGGGCAAGGCTACTACGTCTATCCTGAGACCTCTAGTTGAGAAAGTAAGAACGCCAACAAATGGATGGGTGGGCAGACTTCTATCCTTCCAAGGTAGGGTGGTACTGGCATGATTAGTTCTAAATAGTACACCTATTTACAATAGCAATGATAACTTCAATCTATGGAGAAAATCAAGTATTAAGGCAAATTTTTGGAAGTTTAATTAACTTCATGATTTAAGGTAGAAATAAATAAAAGTAGCATCGTACTAAGCATTATTAGGTTATATCTACATACCAAGGTCTTGATAGCCCTAAATAGTAAATAAAGTGTTATAGAACTACCTCCACCAGATGCAGTGGAATGCTCATGCGGTCCTCCAGCCGGTATAGGCAATGGCTCCGAAGGGTTTGACGAGGATGACATCGATTGTGATAGTGATATCATCCTAAAACCAAAGAAAAGTAGATAAGAAATTAATACCACAAATAAAACATTTGTACAATGCCAAAAAGTAAGCTAGAATTAGCAAACAGTTATATGAGAGAATAAATATTGTGTTTGTGTGGGGGGGGGATGAAATGCAATATAAGAAAGTAGAAAAAAAAACCAATTCCATGTGTTAGATATATAACAAGTTTGGCATATTGACGAAAAATAAAGTTCACGTTTGAAATACAACTATGATATAAATAGAACTTTCTACATCCACAATCCTTCAGTAATTTCTTCATCTTCCTCCACGTTCTCATTTATTAATTCCACCATTGAAGAAGTAAAAAGATTTCCTATCTCAAAAGCCAATGGTTCTTCATACGCGTCAATGTCCTTATCTAATCTTTTTAGAGCATCACCTATTTACAATATGGCAGTCAACAAATGGCCCCAGTCACTTATCAAAGAGGGAGAATCTATAATTCAAAACTTCGTTTGGTCAGGAGATCCTTCCAAAAGAAAGGGCATCACCCTTAAATGGGATAAGGTATGAAAACCCATACAGGAGGGTGGTCTAGGCATACAAAAATTGAGTGAAGTAAACAATGAGCTTCTCTGCAAACTTTATTGGACATTTACTTAATAAAAAGAAGACTGGGCATGCTTCATGAATGCTAAATTCAAAACCAGGCACGGAGAGTTGATACAATACTACAAGCGATCGTCCATATGGAAAGGGTTACATGCTGCTAAACATCTGGCGGGACAACACATGGGGTGGGTGGTCAGTAACAGAGAGATAATAAACTTCTGGAGAGACTGTTAGGTAACGGACGTGCCCCTTCGCAAATACAACAACCTACCTACAAACCTATGGAAAAATTGTAAGGCAAAACAAAGCAGTTTAATTAACAGCGATGGATGGGCAATACCAAAAGATATTATGATGTTGTTCATGGCGCTGGGAATAAACCTAGAAAGAATCGCGTGTGACCCACAAGTTTAGGACCAGCAAATATGGACGCCGGACATACATGGAAAATATACCGCAAAGAACGCATTCAACAGGATTAGAAAAACCAGTAACACAACATGATGGTAGAGAGTGGTATGGAGCAATAGCCTTCACCCCCGACTCAGTTCATTTCCTTGGAGATTACTAAACCGAACTCTCTCTTTCGATGAAAGAGTTACCAACAAAGGAATATGCCTACCCTCGGTCTGCTCTTTATGCCTATACAATACTAAAACCGAGTATTATTTAAACTTTGAATGAGGTCTCTCTAGGGAAATTTGAAACTGGATTTCAAACATCTTTTGAATGCCAATGTTGAATGACGAGGACACTAGGAAGACTCTCCTCGACAGAAGCTGACACTCTTGTGCATACGCGAAAGACTTGTGGGCAGCAACAATTTTTTCTACCTATCATACCTTATGGAAAGCATGCAACAGTTACAGATACGATGATAGAACGGTAACTAGCCAACAATTAAAGCGTGATATCCTGAGAGATATCACCGGTACATCCCAAATCTCGAAGAACAGTATGTACAACTGCCACGGCCTAACCCGGGTCTATCTATACAGTGCCCGGAGCACAACAGAATAAGGGACTGTGCGGCGTATACGCACATGCGGTCGTCGTGTACCATCCATCTCACGGGCGCGGCGCGCCAGTGGCATACAACCCACAGATGCTAGAGCGACATCCGGATAATCCTGGATACTCGTGAGGGGTCATCGAATATGTATTCGAGATAGGCAACAATGTTGAAGGTTTTCTTAATAATCCCTACAGCCTATTCTCTCGTGATGCGCACGAGGTACGGAAAGCACACCTGTCCTGTAGCGGATCAGGGTAGCTCAATATGCCAGTTTCCAGATAAGGGACTCATATATGAACGGGCGAGGAGCCTGAACTATTTATATTGTCCATCTGTAAGGGGCGGTGCATCTTGGATAACCCATGGGGAATAGCAGCGCCATATAAAGCCCTCTTTGGAAAACTGGCCCGCATTGCGAGGTAATGTCCCCTAGCCTTCCCTAGGCCTATGAAAACTCATGACTATCCCTTGTTGATAGCCCATGAGTCGGGGTCCTTGATGACTAAGCATTAAAGCTCTTTTAGTCATGGGGAGGATTGGACCAAGGTTCCTCCTTAATATAGCTACTAAGTAAATAGTCAAATTCCAAAAGGAAACGTTAAAACATGAGACGAAGCGTACTGGCCCTTTTCGCCCCCTTAGCCCAATCCAATTTCGATGAAACTTGGTGTGTAGCTATATTAGGATATAGAGAACATATATAGTTAGTCAGAATTCAAAATGCTCAGGTGGATTTGGCCGGCGTTCGGTAGGTTGTCACACCCTCCCGCACTTAAAATAATCTCGACGTCCTCGTCAAGAACCTTCTTTAACATGGCTCCTCAAGGATTCAATCTTCTACATCTTCAAGAAACCAACAAATCTCCCGTACTTAGTTTAGTGTACTATATCTTCTTCTGTACTAGCGGATACTGAGTCCAACTGCAAGTCTCGATGCTGACAACTGTGTCTTTGGAACTAAGCCTTAACTTTGCCCTTTCCAACTAAAGAGCGTGGTGACTGGACCTTCATTCGAGCTCTGGAGTCTGCCTTCTCGTCTAGATAATGTATCGTGGTCTCAAGCCTTCTGAAAAATGTATGAGCGGTACGCTTTAGCATCGCGCCTTCTGAAATGCGCTGCATCCTGCTGCAAGCGCATTCTCCCCTGACACAATGTGGAATGTTGCTCTACTCGACAAACTGAGGGTATCTCCTCCAGACAGCCCGACGAGGATATCTGCAATCCCATCCAAAAGTGCACTCACTTTTGAGTCATACAATGCCTTCGCCGCTCGAGAGATCAATATTCTGTGAATCTTAGCTTCAAACTTCACTATTCATCTACGAGTGGTAAGGAACAAGTCTTCTAAAACCAAGGGGTAAACTCTCCCCAACTGCAACGGAACAGCCGTCGCGCACTGAAACTGCCTGACTGCCCTCCAATTAACTCTACAAAGGTCTTCATACCATGTCCCCCCTTCTTGCGAAACATCTGGGACACAACATCAAGATGAGGCACTCTAGCCTTACCACTATAGAACTGAACTGGTACTCATTGTTCACATGGGCGAGGGAGGGTAGCTCATAGAAGGTAGCATACTCTCAGCAAGGCGCGGACACTTTTGTCCTACCGTAAACATAACCACGAGGTAGCCTATCAAGGCGCAGGTAATCTGATCCCTACCGCCAGCTAACCATCGAGGTCTGCCATAAAGGCATCCTGTGTGAACTTGTAAGACCCATGAGACATCTATCAGTGCTACCACGTTCTGTTCTACCACTTCGTAGTAGTCCATCATCTAACCAATATAACGATAGATGGCATCTACACCTAACTTGGCTACAGGAAGAGTGATCGCTACTCCGGCGTCACCAAGGTCTCTCACTTCGGAGGACTCTAATTTACCTCACTCTCCAAGGAGAACTTCTCAATGCCTATTCTCTGACGAGGACTTAACACTGGCATCTGGACTTACCAAACTCTGGTGGTAATGACCCATGTTAGAACCTGTGTACATCTGCGTCACAACTTATAGCTCTTCCCATACTCAATAAGCTCGACGTCCGCATCGAGAACAAAGCTGTGACATATAACTAACTGACTGCTGAAGCGTTCCTCCATCTCTACATCCCTACTCGAACCTGAGTACTTGGGGAACTTGGGAACAAGATACTGTTATTGCACCTGTCGCCCTGAGCTTGTTGACTTTTCATGTTCAACTGCTATCAAACTCGCGGAGACCAACCGTCATACCGTCGCAATCATCTTTAAACTGAAGCGCAACCATTCTCTGTCTCTTGAGCTAGCTTCTATAAACGCAGCCAACTCTGAACGGTCACTGGGATGTGGCCTTCTAAAGACACTCCATCAATACAAGCAAAGAACGAGGTACGGGAACTCTATCCCTACCGCCAACCACCAAGTGATAAGGAATTGGGAAACTAACATCCAATTCCGCTCAGGATCTTTCATCCTAGAGCATTCATCCATCTGAGATCATGTCTGAGGTAACCCGCACAACTGACTGTAGCTCAACTCTGTTCTACGACAGCCACGTAACTTACTAATATTCAAAAACGTGAGTCTTCATCCATCTGTGAGCTTAAAATGACCCAGAACCATCTTGTGGAACAACATGGATCAACTCTGCTAGAGCACTCGAACACCGACAAACCTAAAACTCACTACGGAGCCAGAGAACAAGCATCACTCAAGAACCTACCTTCTTAAAGTGAGCAAAGAAGTATCCTATATAACTAGGGACCAACTGTGGACAAGCGACAACCAAACTTGAGGAAGTGTTGTTCATGTCGGGTAACAATGAGAAACTCTGCCCTCGACGTCTACCTGACGATATCACTATGTGCAAACTTGGGACCCAAACAACGTCTTCATCTATTACTTCACGCCGTTCTAACATCGGCTCATGACATTCACCTCCAGAATGTCTATGTGTCCACCTTAGGACAATCACAACGAGTATCTCTCAAGATTCTTTAATCTTCTGTAGACACTAAGGAATTCCAACCAAACCAAGCTTCGCGGCTTCCACACGAAAGTACTCAGCAACTGACACTGACCATATCGATCCCTACTGAGGGGCATCATCCTTGATCACAACTGTTACTAAGCTTCGTAGTGCGTGTGCGGACCGAATGTAATAAGAAACTGCTAGATCAGCCTATTACTATTCTTCATAGAGCATCTGCTACACTGAATAGCCTTCTAGGGACAACCAACGATATAGATCATCGCGTCCAACTAAAATATCAATCCTTCCTCTTAGCGTCATCGTCCAAAGCACACTTAACTTGAGTAAACTCGCGCTCGGATATGGAGCATTTCTCTCGCGTCCAATATCAACTGACATGTAGGCAACTCACTCTACAAGCGTTCACAACGGTGCTTGGATCATCTGTACGGAGCAACTATGGCTCTGGGGATAACAACTGCCAAATAGGTATCCCATACTACCAACTCGGGAATTATTACTCTGATCTGCTCTAACAATATCTGATAACTCGGCCCAACTCTAGACCAATTCTGAGAAACGCAGGCACAATCCATCTACGCTCAAACAACTTGAGAGCTAAGCTTTAACAAGCTATTCTTGCTCTGATACCATCTGCCACTGCCCAAGCCGGGTCTGCCTCTACAGTGCCCGGAGCACAGTAGAATAAGGGACCGTGCGGCGTACACGCACGTGCGGTCGTCGTGTACCAGTCATCTTCACGGGCGCGGTGCGCCAGTGGCATACAACTCACGGATGCTAGAACGACATCCAGATAATCCTGGATACTCGTAAGGGGTCATCGAATATGTATTCGGGATAGACAACAATACTAAAGGTTCCCTCAATAATCCCTACAGCATAATCTCTTGTGACGCGTACGAGGTACGGAAAGCACACCTGTCCTGTAGCGGATCAGGGTAGCTCAATATGCCGATTTCCAGATAAGGGACTCATATATGAAGGGGCGACGAGCCTGGACTATTTATATTGTCCATCTGTAAGGGGCGGTGCATCTCGGATAGCCCATGGGGCATAACGGCGCCATATAAAGCCCTCTTTGGAAGATTGGCCCGTATTACGAGGTAATGTCCCCTATCCTTCCCTGGGCCTAGAAGAACTCATGACTATCCCTTGTAGATAGCCCATGAGCTGGGGTCCTTGATGACCAAGCATTAAAGCTCTTTTAGTCATGGGGAGGATTGGACCAATGTTCCTCCTTAATATAGTTACTAAGTAAATAGTCAAATTCCAAAAAGAAACGTTAAAACATGAGACGAAGCGTACTGGCCCTTTTCGCCCTCTTAACCGAATCCGATTTTGACGAAACTTGGTGTACAACTATATTAGGATATTGAGAACATATATACTCGGACAGAACTCAAAACGCTCGGGTGGATTTGGCCGGCGTTCGGCAGGTCGTCACAACAACAATGGCACCGACCTACAGATCATCAAAGCATTGAACGTATAGTACTGATAGAGAAAAGCATCAGCGATAAAGAACTGTTAGTTGAAACTGCCATAACCAGGGGAAATAAAGGCGTGTTGCGATGGTTCAGCGATGGGCAACCCTGGGCCGGCAGACATTGGGATTGTATACACGATGAGAAAGGGGAAGTACTGGGAACTTTCAGCAAGGCTATTAGCAATACCAACAACTATATCGTAAAGATACAAGTAATAATACAAGGAACAAAACAATCAGTCAAAAGAGGATGGAAACAATTGTTGATGGTATCGGACTCGTAAGCAACGGTTCAGGCGTTTAATACAGATACACTTCCATGGACCAGGCCACAAAAGGGAGACGAATAAAATAGAAACTGGAGACATTCCGAATAACTTAAGTTTGGAGAGAGGCAAATTTTTTAGCGGATACGACAGTCAAAAGGGGAGCAGCAAACTCTGTAACCTTATCTGCATGAAAAACCAACACCTCTTAAGGAGATGATCGAGTCTAGTGTATACACACTATCTCCTTAAGACAGATTTGCCCCTGCCGTAGTGCTTTGCAGGAATATAGACCCCTGTCTCCCAGGATACAACGATCAGTCGCAGAAAGAAGAAAACACTTCTATCTTTCTGCCAAACGAACTTTGATTGCGTCTGTTTTCTCTTTGTAAAAAGACTCAAGAAAACTCTGAAAAACTGATGATAATAAATGAAAACAAATTGGGTTATATAGAGCATAGGTGACTCTTCACCAAGAGTCACACCTCAAGTTAATGCCTCTTCACCAAGAGTCACATCTCAAGTTAGTGCCTCTTCGCCAAAAGTCACACCTTAAGGCCCAATCATAGACTTATAATAATAAGCGGGTTTCCTAGGTCAAGCAAGCCCATGGGTAGCCCATGCACCCAAGCTAGCTTGCACACATGGGCCGCACATGTCGCACATGCGCGTGTGACCCACCAACTCTCACACTCATTACAACAAAGTTAGTGTTTGATTTACTTATATAGGAGAGTTGTGATTCCCTCATATCCAATGTGGGACTAAAACCACTTAGTTTCACCATTCAAACTTAAAGGAAAAACAAATCATATTGTATTTTCCAACAATCCCCCACATTTGAATGGTAACAGACAAACTCAGAAAAAATCAGGGAATGATTCTGCATCGAGAGAGGTGTCTTGTGGACTTGAACCTTCTCTAGTAAAAAACTCAAAACCGTTTAATGAAGGGAGTTCAAACATGCCAACTTTTCTCACAAGAATAGAGACCCAGGCACAGAATTCTTCAGATTTAGCATATAGTACTAAACGATCTGGCGTTCAAATGTAATAATTCGAGCTAGGAATTTTTCAAGGACTCTCTCTAGTTCAGTTGACAGAATCCCCAATCGTTGTAAAGTGCCCCATTATTACTATACTAAACTTCTTGCAAAAAAGAAGAAATAAATAAACAACAACTCAATTCAAAATGAGAATGGAGCATTGACATATTGTTAATAAAGTTTTACTGGAAGAAGCTGTTTTTTTTTAAGGTAGGCTGGGGTTAAGGCAGACCCAAACCAACTATATTAACAACAAAAAAGAATAGTTACAATCTAGTGTATAACTTTCCCTCAACATCTTCCTTAAAAATAACACTCAGGCCTTTAGGAATATTGTGTGCTATACTAGAAGAAACTCTACAAGGTAAAGACATTTTTTTTCCAGATTTAGATAGAACTTTGCCATCCTTGAGAGTGAAGTTCCATGCATAGACGAAGCTCAGCTTATTGAAGACATTATCTTTATGTAAGTTAAAGAGTACATTCTGCTCTTAATCGGGTTTGTGTGGTGCTTTATATCGCTTCTAGCATTTTATATTCCTCTTTGTAATAAGTTATTATCCTTCTCATTGTTAAGAGCTACAAGAGGATTTTAATGTAAGCCTTAAATGATTTTGCGCGTAAATCGGTATATGACTAGTTTGAACACATTTTTTGGAGCAAAACATAAAAAATTCTTTCTTACACGTTTCTGGTATGTTGAAAGACATTGATTTGGTATTTCCCCTTGCTTATTCAGGTTTGGTCATGACTGGAAAAAGATTGAAGATTTTGTTGGCTCAAAGACAGTTATGCAGGTACCTATTGCTTCATGTTGCATGGATCTTTAACAAATCACATTCTCTTATGAGTGTTAATTCGAGGTAGAAGAATGTAATATTCGCAGAACCAACATCACACCTACACAGAAACTGTCACATACTTTACATGGTTAATTTTGTGTTTAATGCGAGTCTGAAAACCTACTAATTTTCTTATTTGTAGATGTGAAGTCTTGCTCAAAAATATATTTTGAAAGCTCAAAATAATGGTATAACAGACGTGTTACTCCTCCCCGTCTAAAGGGGAAAGCTACTCATCCCTACCCGCAAAAGACATCCAAAAATGGTTTATTATTATAATTTATAGGGCCAATGATTTTAATTGTAGGCAGTGAAAGAAAATGGTTCATCTACTGACTTAGATATTTGTTATATTTGGAAGATTTGACAGCTTTAGCACTTCAAGCATCATTGGACTCTCCTACATTAAGTTGCCTTGCATCTGATTATTTTCTCTAGGATGATGCATCTATATTCATAAGTACTGAATCAAGTGCAGATGTCCCTTCCATCAATGAATACCCAGATGTCCTTGGAGTTAAAGGAATGGGTATGCCATGTTTAGTATTCTTTACCTAATTTTGCCCATTCACATTCTTCTTATATTCGGAATGTGTTCTCTTGGTACAGATCAAAACAAAACAATTATTAGTTTCCTTTACGTAATGTCATTAAGATGCCTATCATGGGATTAATATGTGTATCTTGCTGACATTCTAAGCTTTGTGGGCAAGATAATTATGTTTTGATCTTACGAGAAGTAAGAAATATTTCCGGCTTTCCCTAAATTAAACTGAGCTTCATATAAAAAACTTTCATGGCAATATCACTTTGATGGGAATTTCCTGTGCTAATTCTCTTGTAACGTCACTGGTTTAGCTGGCAGCTTTAGTGGCGATGTGCTCGAGTCCAACAATTCCGAGTAGTGAAATACCAAAGCAAGAGAATCACACTTCTCTACTTAATGGTACGCATTTCGTCCAGAGGAAATTCTTCAGTCACACCCAAAACTTTTGTAAGAAAAATTTTAAGAAGCAATGTCAATATAAAATTAAAAATCTTGGTCTCTTATTTTATCAAGCAAGCCATCCAAGTTAATTATGAATATGGAAGTCTTTAAATTGTTTAACACTAATTTAGTGGTCTCTGAACAAGTATGCCCATCCTTGATAAACTATAGTCTAATTCATATAATGTGGTTTCCTTAACTTTTGTAACCAAGTTGTTGTACGAAAACAACAAAGTTATTGGAGTATTAGCACATCCACATTGATAAAAATTCCTTTCCCGTTCATTACTCCATTTCTCAATTTTTAATGGCATCATTTTATCGCGGCTTCAAAATTCTTACACTCGTACTAGTTTTTCAATTGTTATTTTTTTTCTGAATTAATTGGGCATTCTTCATTTTACCTCTACTTTGAAGGTATGCACAATCTCGCTGAAGTGTATAGCTTGATTGGGAGTATCTTTGATTGAGACTATATATCTAGATTGGTTTGAATTTCCCTTGAAAATATACCAAATTTCAGTGAGTACAGTTGCAATAGAGTTAGATTGGTACTATACGTAGTAGCCTACTCGCAGCCTTCGACAGACAGTCAAAACCCACTTCACAGCCTACTCGAATGTATCGAAGCCTACTCAATCCCTAAAACAGACCCCCCCAGAGATCCCCCGAAGACGAAGCTTTGACACCAGACAAAGCTTCGAGGATGGACTAACGCATCGCGACAGATACTCTTCGACCATATCTACACATGGTCGAAGTATGACGGGACAGACAGCTAGCTCATCAGATAAGCCATCGTAATGATTGGCCTTTACAGCTACAGTAACAGGCTGACCACTGCGCCACAGTGCCGAAGTACAGAGACACATCAGACAGCTGTCACAGTGACAGTGTAGACAGAGCCGGCGCCATAACTCGCCGGGATTTCCAGACAGTAATCATGTAATCTTGACCCACATTTGGTGACCCAGCTTCCTATAACTCTATAAATAGAGGAGAGGGGAAACCAATTGGGGGTTAGAAAAATCATCTCCGGCCCTTTCCATTTTACCTTCGACCTCCCAGTGCACACTGTATTCGAACCCACCAATTACTTTTCAGTAATATAATCTATCTTAAAAATCCCATTAAAGGTCGTAGAGAGTCACATTCGGGCCTCTACGCAAGTGTTTGTCTGTAGTTAGTTCTTACTTTAGACCAATTGCTTGCATCCCTTTAATTGAAGATTGATTTTGCGTTGTAAGAACCAACGTCACCTCCAAACAAAGTTAGGCCCCTACAATTGGCGCCGTTTGTGCTTCCCACCCTACCAATCTCCCTTCCTTTTTCCCCTCCTTTTGTTTTCAACATTAACTTATTATCTTCAATGGAACCCCCACACAGTTCCAACTCAACCCAGGCAGGCAACTTTATTGACGGAGTAGCTGCCCAAATAGCCTTATTATCTCAATAAGTTGCTTAGGCAAAGGAGCGCCATCAGAACCAACTAAACCAGGAGCGTAAAAGCCACCGCTTGGCACTAGAAACTGAGCGGAATCGCCGCTTGGATGATAAAAACAGAGAAAACAGAGCAATCGATGAACTGCGCAACACCGTCCGAGAGCTACAGAGATTACAGCCCTTAGAACCTGCTCGCCCGTCCCAGGCACCAGACCCATCGCGCGTATATGCCCGCGCCCGCCTAGGACCCTCACCAAACCTTGATATACCCCCCGTTCATACCGGTACTGAAGGTTTCCCCCGTATTATTCCCCCAACCGGCTCCATCCACCTCGAGATTCACCCCACAAAAGACTCTTCTGACTCAACCCTCCGCTCCTCCAGACACCCCAGACGTCGTCCTGCTCGGGAACGGCTCAGGGAACGCAGTGCTGATTTTATACTACATGCTCGACCTCACAACCTTCGAATTCATCAATCTCCCCCACATCCTGCATATGTTACACAGCAGGACTTCGACCACAAAATACAACCCGTCATTCGCGTTAGCGCGAGCCCAGCCACAAACTCCTGGAGCCGCCTCAATTACCCGATCTGCCCCAAACTTTTGGCTATCAAAATACCCTCCAACTTTTGTGCCCCCAAACTCAACAAATACCGTAACACAGACCCTAAATCTTACATCCTAGAATTCCAAAATGCCATGAGCCTCTACTCTACGGCTGACTACCTGTTATGTCACTTTTTCCCAACGAGCCTTACTGACAACCCCCTTCGATGGTACCACAACCTCCCAAATGGCTCGATACGAAGCTTTGAGCCGCTATCACAACTTTTCATTGCTTAGTTTGCCTTCAACAAAGACAGAGAGGTCAGAGTTGATGCTTTATTCAATTTTAGAAAATCCGGCAGTGAGACCTTCGAAGCCTTCACCAGGAGATTCCACGGCGAATCACAAAAAATAGAGAACCTTGACTGCTCGAATGCTATTCTGGCATATTCGAATGCTCTGCCTAATCACAGCCAAGTAAAAGAGCACCTAGTCCTCCACAAACCAAAAATACTCGAAGAGATGCTCTCGAAGATCAATGGCTATATCGATCTCGAGCGCCTTCAAGAGTCTTGCAAACAGAGCCAGCCTTCGCAAACATCAAACTTCAATAAACCTCGACAACACCCCCACTCTTCTCCCACACCCCTGTAGCTCCTGTCTCACAGGAGACTGAGAGCCGCAAACGCCCCAACATTGATAACAGCACCGAAGCTCCCAAGAAGCGACCAAGGCCTGTTTTACCTACACTCACTGCCCCCCTCAGCACCCTTCTACCACACATATAGGCAGACCCTATTTAGCGCATCCCTTTCCCTATCGAAGTCAGACCAGGTAAATCTTACTGCGCCAACCCTAAGTGCATCTGCCACCATACCAATAAATGTTTTGCCCTTCAGCGCTCTCTCAAACTTATCTTCAGAGCAGGACGTTTGCACCAGTATATTGCTGATCTTCCAAGCTACCTCGATGGATCTTATCTCAACTCTCTATCTACCCCTACTACTGGCCCAGCCGAGGTGCACATCTATAGATTCAAGTTTATCGAAGTCAACAACATAGACAGTGGACATTCCAAGAGCAAACGAAAGCGCGTCGAAGAATGTTACAAGCTTACCTATCAAGAGAAATTCCCTACCCGTCTGCCATAATCAAGTTGTCACCCTTGACTCGAAGGTATTTCTTTCATCGACTGTGATACTTCTCACGTTCGTTTCCCCCATTCCGATCCATTAGTCATCATGATTAAGATCGAGAACCTCGCCCTCCATACAATGCTCGTAGACATTGGGAGCGCAGCTGATGACCTTTTTCACCAAACAATCTAAACCATAAAGAAAACAGACCTCATAACCGCAGCCAACGTCGAACTCAAAGGTTTCAATGGATCAACCAAAGTCGCTATTGACCGTATCAGCCTACCCGTCACTACAGTCCCCATTACCCTTCAAGCCAACTTTATCGTCATTGACAAGAAGTCTGAATACCTCGGTATACTCGGAAGAGATTGGCTTCACGCCATGCGAGCCATACCTTCGACCTACCATCAGACCCTGCGATTCAGCAACCCCGAGGGGACGTGGAATTTAAAAGGCTCTCAACGCCTTGCCCGCTCATGCGAGCACCCCGAGATCGATCAAACCTAAAAACTTGTCAGCCGCCCATAGCAATCACAACATCTTTATATCCCTTCGACTTTGACTGATACCACCTCACCCATCGAACCCACTGTTTATATCGAAATCAACGGTCCTGGTCGGGGTACATTTATCGAAACCTTCCTCAAGGAATCAGAGCACCTCGAACTTTTAGAGTTCCTTCAAGCAAACAAAGACATTTTCGCCTGGATATTTCAAGAGATGCCTGGTGTCGACCCCAACCTGACCTGCCATCGCCTCGATCTCATCCCCTATTCCTCAGCAGTAAAACAAAAGAAGCACAACCTGGCACCACGACTTTGAGAAGCCGTGAACCTTGAAGTAGACAAGCTCATAGCCGCAGGCTTTATTAGAGAAGTAAAGTACGCAGACTGGATATTAAATATTGTAGCAGTTCCAAAGAAGAATGGAAAGATCCAAATCTACATAGACTTCACCGACCTTAACAAGCACACACCAAAGGACAGTTTCCCCCTCTCAATTATCTCAGCACTCCTCGATGCCACTGCTGGACATGAACGCCTATCCATGATCGACGCAGCTTCGGGTTACAATCAGGTACCCCTCATCCCTGAAGATCAACTTAAAACTTCATTTGTAACTGAACAAGGCCTTTACTGTTTTAATGTTATGCCCTTCGGCCTTAAAAATGTCAGAGCCACCTACCAATGCCTTGACACAACCATGTTCAAACCTTTGCTTGGCAAATTCGTCGAAGTCTATATCGACGACATGTTATGCAAAAGCCTTTAAAAAAATACCCATATCCAAAACCTCTCAGAAATCTTCTCGATATTTTGCACGTATAATATGAAACTCAACCCAGACAAGTGCCAATTTGGCGTGTCATCCGGAAAAAATTTGGGTCACCTTATCAGTAAACGTGGGATAGAGATTGACCCCACCCATATTCTAGCTCTCATAGACATGCCATCGCCCCGAACCAAGAAATATGTCCAAAAAGTGGCTGGCAGGATAATAGCCCTCAATCATTTTATTTCTAAGTCCTCAGATCGATGTGCTTGGCTCTTTTCCCTCTTACGCAATCAAGGCATCCACAAAGTAAAAAAGAAAAACAACCCCAAGATCGACTGGACCCCTGAGTGTGAACAAGCCATCCTCGAACTCAAAACTTATCTTGGCCGTCCACCGATTATCAGCACCCCTATTGAAGGCAAAACACTCTCTTTATACCTTGCTACCACAAAAACCTCTCTCAGCTCAGTGCTCATTCGACTTGATTCCAAAATTGAAAAACCTGTATATTTAATCAGTAAAATTTTAACCCCCGTAGAAACTCGATATTCCAAACTTGAACATTTTCTCCTCACACTTATCTATTTTGCCCATAAGCTCAAACCATACTTTCAGGCTCATCCCATCCGTATTATTGCCAGTTATCCCCTTCGAGAAGTACTCAGCAAAAAAGAAAAATCCTGACGAGTGCAGTAGTGGTCTGTATACCTTGGCGAACACGACATTACCTTCGAGAAGCAAATATCCCAGAAAGGCCAAACAGTAGCAGACTTTCTAGCTAACTTCCTGGTTGAAGATGTCGATTGGGAAGAACACAAAGACAACTTATCAGAAGACCAACCTGAAATAGCAGATCCCAGGGATCCTCTCACAGGCTAACGTTTATTCACAGATGGATCAGCAGGGCTTAATGGCTCAGGAATTGGTATTGTCTTGGTAACACCCACTAATGACCGCATAAAGAAAGTTATCAAATTTACCGTCGAATGTTCCAATACCTCGTACTCAACCTCGGCATTCCCAAACTTGCAGTCTTTGCAGATTCCCAACATGTTCAGAGACATTACACAGGAGAAAACCAAGCTAACGGTCGCATGGCGACTACGCTCTTTTTATGCGACAGCGCATGGACCGGTTCCCCGAAAAATCCACAATCACTGATTACCCTTGAGGAGAAAATAGACAAGCAGATGCCCTCGCCTACATAGCAGCTATGCTCGGACAATCAGAATCTCGGACCCTCCATATCAAAGTACTCGAACGCCCAAGTATCGACCAGATGGAAATCAATACCACCAATACTGGGGGCAAGAGTCACGATCTAGATGATTGGCGAACACTGTTTCTTCATTACCTCAACAATGCCATCCTCCCAGATGATGCCAAGCCAAACGGTCGCTGCTAGAAAACTACCGCAGATATACTATCCACAAAAACCAACTATATCGTAAATCCTCAAATGGCATCCTTCTTCGATGCATATCCCAAGCCGAAGTCACTCAAATCTTAGCCGAACTTCACGACGGAACCTACAGTGCTCACACTGCTAGTCGTTTTATGGCCCTTCGACCTGTTACCCAAGGATTATTTTGGCCCGATATGAAAAAATAAGCTTCATAATATGCAAAACATTATGACAATTGTCAACGTCACGCCCATGACATCCATTACCCCTCTCAAGACCTCCATTTTAGTCAAGTTTCCTGGCCATCCAAAAGATGGGCCATCGATCTCATTGGACCCTTCCCAAAAGCCTCGGGTAGCAGAGAAAATATCCTCCTCGCAACCGATTACTTCACCAAATGGGTCGAAGTTGTACCTCTATGCCGAACCAAAGAAGAGGAAGTTGTCAATTTTTAAAGGGAAAACATCATCACTTACTTCGGCTGTCCCCACATGATTCGATGCAATAATGGTCCCCAATTCCTTGGCAGCAAAGTCAGAAACTTCTTCCAAAAACTCAACATTATCCTCTCACCCTACACACCTTATTATCCCCAGGGCAACGGTCAAGTCGAAGCAATTAACAAAACTATTGTCGATGGTCTTAAAAAGATAGTCGACGCAAAGAAAGGACGATGGGTTCAGGAGTTACAACATGTCCTCTTGGCCTATCGCACAACCCCAAGAAAATCTACAGGATGCACCCCCTTTCTCCTAACATATGGAACTGAAGCTATATTACCAACTCAATTAGAAGTACCCACTCGAGACCCTAACCTCCCAGACGAAGATTATGAGTTTGAACTTGCATGCAACATGTTATGGATCGATAAAACCAGAGATCGAGCTATCACCAACCTTGGCTGGTACCACACATTACTTCAGAAATCCTACAACAAAAAAGTTCGACCACGGAGTTTCAACATTGGAGATCTAGTACTTCGACGTGTTAACCAATCTTCGAAACCTCAAAATGCTGGCAAGTTAGCCGAATCTTGGGAAGGACCATATGTCGTCTACGATAAATTAGATAAGGGTTCTTATTACTAAATGACGGAAGACAAAAAGCCTCTACCAAACCCATGGAATACAATGCAGCTGGTCTCCTATAACAGGCCATATCTCCAACCATGTACAACTGATGTAATCCAGAACATTCAATAAACAAGTTTTTCAACCCTTACTTCGTCTCGTGTTTTATTTTGAATTTCTTGATTTAACTTAAGTATCATGTCAACCTTTGACCCGACTGATACTTGAGGGTAATCTCGAGATTTTTCAAGCTCCCAATTTCAAGCAAACTCGAGGGGCAAGGATGGTCGAAAGACCGGACCCTCGGGGATGCATTGAGGGCGATTAGATAATGCTTTGTTGTGGCCAAGGCATTCAAAGTCCAGTCTTTTTCTTGGATTACCCCAGGTACCATATCCACCCCCGCCCTGACTGATACTTGGGGGCGACCTTGAATTGTTTAAGTTTCCAATATTCGAGCAAACTCGAGGGGCACAGATGGTCGAAAGACCAGACCCTCAGGAATGCGTTGGAGGCGATCAAATATTGTTTTGCGTGGCTTAGGCCATCGAAGTTCAGTAAATTTTCGGGTTTCCTCTAGGTATCATGTCCCCTCGGCCCGACTGATACTCGAAGGCGACCTGAAAATTTTTCAAAATTTTAAACATCGTTGTGGCTTCGGCCTTCGATGTCCAGAAGAACACACAGAGTTCGATCAAAACATCTTTGACACTCTTGAGAGTTCGATGACACTACAGTCATTCAAACAGTAACAGTATACAAAAATATTATCTACAATTTTATCAAGTGTAGAGAACATTCAACTTATTATCCATCAGAGGAACAGTTGCGGTACAATTCAAAGATCAGCCATCAAGAGTCCAAAACAAGCAAAATCATTAGAATACGCATCCAAATTCCAACAATTCAAAGTCAGAGCTAGATAACACAATCAATCAAAAAATCAGATATCAAATCAGAAGTTCAGAACCCGTATGTTCATAATCAATATATGCGGAATTCACTTCAGAAAATACGCATCAATATGTTCAACATCAACTTCAGAAGTTCAGTAGATAACAAAAGCACAAAAAAAACCTACCGAGTTCAGAGACCAACAGAAAACAACAACATCGTTCAACATAGTACAATTCAACATTATAATCTGCAGAAGAAGACATGAAACCCCAACCCCAAATACCTCATATCGGTGCGGTTACACCTTCTTGCTCTACAGACCCCCCAACACCAACACCTTCAGTGGCTTCATTCGAACCTTTGACAACCAAACCATCAACAGTTCCATAAAAGGGCACTCCAATAAGAGAAGTATCTATACCACCCCCAGTACTTCTAAATGCCTCATCAATAACGTTCACCTCTCCTCCCATCATCTGCAACACATTGCCATCAACAAGTTCTGGAGATACATGGTAAGGTTGCAATGTATCGGGGTCATACCCCTTATCATCTATAAACTTCTTCAACCTAACATTATCTTTACATTCGCCATCATACTGCCACTGGAAATTCACCTTATGTTCTGCTTTCTCCCTCTCACACACCGCAAACTTTGCCGACCACTCTCGCTCCATCCTCGACCGCTGCTGCCCGAGCCTCTCATCATAAGACTCAGTAAACACCCCCAGATCTTGCTTCAACTTCCTGACTTCAGACACCAATGATGCCTCTTTCCCATGAGAAAGATTCAGGTTATCCTTTGCTTGTTCCAATTTTTCCTTTACTGACTTCATTGCCTTGTTGCAAGTTTGCACCCAAACATCCGTCTATTAAAATATTCAAGAAATCATTGCACCTCGAAACTCAAAGAATTTTCAAGAAATCTCAAAGTATCACAATAGAAAGCCATATATAGTTACCTGAAACATGTGCTTCTTAATTTCCTTTGAAGCCTCGTCTGGATCATCTTCCCAGAGCTCGATCATCAAAGCCTGTTTTGCCACAGCCTACTCCTGTCGTTCAACCTCCGTCATCTCTTAATCCTCATCCAGTGTATCATCCTCCCCCAGCACCTTACGCCTCTTGCGTTGGCCAGCCTTCGATTCCAGTACCTTCGGGGCTTCGGAAGCTACCCAACCCTTTCCCTTCTCAGTTTGAGTTGCTATCGGCCTCAGCCTCAACTTCGAAGCATCTCCTGCCACTTCGGGCACTGGCGCTGGTTGCTTCGATCCCATACGTGATCTCAGCATAAACTGGTAGTTCTGTGGCAACTCTTCCCCTCCCATCTCTTTTTACCCCTTTGAAACACCTTTACCTCTTTTTCTCTTTGGTAGCTTCAGCATAGCGGATACGTCTCGAAGTAGGGAATCCGCCTTCTTCCTCCTTTGCCTTTTGATTTTGAGACTGTCAAACACATAATTTACCAAGTCTTGACTAGTTTCGAGCAGAGTATCAATATAATTTACCTGATTATCCCAAGATGAACTCTTCGGACCGCAGATTAAAACAAGAACACAGTTATCACTTATTTCAGATACACATCAACAACAACCCTTCGATAGTAAACTTACTTTCATTATATACCCTATGATGTAATTTATAAGGGTTATCCTCGCCTATATTCTTATAGTTACCCCTTATTGTCAGTAAATCTTTATTCCACCCCCGGCCAGTTGAGCGCAAATTAAATAACCAAGGTTTCTCTGGGTGACATTAGATGTGATAGGTCCCCGGGTTCTGACTAGCCTTCCTCGAGTAAAAGGTGATAATGTCAAACCACTTAATCAAACTTCGACCCTCACCAGCCAATTTTACATTCATCCCCTCTATCACCCTCATCATCTCATAAAAATTACCGTTTATTTACACTGGAGCTACCCCTCAGAAATTCAGCACTTCTTTCACCAGTCTTCGAAGAGGAAGCTCTAGTTCCAATTGAATTTGGCCTCTATAAGCCATAATCCCTTTCCCAGGGTCCGACTTGAAGGTCAACTCTGCCCCTGCAACACTCAGATGCACCCCCACCTTCGAGAGTTCTAATTTGGCAGCAAACTGATCTAATCTAATCCTATCTTTAGCTGAAACGACACTTTGACCCTATCTGACTCAGTCGAATCCCCACTATCGTCACTCTGCACCTTATCTTCCCCTCTACAACCCGAAGGCCCTATATCACACCTCTCCCCCCATACTGTTTCCTCTTCATCACTATCTTTGGTCACTATCACCCTTCGACGTCTCGTAACCGGAACCTCTTCAGCCGGCAGAACCATAATAATGGAGCCACGGTCACAACATCTAACGCTTCTACATCGCTACCTCATCCATTAGGGCTCAACCAGAAATACTAGCTCCGAATTCTTCAATCTCCTCATCTATTATTCTCCGTCTCGTAGCTTGACGGTTATGCATTTTAGCCTACAGAAGAAGAGATAAGCAATTAGATCGATAAACTTGACAATTCCGTGTTTGCACCCCCTATCCCGTCTACCCCCTCTAGAAATTTATCCAAACTTCGATCTCAAACCCTATACCTCCCCAAAACCACCTCAAACCCCAGAATGGGTCGAAACGCAGATCCACCAAGTTTCCTTACCCTCAAAAATAATACCTAAACCCCAAACACAGAATATCCTACACCCCCAAAAGGGAAAAACAAAGTAAAGTGGGCAGAGATCAAATGACTTACCGGTGATTAACAGTACTTTCCTCGAATTAGCAAGATCAAAGCAACAAATGCAGCAATCACCCCCAAGTTCAAAATGGCGTACGTTATCTTCTCTTCACACTCTTTGATTTTTATAGTTAACCGTACAGTAACTACTCTCCTCACAGTTATATATATTTTGAAAAACCAAAACTGTCTCGATTTTCTAACCACTATCATTACCAAGACCCCACTACCCCGGCTTTTCGGCTACAACGTGTTTTGACCAATGTACCCCGCGTATCTCCCACGTACGAACAACACCCTCACTTCAAACTACCTGTAAAAGCCGAAGCTTCTCGAACCTTCTTTCTTCCTACTCGAAACTAAACAATCAAATCTAAACAGTTGCATCATAAGCTTTTCTGTAATACGAGTAAAACACCACCATTACTTTTTTCACACTTCCCTAGGCGTACGTACCAGTCTGACAGACCAGCTGTCTGGGTTGTCAAAACGGCTAGTCCAATCAAGCATAACCTTAGACACAATCCCCGAACTTGAGTACTCAACCATTCTACATCTCGAGCAATCTTCAATAGATAGCCGCAAACTCACTTATCCAATATATCGACCTTCAACAAACAACATATCCTTCAGATCAGTACTTCGACCCTTCAACCGAATAAAATCATAAACTTTGACCATTCAAAAAATGTATGCTTATAGATAATGTTTTCAGCTTCGACACACTGTATCTTTCGCTTCGATAAAATTCATTCTTACCCTCGAAAAACACAAATAATACATTTCGACAGTTGTACTATCAATTCAACGACTCAAGATACTATGTCCAGAATTCATATTATATTACTACTACTTACAGATCGACAAAGTAAGTTATTCCAGGAAACCATTTTTATTCAGAAAGACAGAACATTATAAGCCTCGAATAGAGAAAGTAAAAAGACACATAATAAAGGACATCAACAACAAGAAAACATAAAACAGAGGACCCTATTCGCTGGCGGGATGCTCCTCCTCAACCACGGCCGCTGCATCCTCATCCTCCTGGTCTACAATATCATCTGTAAAGCCTTTGAGAAGAGACTGTCGATGGACGGGTAACGGCCCCATCATCTGCATTATTCCCCACCAGTACGCAAAGGGCATATCGAAGAGTGGTGCCCCGGGTTCAACTTTAAAAAGGTCTGGCATTTCAACATTAATATCCTCCTCTATACCAAACCTCCGTTGCAGACCCAACAAGGCCTCCTAGATTCTCCTGGCCCTCACCACGGCTTGGTCTTCCTTAACGGGTACATTTCCAGCCATATTGATCAAACAAAATTAAAAAAACAGATGAAGAGAATGTTGTAGGACAGATGAAGAAATTCCCTCCACCCTACCCCCTTTTATACCTTCAAATACACCATAACTTTCCATCTTCCCTAACCAAATTAATGGCAACCTTTAATTTCTAACCTCGAAAAGTCATCATACAACCTTTCCAACTTCCTAGACGTAACTGATTCATCGGTACCTGCATTCAAACCTCATTCCCGAGGACTTCTAGTCGAGTGTACCTTCAACGTCGACCATTCATCCATTATAACCATCGATCATCACAAACAACATCTCATCATAACCTTCGACTACCATTACCTTCAATCATATCATTATACCTCGACACCACTAAAAGTTTGATAACTTGCGTGTGCTAAACGCGCCTACAAGAGTTTTGTTTCCATTCGTCTACATTATCAATCAAACACAGTAATACTAGTGTGCATAAAATATTATGTCCATTCATAATATCCGATCAAACAAACAGGTTACATTCCTACTACCACCCTAAGCAAAAAACCCCATACAAAAAAACAAAAGCATGCCAAAATACAAATATCTACCACGTCAACCAGAAGCCCTACGTCCGGAATGTCCATCTCCACTTGCTACGTTTTGCTCCTTGATGATCTCTTCTGCACAAACAAGACTTTCGGCCAGAACCATCAGAAAGAGATAGCGCCTCACAGCAGTCGTAAAGTAAAACCTCAGCTATTCCCACAGATAGGCATAAGGATCACCATTGATAAATTCCTCAGGTCCTACCTCTACAAATTCTGGCATGTCCCAGTTCAGATCATGTTGCCCAAAAAACTTCATATGCAGTTCCACCATCTTCTGACCCACTCGACAATCGCAAGCGAAGCCCATCCTCTTTTGGTAACGCGTGTTTGGCGTAGTATCCATTTAAATGTTCAGAATCAGGAGAAAGAGCAAAAGATTACTGCAAAAGGGAGAAGATACAGCATCCCATCACAATAACCAATCTTTATAGTCCTCACCTCATTTATTACCCTATAACCACCTACACCTCTTTATTACCCTCTTTTATTACTTACCCAAAAACCAACAGTCAGACAGCTTAGATTCTAAGATCGAACAGTTTTCTCAGCGAACACCTCTCCACCTGGCTTCTAGACCTTCACTGAGAGGAGGCGAATATAGTAGTCTACTCGTAGCCTTTGAAAGACACTCGAAGCCCACTTCATAACCTACTCGAATGTATCGAAGCCTACTCGATCCCTAAAAAAGACACCCAGAGATCCCCCGAAGACGAAGCTTCGAGGACGGACTAACGCGTCGTGAAAGATACTCTTTGACCATATCTACACATGGTCGAACTATGACGGGACAGACAAGCCATCGTAATGATTAGCCTTTACAGCTACAGTGACAGGCTGACTACTGCGCCACAGTGCCGAAGTACAGAGACACATCAGACAGCTATCACAGTGACAGTGCAGACAGAGCGGTGCCATAACTCACCGGGATTTCCAGACAGTAATCATGTAATCCTGACCCACATTTGGTGACTCAGCTTCCTATGACTCTATAAATAGAAGAGATGGGAAACCAATTGGGGGTTAGAAAAATCATCTCCGGCCCCTTGCATTTTACCTTCGACCTCCTAGTGGACACTGTATTCGAACCCACCAATTACCCTTCAGTAATATAATTTATCTTAAAAATCCTAATCAGAGGTTGTAGAGAGTCATATTCAGGTCTCTACGCAAGTGTTTGTCTGTAGTTAGTTCTTACTTTAGACCAATTGCTTGCAACCCTTTGATTGAAGATTGATTATACGATGTAAGAACCAACTTCACCTCCAAACGAAGTTAAGTCCCTACACTATAGCTAGCTAAAAGAGTAAAATTGGCTTGAATTTCCCTTGCATTCTTGCTCAATTAGAATTACGTTGCCGGGTTGAATAGTAATCATGGATTTTGCTTTAGCTCCTTAAAAACAAAATGTTCATATTTACCATGAATTTATAGCTCAAAGAGGAAAAAGTACTCACCATGTGAGAAGATGATGGTTTGAACCCATCTAGATTCAAGATATTGTGTCTGGGAGATATTGAAGAATGACTTATTGGTTTCTTTCTTAAGAGTGAGCCAACTTGATCACTGATTTAATTGCTTGCAGCTCATGTATAATGACTGTAGCTTGCTTTTTATATTCACAAGCTTAACATGTGCATGTATTCTCTTTTGTGATACAATTACACCTCTCCATAACATTGTAGTCATATGTTTGATACATTCAATGTCCAATAAATACATCAAGTAGTATTGTAAAGTGATTGTCTAATCATTTTCTTTGGTGCAAGGTTGTGGAATATACATGGATATCTCATCTATTACCAATAAATGCATAAAATATGCAATAACCTTAAGCTTGCCCTCAACCCCTAATATTATCTTTTAGTTTCTTTATAGATAGCATCGCAGTTAGTTACTCTATAGATTACAGAGATTCTGGAAATATGTAACATGTGTTTCAGCCAATACAAAAAAGAATGAATCTGGAATGTTAGTTTCAATTCTCCTTGTAGTTACAAAGCATTCTCCTTGCTTATAAAGCTCCTCCCGGAACTAAGCATATAGTTGTAACTTTCAAAGCGCGCAATGTATGGATGGAGAAATGTGGATGCACTCACATCATGATATCTTTCACACGAAAGATGTAAATTTGGCAGTGGATAACCATGTTTAAGTTCAAACACCACAAAATGATTCCTACTTATGTATCCAATACCAAACACATCGTACTCACCTGGAGTGTCATTCAACAATACAATATCTATATTAAAAGTAGTCACGGCCAAATGTAGCATATCTGGTATGACAAAGTACTTTTGCAGTGGTAAAACTTTTGTTTCATCAAACCAAATAAATGGATCTCTCAGCTTCTCAAAACAATCCTCTGTCAGCAAGTTATTGTACATCTCCTCTTGCGGAACACCTTCAAGCTCGCATAACATTTGTTGCCTAATTTCTAACCATTCTCTCTCCTTATTTAACATCATTCTTGAAATAGCCCAAAAATCACAATTTCCATCCGACTCGACATTTATTGCATCTTGAATTATTATATCATGCATAAACTCTGGAAAATGATTTACTAACGTTGGATCCTTTATACGTGTGCCGCATTCTAGAAATTTAAGCATTAGATATATAAAGTCTAGATAACGAATGAGTGGGGTCTTCTTCTTGTATGCTCATCTATCTTGCTTTAACAATACTACTGCTTGCAACCATATCATTATTTGAAACTCCCCCTAATGACATCAATTTTTTAGGGATAGATTTTATCTTTTTTGACACAACATCATTCAGCTTGGCCTTCCTATATGTTTTCTTCACACTTTCTTGGGTCCCAAGAATGTGCTTCATGTTGAAAGTATCTCTCTTGTTACTTGTGTTCACTCTACATTTTTTCTTATTCCTTTTCTTACCCTTCGATATATAATCGCGACCGAATTCTTCTAACGTAGTCCACTCAGGGTGTGCCAACTCAAAAAGCTTTAGAAGAAGAGCGTGTTTCCCATCTTTATTAATCATTCCAAAAATTTTATAACCATGTTTAATGTCGAATGAGATCAGCACTAACATGACTAGCAGATGATGAAACAGGAACAGTGGATAATTGGAACTAATGGCGGCGAACTGATTCCTTCAGTGTAAAAGCCCCAACTTGTGCCAAAATAAAAACCTTGGAAGCACATGGAATACCGTGTGTTCGTCGAAGTTGGCAACCACAATCTTCCTAGGTAACAAGGCCAATTTATTTTTCCCTATGTACCTCATCCACTATCAAATAAAGCGCCCCCCTAGATACTATATTCTTCAAGTTTGCAAACAAGGGCCCCTTGCACTCGCGCATAACAGTAGTTAAGCTTTTCTAAAAAAAACTATATATTTGAGTGTGCTCTAAGTAAAAAAGACCATCTATTTTCTTCCAAGCTTTACTATATGTGAGATTACTAGTCTGCAATGCTCTTTTCAATTTGGAGTGTGCACTTTCAACTCTATTGCACATATAATTACCTAAATGCATATATTTATCAACCCAAGTGTATACAAAACGTTTGTTGAAATGGATTAAGATAATGTTGTCGAACGTATTCCATAACGGAAGGGTATCTTGAGCAAGAACTCTCAAGCTCTCTTAAATACTGTAGGTAATGTACTTAACTAGATGAATTCTCTGGGAAATCTTTGAAATCTATTATGAACTTAGGGTAGTCATCATTCTCCTTTTCCTTGGTAAACATTTTCTTAACATTGGCCTTTACATTTTTGTAAATGTGAAAATGACACAGCATGTGTTTTATCGTAGGAAACATTAAAGAAATAGCATTCATCAATGCAAATTCTCTATCAATAATAATGACGTGTGGGATTTCATTTTCATTAAAGCATGTCTTGAAACATTGGTATGTTGGTTGTTTCTTGTCTTCCATAAAACAATGATTATGCAGGAATGTTTGACCTGTTGAAGTAATACCGACGATCTTTAATAAGGATTTCCTCGGTTCATTTGTCTTGTAAGTGCAGTCCATCATGTATGCTAAAGGGAAATATTTCTCAAGATTTATTCCCACCAGATTTACCCAATATATTAAACCCACACAATTAGAACCTTCCTCAGCCGTGTGCCATTCGCGATAGCCAGCATTATCGAGGTGATTAAGCATTAGTTGCATTTCGGATCTCCCGCCTTGTTTGTCATCTCTCCGCTTCCTCAGGATATAATATATTGTTTATATCATTTTATCAGGATATTTTTCCTTAATCACATCTAAAATATATCTAGGCGCCACATTTGATTTCGCCAACGAAATTAATATTTGCATCTCTTTTGGTCTCAGCCTTTCAGCGTATGGATGACCTTCTAAACGTTCGGTAGTTAGGTGATTGTGCCAACCATTTGCAACTTTGAGTTCCCCTTTTTTTTCAAGTCCAGTAGTCGAACCCCTTAATTCAACCAGACATTTGCAAGCTCTTGTTGCACTTCTTCTTTTACTTTCGTGATCAACTCTTTTTTAGTGTGTTGTCGGTAAACTCTCCCACGCTCACACAGCAAATATATATACTTGTATTCCCCTAGGTTAGAATCTTTCCTAGCAACCACAATTTTCACATTCCTTACGATATCTCGAACCCATTACAATAACTCATCACGAGTATCAAATATCTACAATAAAAACATTCTAGACAATATAGTATAAATACGAGTAGAAGCTATAAGTAATAAGTTGTTATTCTTGGAGAAATCTTACCTTATCTATGGTAATAACATTAGCGAAATCCACAATTGGAAGTAAAACTAAATTCGCATCACAGGGTATTGCATCTCCAAATGTATTCCTAACATTAAAAGGTTGTATATTCATATCAAGTTCACATAAGCTCAAACACTATTATTTCCATTAAATACTATTAGTTTGGCATTTTAACATAACTTACACAATTAATTAAAAAGAAGTAAAATAAGAATCAATTAAAACAATAATTTTGTGAACTAATCTGCACGAAACTCAATTAAACGTACCTTGTTATTGATTACTATTGCATAAGAATTCTTATGGCATATTAATCTAAACAACTAAGTCAATTTTAGTAGTACATACCTCAATCAGATTTCCATCAACAAGATCATCATTAATAGCATGATCATTTAAGTCGATAAGATTATGTCCATCAATAGGAGAAAATTTTAAATGTACGATCAGAGGTAGAGTTGGTTTCGCGTTAAAGTGTATTGCATCTCCAATGTGTTCCTAGCATAAAATAGTTGTATACCCATATCAATTTTGCATATATTCAAGCATTATTAACCCAATCAAATACTATTAATTTCATACTATTAGTTTTAAGTTTAAACATGATTTACACAATTAATTAGAAATAGGTAAAACAGCAATCAATTAAAACTATAATTTTTTCGAGCTAAACTACATTTTAGAGAAATATTTTAGCGTCAAACATACAAAACTCAATTAAATGCACATTGGTAATGATTATTGTAGCTTGAAAATTTTTATAGCATATTTATCTAAAACAACTAATTCAATTTTAGTAGTACATACCTCAATCAAGTTTTCATCGACAAGATCATCATTAATCGCCGAATTATTTAAGTCAATAAGACTATATCCCTCATCCTCATTGGCGGGAAAATTGAAGTCCGGTAATTTCATATTTTGTTTTTTTACTTTTGGTGGAATTTTGATGGTTTTTTAAGAAGTTTTAATTTGGTTTTATGAACTCTCGGTGTTTTAACAAAATGGGGCCGTAGAAGAAAGATAAAAGAATGGAAAACATTTCTCAAATATATTTTAGTTCAAAAATTCCCTCTCCTTTTGGGGATTATTTTGGAGTTAGTTGATTCATAGCCCCACATCATTTCCAACATACAAAATATAAACCATATTAAAACCTCATTGCCATTACAAAATTCTCTCATTGCCTATTAAGCCCCCGTAAAAGTGCGAATTGTTAATCTTAAACCGCGATTCCTGAAATCTTGGAGCGCTGATCAATCGAGATTCAGCCCTAAAACCGTGGATTGTTAAATCTAAAACCGCAATTCCTGAAATCTTGGAGCACGGATCAATCAAGATTCAGCACTAAAATGGCCGAATCGTGTGACGTAGATTCTTACCAGTCACGGTTCATGTGACGTAGATTCTTACCAGTCTAGGTCTGTTACCCATTTCTCATGCTAACATTATAATTTTGTGGTTACCAAATAATTTAAGTAGTACACTTATGCCAAACTGAACTTGTGAGCACGTTTTCAAGTTCTCTCGGATATCTCTTTTTCATTTACTCTAACCATTTTATCTTAAACAAGAGCTCATTAATTTTACTGCAAACAGGAACTCTAGAGGTTATGCAATCAGTCCTTTTCCCCATTATGGGGTATATACCCACACGAATTTAAACTTGTTGGGGGTGTTATACATGCCTACAACATGTGTTCCATCTATCAAGTGCAAAACTTATTTATGGATCACATACATCGGTTGATCATGCAACTCATTCCCTTTTAATGGAGAACAAACTTCATCAGCAAACCTAGAGTTACCTCATGAACATCTGTATTCATCGGTTGATCATGCAACTCATGCCCTTTTAATGGAGAACAAACTTCATCAGCAAACCTAGAGTTACCTCTTGAACATCTGTATTCGACGGTAATAGGCTGTATGTAAGTAAAGCATGCTATTGTTTAGCCCCCGCATTTTACAAAAACAAACTACAAAGCTTTGAAGAAGCGAGCTCGAAGCATAACCTTGTCATAGAAAATATACGGGTAAAAATTGATCGTATAGAAGAAATCTGGAACCATGTTCACTGGGATAAATTCATAAAGGATCAAAATCAGAGAGTAATCACAACAAGAAATTATCTCAGTCACTACTTGTACCATTAACCACAAACTTCCACAAAGCCAACTACTAGTTCTTACTGATCTGTTTTGAAAATTTGCCATGCTTCATATCACTAAACATACTTATCCCCATAAATAAAATTTTGCTTTATTTAGCCTAGACAATTTAGGGCTAGTATTGCAATCACAAGTATTGTAGCCCAAGATGGAAATGGCTGGTGGTTAACACTTCATTGTGGTGGTAACTATAAAAGACTCCTCCACGATAATAACCTCGTTCATTTTATCCACGACCACCAACACCACGACCTCCACCTCCGTGACCTCCCCTGCCGTGACCTCCGCCACCTCCCCCCTTCAACATGCATCTGACTTTCATTGTCTTAGCTACCTCGACAGAAGCTCCCTGCGCATGGACTGAAAAAGAAATATATCAGTTCTACGTTTCCTCCACATTTTCGGAACAAACAGTGACAATTCTTACAGGATGACATGTTTTTTAAATCCTTCAATGAGTTTGCACATCTTCTTGAAGACGAGAAGATTATATCATTATTCTTCCTTAGTACCATGCATATGTTGGGTTAAATGATTAGTCATGTTCTATTTTACTTATGAATTTATATTTGAGCATTTGGTTTATTCATATTGCAAATTAGATTTGTATGTATTCATTAGATGATTTAATAAGGTCCATAATGCATAGTAAATGACTTTGGTGTACTCGTTTGATTAGTGCACAGGAGATCAAAGTCATAGGTCTTATGTACCTAAAACGACGCTCTTAGTCTAAAGGTGAAACTGGGCATTTCATCTGGAAGATTGCAACACAACAACTTCTATCTAATAGAGTGACTTTTCTCAGTCACTAGAGTGGTTGACTCGAAGTTGTTGTGTTAATGGGGGGATTCCGGCACCCCCATTTTTTTGGGAAAAAAATAGTTTCTTTAATAATTGGAAAAATAAAATATTACAAAATCCCAAGGTTTTGTGGCATACCCCCAACCTAATGTTTTTTAACTTCAAATATTAGCCCAACTCATTCCTTTGTCCTGTTAGTTCTAATTCTCTCTACCATGTAAAACTAAAATACTAAAATACCTCTTTTAAACCCCCCAATTTTTTATTTTTTTTGAACTCCGTCCCCAAACCCTCGGCACCGCCTAGTATTAACTCTGGCTCAGCCTATGTGTGCTGCATTTAGAATCTATTGAAAGGACACAATAAGAACACTTATATAATATTGTCACAAGATAATGTTTTCATAGTTATTACTCTAACATAAACTCTTAATCTTTAATGAATAATGAACCTAAACTAAAAACACTGAATACTCGATTTATCAACGAGTGAGGTCCTATAGACCAATACCTTGATTCATTGGGTGGTTAGTATTCCACCCAAAAAAAATGGTATTTGGCGATGGGTTATACTTGTCACAATAGCCTTTTAGCGACGGGCGAAGACCGTCAATTGGTTGTCGTTATTGATAGTGTCACTAAAAGTTTGACGACGGACAAACCCATCGCCATAAGTCATAGATTCCTCGACAAGTTTAATTAGTCGATAATTATCACTTATTGGCGATGGTAAATTCTGTCACTAAAAGATTATTTTGTCAATTTAGCATCATAATTTAGCAATTGAGAGGAACCGTTGCCAATTAGTATTATTTAAAAATATATTTATATATTATTATTATAATATATATATAGTTTGAAAATCAAATTTATAGTCAAAATGAACCTGCAATAAATGCGAAAAAAACACCCAAAATATATTATATTGATTAAAAATGTCATTAATTGGAAAATTGGAAACACTATGTATAGATGATTGGGCATAAGCTGAGTACAAACATCCAGAGCAAAAGTTCAATGAAGTTGATTTCTACATAACACCTCTTCTTCCCGTTCTTGCATACACCTCAACATTATCTATGATTACCAAAATATCCATAGTCTACATTCAGTCTTGAGTCTCTTCAGGATGGCCCTCCCTTCTCCCATATATCTCTTTTGCATTTTTAGTTTCTTGGCAAGCACCTGCCACATAGAACGTTTTTGGTTATCAAGAATAACATATCCCAAACCAATTAAGTTAGTGCTCGAGTGCCGCACGACATCAATTATAAGCAAAAATAAATTACTAACACAAAATTCATCTAAAAGCTTAAGTCTGCAGAGCTGTTCATTATCATACTTGTATGGTATGAACAATCTCTCATTTATTTAATTTTTTATAGCGTATAATTCTCATATTCGATGGATTCTTAAGTTACAACAGCAATATATGTACGGACAGTCGACACAATACTGAAGTAAAAAATTAATTGTACCTTAAGCGCATTGTTTATGCTTGAGGGCCTGGCTTTTGGACATCAACCAACAATCAAAAGTTTCCGTTTCTAGATTTGGGCATATACTCATATTTCATAGTCTTTGCTACATCAGAAGAGTTTTTGAACCATAATCATTTTTCTCGTCCAATATCCCACCTCTATAGCATCTTCGAGCTTTTTCTCTTATAAAACCGCGTTCAGGTAAATGAGTTTTGATTCAATTTTTTGCTAAGAAAGAACAATAAGAGACATAACTAAAAACAGATGATAAACACAAGTCAAAAACATTAGATGAGAAAAATTGGCAAAACTCTGACATATGAGGGAAAAAAAAAATACCCCTATATAGAATGCTAAAATTCTTTTCTACCAACAAGGAACTGGTTCTCATTGACTGCAATCATCTAGTGCAGCTATCGGAATATGAGAGATAACTTATCGTTAGTTTCCAGGGTAACCTAATCCAGAACCAAACTGCCTGGTCTCAATAGCCAATCTGCCTCAACTGTGACTCACACCTAGATAACCATTAAAAATATCAAGATAAGGATTAGCACATGACACTACAATCAATTTGGCAGACAATGAAAGATGTACTCAAACAAATAAATTTTGAATGAAAAAGTGATTTAAAGCAACGAATAATCATCTTTTGGATTCCTAAGCATCTTAGTTTAATAAGGGTATAAGAAAATATTCGAGCCAATCTATATTTTCGCTAGCCAAAACAGTTTTCATTTTCTAGCTATCTAAGCCAATTAGGCTAGTAAAAGCAAAAAGAAAAAAAAAACAAACTCCAATTGACCTACCATAGCCAAGACTATATTCACCCTTCAGTTCTTTTAGGTAATTATTCTAGTATAAGCTTTAAAACACATTCCACCAATTGACAAGCCTAATTTAGCTTTATCTTTCTCGCTCCAAATATATGGAATGCCCACATTTATGAATAAAAGTACGAATTTTTGGGATAAATGACAATTTTTTTATTTTTTATTTTTTTGCAGAAACAATCACCGCTTATTGCTAGGAATTACTAAGTTCTTTGTGCACCATTATTACAGGGAAAAGTAAGTATTTCACTTACCTAGTATGATTAGGAAAGATAAGTGTGGTGGTGTTGCTCTTAAGCACATAAATGATTCTAGCCTCTATTATTCAGTCTAGTTAAGTAAGATGAGATAATCTAGAATTTTTCATTTTCCCAAATACTTATAAAAGAAGTAATTACGTACCTCATTATAAGATTATTGTAGAGTTAACTAGCATGCACGGCATCATAAGTTCATGAGCATGTACTAAGGGACTCACGCAAGTCATACTAAACTTTGATGTACCCACATAGGTTGATTAATAAGTGGTGTAGCAAATCTAACATAAAGTGGAAAATGTTAGTCAAATTTCATTATTGTGGAATAAGTGCCAAACTAATGTATGTATGTCTAGAAAAAATTTCAAATAAATCCAACTAAACACAATCTTATTGTCTAGAGAATAAGAGAGAATCATAAAAGAGGAAGAAAGATGAGAATCAACTGACCACAAGACCAAGATCTTCAGCCACAGAACTGAGATCTTGTAACCCTTCGGAAGCGGAATGAAACACTTCAGACCACCAATTTAAGAGAAATGTCGCTCTCGATGCTTGATATGCCATCTCAACTGCAACACCTTTCTTATTATTGTGACATGGAACATAATTTTGTGAGCAATAGGTTACAAAGAAGCCACATATGAATCTGAACAAATTTCCTTACCGAAATCCCATTGTCTACATTGTCTATTGCGATACACTGCTTGCATGATTGTTAGAGCTGGAGATAGATCAAAGTTACAACTCAACAAATACTAAGAACCTACAAGAAATTGAAGATTAAAGGAAATATGAACTTTACAGTTCTTAGTGATCCAACGTTGCCCATATGAGAATGTAAATAAGATATACAACCTTCAGTAAAACAATCCCAATGGCTTCAAAATAATAAAGAACTTGCACAAACAAATCAAATCATTTTCCCAATCACTCATTTAGGCATTTTGAAAAAATATCGAAAGTGGTACTCATAAATTCAGAAAAAAAAAAACCCAATACAAACACTAAAACATGGGAAAAATTTTAAAATTACTTCGTGGTCATGGATGTCGTACTAGTGGCTCTGGGTTTGTTGGAGGGGAAGAGATTATTGGTCCCACGGAGCTGCAAATTAAAGGGATTGAAGTGAAGGTCCTAATGGAGATTGTCTGGTGGCTATTTGAATTGTACTAGTAGTGTGGGTTAAAAATGATTTTGGAAGCTAGAAGCTGATGTTGGATAGAAGAAGCGAAGAAGGATGATCAACTCAGAGTCCAGTCAGTATGAAATTGAAAGAAAAGATGGAAAGAGCACAACAATAATGAAGTTTTTGACACACAATTGAGGCAGGTGGAGAGCAGATCGTGAAGAGAAAAATCATGGAAGAGAAATCGTGAGAGAAATGGGGAATTGTGGGAGAGAAAAAAAAAATACTATTTTGTTTTATGTTTTCAGATGGCATAGAGGAAAGACGATGGAAAACCGCTTCCTATCCCTGAAAGTAGAACCATTTGCGACACAATAGCTTTGCGCAATTACTATAGCTTATTCAAAATAATTGACGACCGTGATTTCAATTTTGGTGACGGAAATTGCCCTTCGTAAGCTTGCGACAAGCTTCATGTGTCGCTAAATCTCTACTTGTTATGTCGCCGAAAGTCCTTTTTTTGGTATGTATTTACAATATAGAATCCTACCTCTCTTATCGAGAGAAAAATATACTCTTGATATCTTAACAAAGGTTAGTCTCTTACATAAAACCTTCGGGTGTGTATTTTGATAAACTATTACTATTATTATTTTATTAATAAACATTTATTTTGAAAAAGAATTTTCCAGAGTCAATGCCAGAGATCATAAAAGGTTAAGTGTGATAATCAAAGAATAGATACAAGTATACCAATGGAGGTGATAACTAGAATTCTAAGGGGTTACTTGTGAATATTTGTTAAGGAGGGGTTGCATGTGGATAAAGAGTAAAGCATAGGCTTCTTACTAGTTAAAGTCTTGATTGAGAATCAATTACAATCATTTAATGGAGTTAACTGTAATTAATTAGGTTTTTCCTCATTGTAACCCAACTAGGACTGTGCACGCTACTCAAATAAAAAATTACTATGATTGGATTGACCTATTGAATTGTTTAAGATTTTTTTCTCATTCTAACACTAGTAAAGGTAAAAAGTGTTAGAGAGTTGCGGGATGTCATCCCCCAAAAAGATCTCTAAAAAGTAAGGCTAACCATTAGGGATACGAAGAAAATCGCATCATAAAAAAAGTGAACATCCCAGACCTCAAATAACTTATAATAAGTAGCAATATTGTTGTTGGAGGTCATTACCCAGCGGATAGGTGTACCGGACTGGTGTAGAAACAAAGCTTCATAGGATACGGCCCTAGCCTACCGCCACAAAATACTGGTTGTAGATTTGCGACGTTACCATTCCGAGTGCTGAGGTACAATAAGGTGACTTGCTCAGACGTGAGGATTGAATATCTATTTTAAGCTGGTATTAGGAAAGTAACGCAATGGAGTATAGGAATAAAAACATTTAGCCATCCTACCCATCTTTGAACATATAAGAATATAGTAAAGGCCCAATCATTTCCCCTAAAAAATGTTGAAGTGCAAGAGTTTTAGGTTTGATTAATTTTTTATTGTATTGGGTGTTAATTTAATTGTAAAATGTCGTACATGCAAGAACATTAGAATTCATACGACTCACAATTCAATATCCCACAACATCCTCAAAATCATTATTAATCAGGGCACCATTAGAACTCTCAATATGTGGAGCCTTTCGAACCTTATTCATATCTGCAGACCCATCAGTCCTTCTAGTCATTTAAATAATTCCCATCAACTTCACCCAACCCATACTCATAATTTTTCTCTATTTCAAAACCAATGCCAAACTTAGAAGAATATATGGCATTATCAGTTCTACCAGCTTTCCAAATTTATCCTCTTGGCCCACCCCATCCAAGTAATCTTTGGAAGATAACCTTGCTCTCTTTATGCAGTAATCAATACAATTTTAGTAACAGATGATGCAATTCCAGTAACAGACAACGTCGAATCAAACTTCTACAACTCTCTCTAAGTTAAAAACTCAGATAAGTCAGTTAGCAGCCATGATAAATGAGAATGAGCAAGAATATCTAGCTAACAGTCTCGAAAGGCAGTTCAAAGTAAATTCCACTTCTGGTTTAGAAAATATTTAACTTGAGCAAAGTCATGGAATTTTGTCCCCGTAGGGTAAATGGATGTCATATTACGATACAGATTTAGAAGATGACCATGTTGAGGTCGATGATCCTATATCACAGGAAGCTCTTAAAAAAGTGGCTAACATGTTTGATAAAATTCTTTCTCAAACACCTCCTAATTCAGCCCTCAACATTCAACTACCAATGTCGTTATCCATCTCTTCACCTATGAAGCCCCACCAATTCGAAAATGATATCATGACAAAAAGTAAGTATTTTTCCAAAAAAATTGACGGTTTCTCAGATGATGAGGAGGATGAAAAATTTCCTGGGAGTACCATAAACATATGCAATTTTGAGAATTTGTACCAGGATAACTCTTGTGCCATATAAGTCGATGAATGTTTGAATTATTTTAAGGATTCAAATGATCTTATTTTCCAAGAAATAGTGCAATCATTATTACATATAAATGTACTTCAACTTGGTCATGTCTCTAAATCAAAGAATATCCACGTTAATGGTCATGCTTAATTATCGGAGATAAGTTGTGATCTTGCGCACGCACGAATCAAATGTCAGTAGAGCCGATTGTTACCCAGTACCCCCGTCAAAAAAAAATTATATAATTTTTCTCCTTCCAAATAAAAACATCCTTATGAAAAATTCTAATTTAGGAGATATATCAGGAACTTTTTTTACAAAAACTACCTTTAATTTTTTTTTGGAATATCATTGATAGCAGGGGGGTTTGAACATTTTCAAAGAAAATATATTTCCTTGAAAATTGAGTTTTGAATCAAGTACATTTTCGGGGACGCATACTTGTATACCAATCTTATTATTTACTACAACACGTAGGAATCATATGATTGAATTGAAAATTCTAAAGAAAAATAAATTCCCTAGGCCTATGATTGATTTATCTTGAGAAAAATAGTTTTTCTTGATTTGTCTAAAATTTTAAACTTAAAATCATCAACTGATAGGCAAAGATTTTAGCAAAAATATTTTTCCTGTAGAATTATTTTTGAACACCCTCTAGTTTTTACGAAATATATCTACCAAATTAGGGGTTAACATTGAGGATCGCCCTTCATCGGTTCTCTAGTTTTTGAAAAAGAATTTGCAACCAAGATAGTACATCACCTATTCTACTTCATACCCTTCCGATCATATAGAAAATTTCAAGTTTAGGGGTACATTTGTCTAACTAAAGACGGTAAACTTCACGATTCCTAAGAGGCAACCCAATACACATTCAGGTAAGGAACTCTAGTTTTTCTCATCCATTAATTTTTATGCTCTCAAATATTGATGGCAATGCTCCATTTAAGTTTAGGGTACTTTTTGAAGAAAAGTGAAATAATAACACTTTGACAATTTATGATATATTTTAGACAAATTTCCAACACTTAGAATGATTTTACCTTGGTAGGATTATTTTGGAAAAATATAAAATTTGAAATTGTGCCAAGTATAGATTATAGTATTTTTAACTATTTTAAGCTAGATGTACTGTCTTTTTATTAATGACTAATTCAAGTTTGTATGAATTTTTTTGAAAACTTACACTTCACTATAGTTTTTCAATTAATACATCTAATAGATTTTTGCTCAGTTCAAGATGAATTTAACATTTATATTTGGAATAATTTACTACAGGGGAGATAACTGCCTAAGAATAAGTTCATTCCTAAGAGAAAAATAAGAAGCCAAATTTTCTTTAAAAACTTTTACGCTGCTAAGCTACTCACATGATTAAGAACTAAAAGAGAAAAAATTATCACCAATCTCGAGTATGACCATGAACGCTGGATCTAGGTCACGCTGGGGCACCACACCCCCGCAACCTTGGCCAACTAGCATGGATTATCGACCGAAAACTCCTTGTCACAGAGGCTTCACTGAGAAACAATATACCTCATAATAAAAGGCTTGCAAAAAATAAAGTAAATTACTAGGAAAGTGAATTGGCTAAGGCACTTGTCGAACTGGCCGTTGAATTTATTCTAGTAAAAACTAGATTACCAAACACTGAGTAAGTTATTCTAGGCAGCATATTAAGAGATAAAACTATTTTTACTATACACTCAAATATAGATAAAGCAAAATACTTGAATATCTTTCTAATCTTGCAAAAAACAAAGTAAATTACTAGGAAAGTGAATTGGCTAAGGCACTTGTCGAACTGGCCGTTGAATTTATTCTAGTAAAAACTAGATTACCAAACACTGAGTAAGTTATTCTAGGTAGCATATTAAGCGATAAAACTATTTTCACTATACACTCAAATATAGATAAAAAAAATACTTGAATATCTTTCTAATCCTGAGGTAGTATCTCTAGTTTCATATGAGTTTAAAATATTTTTTGGTATACATGGAGATTAATAGGTCTAAAAATTTTCCATAGGTCTAAAGATCTTTAGACCTATTAATCCTTATGATAAGTTGACAGGAAATGAGTCATGTGTCTTCTAGAATTAGTTAAAATGTCATTATTGACTTTTATGGGTATAGTCATTGCAAACCCCCACGAGACAATACTCGCCTACCATGGTAAACTTGGGGGTTTAATGGCTTATTGTATATGCTAAATCCAATCACACTCCTTGCAAAAGTGGCCAGCATTTTATTTTACTCGGGATGAGCAAAAAGGAAGTCTTGGGATATTTGATGAAGAGTAATTATGATATTTTTAATATACTCGAACATGTATTTTTGTCGTCCATTATATTTAATTTTGGGTACTAATACGCGTTTGTTTGATTCAAGCTATTGGGGAATGGATATTTGAAATTGAGCACTTAAAATTAGATCAAAGTATCTCCAATAGTTCTTTAGCAAGAAATATCTAATAGACAGGAAATATTTTCATAAATATATTTAGAGTATAATAGAAATACAGATTACATTCAAGATCCAAAAATTATATTAAGAGATATTCTACAACTAAGATATATTCAAGAATTTCTATGGTTAGAAGATTTATCTACTAAACAAGGAAAAATGTGAAGATGTTCTCATAAATTTTAGTGATTGATTGAAATAATATATATTGTAATATTCTAGATATGTGTAATATTCTTAAAGATTTGGGTTCCTTCTCTTATAAAAGAAACTCTTCCCTATTGTAATTCTCATCTCATATTAGAGCAAGTTTAGAAGAAATAAAATTTTAGTTTCTTCTATCTTTTTTAATATTTATAAATAGTTTAATTAGTTTGTGTAATGATCTTGGGAATGATAGACGACTAATCTCTCATAGCTATGACTAGAAGGAAGCTCTTACCCAAGTAATAATAATATTATGTAGTTTCTAGGAGTAGTAATCTTTATACTTATGTTTTAAAATAGCTATAATCATACTTCTAGGCTTAACCATAACTAGTAATTTGATTTATACTATTTAGTCAAAATCCGATCTTATAACCATTAAACTAAATTTTTGGGCAAAAAATAAAGATAACTCGCAGGAAAGATTTAGCCAAGCTTAAGCATAGTTGGAAGAATCCCTCTTACTCATCAGATTTAGTAAAACCAAATATGACCAAACCTTAGATGCCTAACTATGGATCTAGGGTTGATGTTTACAACAAAAATGTCTTTCCAAGAATTTTTAACATGAATAATCCGCCTAATAAAACTACATGATTACAATTATTGTTTTGGTTGGGCCAAATTCTAGTCGTAGTTATTCTCTTGTTAATTGTTGTTTTAATTTCTTTCTTTTTTATTAAACTTTTACAAAACCGTAATTTGGCCTAGAAAGTATTTGTTTTCCAAAACCTTCTTGTAGATTCGGTCCTACTCATTTGTACTACAATTGGACAACCATAATTTAAGTGGATATTTCCTTAGAAGACCGAAAATCTTTTTATTAAGTACACACCGATGTATGCGACCCATGAGCACTAGTATTGGAGGAAGCTATGAGTATTTTGTTAAACTCACGGATGACTACTTAAGTCTTCAAATGTATAAAGCTCGAAGTCCAAAATTAAAACATAATGACATAGTCTAAAATAAGTAGTCTAAAAGATGAACATAACGAAAAATAAAAAATTATCACAACTGGTATCGATCAAGCTGCTCCTGTAACTCTGCAATGGATTGTTCTAGCTCCTGAATTTGATCATAGAGCACCTGTATGTGGGCATTTCTCTCTTTGATCATCTCATCTTTGTTAGTGATCACACTAGTATAATGGCCGTACATCGAAGCCGTCCAATCATACATAATCTACTGGCCACCGACATGCATACGTCTAGACTCATCTAGATACTGCGTGTACTGCAATAATAAAAGGTATCATGAGCAAAATTTATATATCTAAATAAAATGATATCAAAATATTACAATATCAAATTAATCATTTACCTTTGTATCATAATATAAACTAGTAGATGGTACCCTGGGGACATCGCTAAGGCGAGGTACGTCAAGTAACCTATCAGTGCCATCAATATCAATAACTTTAAATTGCTATCCATGATCAGAACTGGTATCCATGTCATCCTGTGTGAACTGTGTATCCTGTGGCATAGAATGTGCAAACCTCGGAGGAATAATCAACCCTCTAACCGCTTTTGGGCCGATCACATCAGCGTTAATCGTTCGTGAGTAGTCTGGTAAAATGTATGGTATAGAGACCCTAGCCCAGTATAACTCGTAGCTGATATGATCTATGAGAAACTGCTCACCATTTACCCATCCCTGACCTCTAAGCATGTCTAGATAACGATCCCCAAGTAACCGACAATCCCCAAACATATCCTGAGTGGGTAAAGGGTCCGCTAGAATATGTGCAACCCCAAATACTTGAAGAGAATACCGCTCCCCTAAATACTTGGCATGCGGAAGGCTAGGAACATGGAGAGGTACCCTTTTTCTTGAAAACCATCGTGCAACTGCTAGGGGCATGTTTTTGTAACCCTCTAAACCTTGTTGCATCTCTAAATATGAGTCCCATGGATACATGAGATTGTCTAGCCTCCGCATCTCAATCTGAACCCTAACAATGCTCACGTTGTTGTGCATCCCCCTATTAACTTTTTCCATCAAATTTACCCTCGCCCATCGATTTAATCTTGGAAAATAGAGGTGCGCGTTATTGGTTGCCTTATCTTGAAGTATTGGGTGGAGATTTGTTGAATATTGATAGTACCAATATTCAAGCAAACTCCACCAACCACATAAACCCTTCACTCCCAAAGAGTAAGCGTTAAGAGCCGTGTATAAAGCCCCCAAAATGGTGGATCCCCAATCATAATCATCCAACCTGTCTAGGTCGGCAATCGCGGCCAAATAACCCAACCTAATCGTACTTTTACTATTGGGAAAAAAAAGTTTGGCTATTACAAAAAATATGAAAGCCCGGGTCGATAAAGGTCGTATCATGGGATCATTTTTATTCGCCTCAATAAACCACTTTATCCAACTTATTTTTACAGCCCCCGAATGGACATCATGTTCCCCTAGAATGGAAAAAAATTGGCCGAACATTCTCGCCTTTTCATACTCAAAACTAAACGGCAATGGCTGTTTTCTGGGATCCCCGATAGCTATCCCCATTATCATGTAAAAGTCTAACGGAGTAAAACCAATCTCCATGTCCACTAAGTGGAATGTGTGGGTGGTTGGCCACCACCTCTCTAAGAGACCTTAAGCTAAAGTTCTATAACTTTTTCTGAGCACCCAATATCTACCGATTTTTCCTATACAACATTTGAAAAAATTACCAAATGGGGAATTCGATAGCCAAACCTTTTGCTCTTTATGCAACTTGTCGTAGGTCTTCACAATCATAAGCATCCCGCTACAAAAGTTAAAAGCATCCCCCTATATCATCACCAACATGACATTTTATTAAATACATTTTTTTGAGACATTTCATCAAACACATGGCTAATGGTAAAAAAAATTACAAAATTTTAGTTTTATTCTCACCGTGATTATCGTAACTTTCTTCGATATGTGAATTTTACTATCCGGCAACACAACCAAGCTCCGCATGCTATCAAAATGAATATCGAGGGGTGGAGGTGGGTGTGCGGGTCCGGAATCTTGCATACATCTCTCTATTACCGTCTTGCGATTTTGGCGTCGGGTAGTGTGGTTAAAATCTTCCATTTATTTTTGTGTCGGTGTGATTTATAATCTTGTAAGACTCTCTTCGTTTGCTTGATTATGGGTTGTATGAAATGATAGGAGAAGTGTTAATGAAAGAAAGGGGAAAGGGAAGTGAAGTATGAATTAAAGAAAGGTGAAAGAGAAGTGAAGTTTGAATGAAACATAAACCAGACTCTAGGCGTTGAACCGTTCAGCGCCTAAGGAAATAACATATGATTTGGCCTTAGTGTTAGGTGCTGAACCGTTAAGTGTCCAAGAAAAAAACATATGATTTGACTTTTTTAATGTTAGGCGCTGAACCGTTAAGCGCCCAAGAAGAAAAACGTAATTTGCTATTGGACCAAAATTGTATGCTATTCTGGAATACCGGTAAGTTAAATCGGAATCTATGGATCAAATTTGGTACAATGAACGATAAAATTCGTTGTAAAATCACGCACATAAAAATCTAGCATGGAAAAATTGAACTTGAGAATTTATCAAAATATTTGGTTTTATAATGTTCAAATCGAGCTTACCACCAGTAGTGTTGAAAGAGCTCTTGTTGGTGTGAATAGCAGAGTAATTACCCAAGTCTAAATCAATCTTGATGGTATAAGAAACACTGTAATTCTTTGTCTCCTTCTTGCATGTAGTATTGTGAACACATCTTAGATCTCTATTTACTTGTACTACTATTATATTCATCATTAACCCCACACGCACACCCAAAGCGAACATAGAGAAAACTAAAAAACAAGAACATCAGGATATCTTAGTTAGAGCCATGGATGGAAAAGAAACACAGCCCCAAAGTTGTATTGGTGAAATAATGAATTGGGGGAGAAAGATTGGTGATTATATAAGAAGGTAAAAATAACTTTGTTTCTGTAACAGAGACAACTCCATTTACACCATAAATTAAAGATTTTCCTTTTTTTTATAAGTTTCCATGCGTGTGAGTGTAAAAGGTTTTGATATCTTTGCATTATGGAAAGTTTCCTTGAGAATAATACCTAATGGGTGGGGTTCAGTATTAGGATTTGCATTATTATTTTCTCCATTTTTCTAAAAAATTTGGTAGACACCATTTTCCATATCAATTCCTTGGATCCCAAACATTATTGGGCGAAAACCATCGAGTAAATTCATCCTTTTTTATTCTTCGACATTTGGAATGATCAAAAATATTTTTCAGAAGGTCTGGTCAAAATTAATACATTATGGTGAAGCTTGACAAAACTAAAGATGTGACCTCTTTGATGAAGGTTGTTCTTAAAGATGTAGGGGCTTAATCTCATAGAGGGGAGACCGAGATCTTACACCAAGGGGATTAGGCTCGACTTGGGATCTTCACAAGTATCAAGAATAACAAATAGGAAAATATACTATGCAAACATACTTGCGTGGAGTTTATGAATTGGTATTTTCCACGACCTCTAATGAGGATTTAAATGAGACTGTGTATATATAGATAGGAGTATAGATTTCGTGTCAGGGAAGACTTAAATATCGAGTTTCTATGAGTGCTCGAAGGTTCTCTTAACTCTTGTATGAGGTTCATGGACAAAGTTTTTCTAACCCCCTCATGGTGGTTTTCCTCTCCTATTTATAGGAAATAGGAAAATATGAGTCACTACAAAAGGGTTAAGTTACATGTATATCCTCTTTGGCAGCTGTCCCATAAGGAAGTCGGTTCTGCCATAATTATCTGCTAGGTTGTCTGCTGAGTCGTCTGATTTTGACAATATACTGATATGGGCGAAGCTTTATTGAATTTGAATGTAGGTTTTCTGTAGGTTTTAGTTGATGTATGAGTTCCCTGATCTTCAAGCTACACGATAGGCTTCGACGTTGTCTTCGAGTATTCAGCTTGTCTTGGCTGATTTGTGAGCACACTAGGCTTCAAGTCTTGCGGTAGGCTTTGATGTAGTCTTCGAGTGTTCGGCTAGTCTTAGAAGGCTGTAAGGAGGCTACTACATTTGCCCCCTCTCAGCTGGAGCCTCAGAAATTATTACAGATGGCGCGTGCGGAGAAAATTGTTATGCATGGGAAGTTGTACAGTGGATTGGTATGAATGTGCCCATTTCTGAGGGTACTAATGTTGATTATGCTGATTAAGGGATCATTAATGCCCACTTAATCAAACTATAAATGGGGTGGTTAAGGAGTGGGTTTGATTAACTCTTTTTCATCTTCTTCATTAAATCAGAACGGCTTAACTTGTTAACAGGAATAAAGACTCACTATTAGCAACGGTTAGAAGTGAAGGCGGTGTTTGTGAAGGCCAAGTACGTCGAGCTGAGAGGAGAGACATGGGGGCCCGCTGCCTAACCTCGTTCATCTGCACCGGGAAGAAGTGACCGATATCGAGCGAGAACAAGTAGAGGCGTTCATGTTCTAGTGAGGAATGTTCAGCACCACCTCCTTACAGTGACCAAGCGTTTGACTTCATTGAGGGAATTGGCAAGACGGTTGGTAGAGGCTGAGGAGGGTGGTGGTGTGTGTTATTGTATTGGGAGAACTGCCCGGTCCGTAAATAATGCAGTGAGGTGCTTCTTTTTTGTGGTTGTGGTAGTTGCTGTTATTATTGTTTCTGACTTCTTTTTTTTTGAATGGGACATATAATTCTTGTTTTCCTCCTATTTGGTAAGGACGCATTTTTGTTCGAAGGTAAGTAGGTAGATAGAGGTTCAATTTGAAGTTTAGAATTATCACAATTGGGTGGGTTCGAGAATTGAAAGTAGGTTTGATTGTTCGGACTCAAAAATGTGCTCTATGGTTGGAAAAATATGATAAACGCGATTATTCGATAAAATAAGATCGATTAGTGGTAGTCAAAAATATTCTCGATGTCTTGGAAAAATATGATAAGCTCGATTACTCAATAAAATAAGCTCGATTAGTGGTAGGCAAAAATATGCTTGATGTCTTGGAAAAATATGATAAACTCGATTATTCAATAAAAGAAGCTCGATTAGTGGTAGTAAAAAATATGCTCGATGTCTTGGAAAAATATGATCATTTCTAGTGATTTAAAAATAGAATAGGCTCGATTGCTAGTTCTTCTGCATTTGAAGTGCATTGTCATAGGTATTGGGGGTCTTCGAGTGCCAGAACCTGACAACATTAATGGCAGAACTGACATATGGGACCGTACGTGCCTTGAGCAATACGCTAGGTAGACAATAGTCAGTTCATGTCAGGATAGGTACAGTATGATTATTTTCCACATGACATACTTAAATGAGTCCACGTGTGGGGTTTGGACATGAGGAGTGTTTTCCACCCGAAATTTGATTTTCGAGGTATTGGAAAAAACTAAAGGGTAATGTCGATGAGTGAGATGGTGATCAAATGTTTGATATGTGGATATTTCCCCATTTTTCAGAGGATCGAGAGGTAAAGGTGAAGAGGAAAGCTTGTGAATGTGTAGTTGTCGAACGCTCATATAGGCAGGGGAAATTTGTAAAAAATGGTTATCTAAAATTATAGAGGGCAGTGGGAAAGGTAAGAGATTGGGTCTAGCGGGGGTAATGATGGCAGTTTTTGGAAAACTGGTGCGGTTTATTTAAGTATGAAGAGAGAGAAAAAAAAAGGACAAGAAAAAAATAGAGAGGAGAAAGAAACGAGAAAAGCTACCATTGCGGTTGTTCTGAGGAGGAGAGCTGTTGTGGATTTCAAGCTTGAGGCTCCATTATTGCTGTGGATTGGGATCTTGAGGTTTCATTTTTGCAAGTTACTTTGCTGCAGCTTCTTCTTTTCTTGTTTGATAATTTGTTGCGGTGGTATGAATAAAAGCTTGGTGTCTGCCATTAATGGTAGGTATGTGGGGAAGGGGTAGGGATGGATACAGGTAATTTGGAGATCCTTTGAAGTTTAACTTCGGAATGGTATTAGGTTTGGGTGTAGAGTAGTGGGTGATCAACCGTGTGTGCCAGCCTTCGAGTCTGGACTGTGCACTACTAGAATAATGGTCAATGGCCACTGCTCTGGCCATGGCTAATACCATTAGCCACGGGTATACCCGTGCCTAGTGTCGTGTCAACTGGTGGTGTGGCTAATGCTCAGGCACGAACTTGACCGTGGCTAATGAATCAGATATAGCCACGGATAGTACCGTGGCTATTTCGTGGCTATTAATGTACATTGGACACATTATAAACCGTGGCAAATGGCTCCATTGACTAGGAACTTTCCCACGTAATGTCCCGTGGCTAATACCTGTCAATCACCACCATAATATTTGTGGCTAACGTATGTTAATTACCACAATTTTGTGTGTGGCTAATACTCGTTATTTACTACAAAACTAGCCATGGCTAAAGTCATTTTACAAAAAAATAAAATATTTTTATATATATATTTCACATTTGTACAGTCATTACAATCACTCGAAACCCAAAACAATAAACACCCAAAGAAGACAGATTCATACATTTGACTCAGGTAGCAAAGGCCTTCTACATTTCTTCTTCTCAGGCGTCTCATGAACTTGGGTTTTCAGTCCGTATGTTTTTAACTAAAAGTTCTCGAATGCCTCTGAAATTACTTCCACCTGTAAAACAATATAGACAGATATAATAGATGTTCAAAACTAGAAAGAAAGCGAATACATATGAATGGATTTTTCTTACGAACCAGTTCATGTTTCTTAGAATAGACTCTCACTATCATATCTTCATTACATATGGGCAGCAAGTGACTAGTGCGGTTATCTGCTATAGAAAACATCTCCCAGCTGTCATAATCCTATAAAATCCAATCAGTCAAAAATTGATATCTCGACAAAAATGTAGAGCATAAAACCAAACAAATAAAGTCTGATTTGGAAAAGACAAGTGAGCTTGGTGTACCTTGAAATTTTTGACCCTACAGTGGTACATAAAATGTGCACAAAAAAAAAAATGGACAGGTTAATACCTAAAATTGGAGTGTTTAATTAATTCACATAAATGAAATCAGAAAATGTTTTCAAATACCTCTCCAAAGGGTTCTGTCTTCCATGAATCAAATTGATCTTGACATTGCAAACAGCAAGATCTTCTTCCTTTAATGTGACCCCACTGGCTTTTTACAAGCACAAAGTGGTAATTACTGCAACTCAATACTTAAGCCAGGTTAAAACAAATTGTAATAAGGATATCTTTTAAGACCAAAATTTAATATGCGTTCTTTTCTTCAACAATGATGTCATCATTGCCTTTCAAAAAACGTAAAATGATGTCATCATAAGAACACCACCATACGTTTTTAAGATATATCACTCTTATCTTTTTATCGTACATTGATAAACGACATGATAGTTCGCCAATATATTGCATACTTTGAACCACAATCTAGAAACTTGAGCATTGATCAAGAAAAAATTGTAGAAGTACCTGCAAACAAACAATATCTTGTGGGGTGATGTCTTCGAAGAACTCTAGCTGATCCTTTGGAACAGCATATTCATTACAAAACTACCACAAAGAGCACATTTAGTCCAATTGAAGATATTGAAGTGTTGCAAACTAAAGAAGAGGTTAGTACAGGCAACTCTGAAGTTTTAACTCTTATGCAGGCTTCACAAGAACAAATACTAGAGAAAGAATACAAGATCACAGAGGATGAAGAGAGTCAAGAACTAGCATTAGCCAAGCAAGCTAAACTAGAAGTGATTCTACCCACTGCAGAAATAACTGAGACCATTAATGATGTTGAAAGTCTTACAGAGAGGGTAATATATGTGTAGGCTACATTTTTACAGTTATTGAATACTTACATACATTGATTGGCACTTTATATATTATGCAGGCTCCTGAAGAAGACATCATTAAGAAGGAAGCCGAGAAGCTGAACGAGGACATTATTCATGAAATTATATGTATGCACAAGGACAAAGAATTACAAGTATAAACTAATAATTCTCAACAAAATACTAACAGTCTTTAGCACGGAAGCATATTTCATCACCCATAACCCGCATTGTCTCCATTAACCTGCAACTGACAAAGAAAAGCAGTTCAATCGGTCAAAATAAAGAATAATTATCATTTACAAAAGCCTTTTGAAAAAGTGTAACTTTACATACTTGACTAAAAATCTTACTGTTGAATTTTCAAGCTGCCAAGCACAAACGGATCTTAGAAGTAAATTAAATGACTTTTACAATATATTTCATGTTATTATACAGTTTGATCAGATTTTGATTATTTCAAGGTATCTCTAAATGTTGCTTCCGATGATATGACTAGCGAGTACACTTTTCAATGAAGTTGGACTATCGAGTACAGGCTGTACAGCCTTGAATTTCTAATCTCAGACCTAATTAAGGCTATTGGCTTTTTAAGCCGTCTAAAATATTTGAATCACTTGCCTCTGAAACTGGAAATTGCAACCTAATCCACAAGCTCGGGAATCACGAACAATGTAATCAAACCTACATACAAAACCAGAAAACAAGTATCCAATTTATAGCATAACCTAATACAAAAAAATATCACAAGCCAGAGAAATAATACTAGAAGTGAAGAATGACTTACTTGTCTACGTCTATTCCATTGCGACCATTTGCAACTATATCATACAAGAATTGTTTCTTTGTTGTACTTTACATTAAAATCATCAAATTGGAAGAAAAAAATGATAGAACTCCTAGGACGCCCACGAAGAGTAAAGTAGAAGAAAATTATATGGTTTAGAGATGGCCTACTTCTGACAATGCCATTTCAGAGCTAGAAAGCATCATTTCCTGCCAACAACATAAAGAGGAAAAGAAATATCACAGACATCTGAGGGCGGGCCATGATGCGGTATTATGCTGAGGTTTTAGAGCTGCAACAAAATATATAAAGAACGTTATTTTAAGCCCTTAATATTTTCAACCAAATTTCTATGTGTCCCCGACCGATAATGATCCACCCGAAACTTGTTCTTAAGTTAGGCAACCCATTGTGACCACCCTTGTACAAACAGAATCTTTGTAACCTATATCTTTGAGCAGACCAGTACGGATATAAACGTGTAAATGAAACCCAACATAAATAGTATCAAAACTGATTCAACACAAAAGGTACAAAATCAGAGTCCTTTTACCTTGAGTTTGCAGATGGTCTGCCTGCATTGGATCAGAGATTACAGCTGCAGTTTGATCCTCTTTTGCCAATATAGTCCAATGCAACCTACAACACTATAGGAAGCACATAATCATTGTAATTGAGCACATCTACTATCATCACAGAGTGAACATCATGAGCAAACAATCACAGGAAACAAATGATCTTTACAAAACTAAGAATGGGGAGGCAACATATCTATTTTAATTAAGCTCATTTAGAACAACATGATCACCTTCCCAGCGCCTAAGAATAGCTCCACACCCCCTGTAGCACCTAAGGATCCATCTGTATTCAATGCATAACAGTTTGTAGGAGGCTTGAGCCATTTGCATGTAGCAGGTTTAGGAACAGTCCACTGAGCATTTAAACTCCAGGCTTCAAATTTGCCTTTGGGGTGAAAGGTTTATTGCACAGTCATATTTCTCAACCCAGGACCTCCTTCAACAGAAAAGCAACATGTCTCCCAACTAATCATATGAGCAGTGTATCCAGTATTAGTACCTGATCAGAGAAAGTGCTTACAAATACTATTTAACAAGCTGATGGTTGACTGGGGGAGAATGAAACTAGAGCTCGAGTAAATATGTATCCCATGAAGAACAGATTTCAACAACACTAATCTTCTAGCATAAGATAAATGTCTGTCTACACTTCCAGGAATTGACTCTTTGGTATAACTTCTCTACAAGAGGCAAATAGTAACTGGCTTTAAGTCTTGTAGAGACCATAGGCAGACCAAGGTATTTAACAGGGAGACCATAGTCCTTTAGACCATAGTCCTTTAGGCCTATTTCTTCCAAAAAATCTAGCGAGCCTGATATTGCAAAGATATACTCGCAATTTTGTTGATTTGGCTTTACATCTTGGCTAATGTAATGTAGACTCTCTAACAAATATAAAATCAAAAAAATATGTACCACCCAATTAAGCTGGAAACACCCTCCTTTCCATAATAATGTCCATTATGAAATGTAATTACTGAAGTATCTAAACAAAATGACTAATATTTTTTTCTCAAATTAAGAAACTCCAAATCTGAAACCGAGAAAACATATAGAATTGAACTAACCTGCAAACTGTGAGACTTTTGCAACATTGGAGATGGAATCCCCTAAAAGCAAATGATAAAAAGTCAAAATCCAATTCAAAATTGAGATCAAGTATAAAAGCCCCAGTCGTGTATGAGATCAATTACCTTCTTTAAGGCAATATTCTCAGATGTCACTTTAAAACGTCCTCTTTGCTGGACTACCGACAGTTTTCCTTTTTCATCGAAGTCGTCGCTATTTGATACTGCATAAGTTGTTTGGGTTCAAAAATTACAAATAAATGAGAGAAGATAGGACGGGTAAAACATCAATGTTACTGTTACCTGAAGATCTAGATGCTTTGGTAGGAGTTCCTGAAGTTGTATCACCCACCATTTGGGGAACTTTAGGCGCCATAATGTTGCAAGTCACCCCTGGCATTTGCTGCTTTTCACTAAGAAAGGATTTTTTTTTATTGAGACGCTTTATAATAAAATTTTATAGTACATCAACCATTATAATTTGTCAATGAATATATTTTAGATGAGAACAAGGGATACAAAAATTATAAGTTTGAATCAATAAATTTGTTAGCAAAATGACTATTCTATGTCATATCATAGATCAGCAAGCTACAATCATACAGAATCTCAAAGAGAAAGTGAAGTTCAAATCACACCTATCTCCATTCAACGAGCGAAGGTCTGGTACATGCATGGCTGATGAAGTCTTGCTAGAAAAATGGACAGCCTTACCCTCAAAATGCTTTCCGTTCATATCCAATTTAGAATTTTCTCTGCAGCCACTTTTAATATTATGATCATCTTGATGTTGCACGCACTCCTTCATATCTACATCACTTTTCGCATCAACACTTGAATCATCCTCAGATTCATCACATTTACCTCTGGAAACAAAACAACAGTGATTTCATAAGTGTCATAATTACAAAGACAAGAAAGTATAGGTTGTAGCTTTCAGAAATATACTTGATGTTGTTCGTAGTTAGATCATCTGATAGATGACCTGGTATATTCCTCATTACATCACTGCTTTCCTACAAAATGATGTCATTATTAACCCTTGCTAATTACAAAGGTGTTTATAAAGCTAATAAGCAAATGAACTAGGAACTTACATTATCTGTAACATCTGTACTGCAGTGGTTCATGATAGTGGGTGAGCATTGTGATTGCTTTTCTTGGGTATCAAGTGCAAATAAAGAATATCTACTCCCTCGATCACTATATGAGATTGACTTTTCTATATCTTGAATCTGAAAAAAACATAAAAAGGAGCTTTAGTGGCGTGTAGACGTGAACAATCAGAATGAGTTGTAGAATGTGAGTTTAAGTGATGATATAATTATACCAGTGATGCCTGTGCCTTTAGGTCTTCAATATTAAAATTTCAGGCACTAAACGGAAGACGGAGATCTTTCTTTTCTGAATTAGATTACTACCATCTTTCTTTTCTGAATTGGATTACAGGCACTGAACGTAATAAAAAGTTATAGAAAAGAGAAATCAAACAAGACTACAAAGTAACATTTTGTTATTTCCTTAAACGTCTTCGTTTTTTCGGCCTTTCTTCAACAATAATATCTTCGGGATGGTGAAATATTTTTTCCTCATTAGTATAAATTTCCCTATTACTAGGACCAATATCAGAGTCAGATAAAACACGTTTGTCAGATAAAAGGCATGCATCGTCATCAACATAAACCTTTGATGGAACCTGTAGAACTACGTACCAATCTAGATCATTTGAATCCTGAGAATAGAATACTTGTATGGCATGTTCAGCAAGAATAAATGGTTCATCAACCATATGATCGGATCTAATTAAGTTGGACAAATTAACCAATGTTAAGTTTGCTTCTACATCCACTTTAGCACCATGGTGTATAATCTTAGTCCAACCCATCTCGATATTGAAGTTCGATGATGTCCTCTAGAACCCATAGTATATAGTAGATTCTTCCTTTGTATTTTTAGCACTACAACTAGATCTGAAGGTGGTCATAGCACTAGTGCTAACCCCGCTATTTTGATATTGTTTTGTTGCTTCGTAATCTTTGGTCACAAACAAGAACCCGTTGATGCAATACTTTTTGTATCGATTAGCGTAATATGATGGCCCTCTTACAATATCAGCAAAATTTATATCGACATTTTTCGCACTTTGTAACTGCAAAGAAAATTACATAATGCAAAATAATTTGGTAATCCAGTTTTTGAAACATTTGTTTGACATGATTATACTTTTATTTACAACACATAAATCTTACAACTTTTAAATGTACCTACTTTTTGAACCAAGGTATGAACTCTTCTTCACTAGGAATTTTATATTGTCCTGACCTCTTTCCCATTGCTAACTTATGGAGCTTTATGAAGTTATCATGTTCTCTAAGTATCAAAATATAAAAACAAATTATATTCCGAATAAAAGGATAACTATTTATAAATATTCGTGAATGAATATATACCTTTTCCAACTATTATAACAAGGTTGACTATTTAACACCCACATGCGAGCTTGTTCGTATTCAATACCTTCTATGATAAACTCTTGGCTGGAGCCAACTGGTCTGCCCTCATCATCATTTTCATTATAGTCGACAACATTGAGTAGATCGGGAGGAGCGGAAAGAGAACGATCCAAAGACTTCTCCAATTTTGTTAGGATGTTTGAATTTCCTAGACCTTTATACTCAGCGCAATATGTTAAAGTTTCTTGTAAAAGATATGCATGCACAATACAGCCTTCGGGGAGGGCTTTATTCATGACATTATCTTTGAATGTCTTCATTCACCTTTTAAAAATATAAACAATTATAGTACAATTTTTATTTATATATAAAAATAGAAGTTTGAATAGTTTAAAAATACCTTCTCAACTTCACATAAAGTTCTTCTCATACCCGCATCGAGTTTCGTAAGCGTGTTAACATCAATTGTTTTTGAACAAAGTGCATTATAGAAGTTTAAAAAGCTTCTGATTATATCACGGATTTCTTTCCTATTTCTAAAGGCATGTTGAAGCAAAATAGGAAGTAAATGTTGCATCAAGACATGGTAATCATGAGATTTCATGCCCTTCAACTCCATGTTATCTCTTGAAACAATATTTTTCCAATTACTTTTAAAACCGAACGGAACACGGAGATCTTTCAAAGTTTGTAAGAATATTTTTTTCTCATCCTTCCGTAACCAAAACCAACCCGGCGACATGACTTCCTTCCCATTATGAGTTTTTTGCCATAAATTCTTTTTGGTTTTCAGTCGCTTTAAATCCCTACGAGCATTAGGGCCGTCCTTCGATTTGTTTGAATTCATCATAAGTGCAAGTAAAATCTCGCAATCATTCTTCTCGATGCGCATGACGTCCAAATTGTTACGAATATGAATATCCACCTAGTAGTCAAGATCAAAAAATATTGATCGCTTGGAAATGTATGTCGCAGGATCAAACTCATCAGCTTCACCTAGTGCTATATCCTTTTTCCTTGCTTTTACTGTAGGCTGTGCTTTCCCCAATTTTACATCCAACTTAGAAGTCATTTTTTCTACATCTTTCCCAAGCAAACGAGAAGGTGGCTCTATAAGTTCTTCTGTTTTATCAAAGGTACTGGCCTTAGTGTCCTTTCTAGCCTCATCAGTATTTGGCAACCATCTTCTTTGTTTAGGATACACATTTTTCTTTCCATAGTGAAGCCACATGGAATCTTTATTCGGACCGCAACATGGGCAGGTGAATTCTCCCTTTGTCTTATAACCGGAGATATTTCCATATGCAGGAAAATCGTGGATTGTCCATAACAATATTACACGCATGTTAAATTTTTTGCATGTGAATACATCATATGTCATAGACCCTTCTTTCCACAATTGTTTTAATTCAGCAACTAATGGTTGCAGGTAGACATCGATGTCATTTCCTGGTTGTCGGGGACTGGGTATTAGCAAGCTCAACATTATGAACTGTGGTTTCATGCATAAATTTGGAGGGAGATTGTATGTCAGACACATGACAGGCCAACAACTATGTGGCGACCCAAACATACCAAATGGACAAACACCATCTGTTGCTAGCCCTAATAGAAGATTATGTTTTTAAGCGGAGAAATCTTTGTACCTTCTATCTAAGGCCTTCCATGTTATAGAATCTACAGGATCTCATATTTTTCCATCTGGTAATTTTCCAGTTGAATGCCAACTTAAGTCTTTTGCCACCCGTGGTACACTACAAAAGAGGGGGGAAGACACAAATTGTATGTATTACAATTTTAGTATTAGACCTAATTGATTAATTTTAATAAATAAAACTATAACCATAAAAAATAATCATACCTATACATCCTTTGTAGCCTCGGTGTTATTGGAAAATATCGCAGTACCTTAGAAGAAACTTTTGTGCCTTCTTTATCTCTAGAGGTACCACATGTCAGACAATTGGTCTTCAAAGCATTTTCTCTCTAGTATAAAATACAATAATTAGGACAAGCATCGATATTTTCAAAATTAAGACCAACTTGAGATATTATCTTACTAGCACGATAGCTATTGGTTGAGTTTTTGCTTCCTGCTGGTAGTACTTCTTGAAATAACTTTAGGAGATCTGTAAAACTGGTTGCAGACCAATTGTGCTTAACTTTCAACTTGTATAATTTCATGATGAAAATTAACACAGTAAAACCTTCACATCCAGGATATAATGTTGTCATGGCCTCTAGCCTATTTTTCTTAAGCTCTGCAGTGGAGTCGTCTTCACTTGGTTCTTGATATTCACTCGATACATTGGCCACCCCACCTTCTAAAATTGAATTTATCATATCACCATTGTCTGGAATTACTGGGTTACCTATATTATTACCCGAGTCATCCATGAATATCTCATTTTGGTGTTGCTCGAACAATTCTACATGCTCAATATCCTCATGAATTTCTTTTTCGCCGTGCGCATACCAAACCTTATAGGTTTCTGTGAATCCATCTCTGACTAAATGTATAATAACATTGTCATAAGAAATCGGAATTATTTTGTTTCTGCAGCACTTACATGGATATGTAATGGTTCCAGTATCAGGAAGGTGATTCTGCGCAAAATCTATAAAGGCGTACATGCCTTTTATAAATCCCGCGTCAGGATGTCGAAGGTTTATCCAACTCTTATCCATGGAACGAGCTTTCAAAGTATATATTGTGCAACAAAAACACACAAGAGTTTCCCGTGCCTTTGTTTTCTTCTATAAAAGAAGAGGAAATAGTAAGAAGGTGCATGATAAGAAGGGGAAAAGACAAAGAAACTAGAAACAAGCCAGCATTAGCAATAGTAGTAAAAGAACCAGCTTAAGTGGAGTATCTAATGTATACTAAAAAATCAGAGTCCCAACTAAGCTCACAAAGCAAAACCAGCCTATTGTATATAATAGTTTAGACCATATAAGAATATAATTATACCATTGGCTACATATTACATATTTTTTAGATCAAAATAAAATTGTCAAGCCTTGGATGGAAGTCATAAGTCTGACCTAAGTCAAGCAAAACCTGAATGCAAATCTTACATTTTTCAAATCTTAAAAGTGTAAGATGTAGCGCTTGAAGTTTTTTGCTAGACCTACAGTTGAAAAGAGGACTGGTAATGGTCAAAAGATCTCTATTTTGCAAATAGCTCACAATGCTAAAAAAAACCCACCCCATGAAGACTATTTTAAAACTGGTGCTTTTTGCTTTCTAATGCCTAGCTGAACGTGGGCTATTCTTGATTCATTGCTTTCTAGTGCCTAGCTGAACAAAGAAGTGCCACCACGTAGAAAGATGCATTTTAACGGTGTTCTACAGCCAGCTTACGGGGCCCTAGAGTAGTGGTTGTGTCTTGGGAGGCAGTCTATCTTGGTTGGTTAGCGGGGCAGAAAGAAGAACCCTTAATGAACCTACTGAAGTTAAAATAGCAACTGATAATTTACCAATCCCTCATAACATTACAGATGGTACAATCTTATTACTAGCTAAACTACAACATGCTGGCACAACTAAGAAAACATGAGTCTTACACTTGAAATCTTCAGGGGGCATCAAGTTCTTTCTGTAGCTCCAGTTCATGGCTTTCAGTGCTGTTTGTATGCTTGGCAACCTTGGTATCTAACTTTCAACGACATCTTTTAAATCAACAAGTTTTGCTTCAAGAGTTTTTATCTCCCCACTCATACGAGCTTGTTGAGCTAAAACTTCATTGCATTCCTTTGAATCATGTTCTGATCCGTAGACGAGCTTTTTAAGTCGCTTCAGTTTAATACGTAAGAAGTGCACATCCATTCCCAAATGCTTGAAACCTTTCAAACACTTTTCCCATGCATCAAATTCATCACTGGTGGTGCTAAGATTGCAAGCTTTAATACGATCGGCTATTATAACAGTTTTTGAAATAATCCCATCGACCAACTCACGGTTGCCCTGGGGTAAATTTTTGTGAAGGAGGTCCTTCTGACTGCTGCATAAGTCAGAGTACTTAAGCCAGATGTGTTCTGAGAGCTTCGAGTTCTGTTTCAATCCATCTACTACAGTTAATATACACTCTGTGTCTAGATTTCCCCGTAAAATGGTACCTCTTGAAACTTTCGAGCCAGGATCTCTCTTGCTGATTTTGGGTTTTTCTTCCTCTAGTCCAAATCGGTTGACAAAGGAGTCTTACGACATTTCCGTTTAGTTTATTCAGGAGTACTTAGTCTCTTCGTGCGCTTACATGGAGCGCTTTGCTTAGCCTTAACATTCAAAGAGCATAAGCCAGGACCCTTATTATCTCTAGAAGAACCATCTGTCCTTATTATATACACCTTGAATTTAACATCCTCGACTAACTGAAAGACTAAAACATCCCCTTCAATTAGTTTGTGAGCAACGACGAATATTCTCCATCCAACACTAACTGCCAACGCCTTAACTATATATTTCACTGTGTATTCTTCATCTTTCACATCAACCGGAGTAATCATGATATTATTTTTTGGTAAGTGTGAAGCACAAAATTTTGAGGGAAGAGCCAACCAGAAACTGCCACTAACGTTTGATGGGAACATAGCTTTCACAAAGTGGAAAAAAGGAAAAGATGCTTCAGTTGACTGATATATATTATGATGCTTTAGATGCACCCAAAAGTGGTAAAAAGGTTATCATTCCAAAGAATTTGATGGCCAAAAAATTTCCACATTTCATGAAAAAGTGGAATAGTTATAACTCCAAATTTATTTTGGGACAAATTCACGATAAGGTGAAGTCCTTCCAGTCATTGGAGATGCAGTCAAAAGAAGTATGGAAACTTCCGTGTTTCAGTGGGGAAGTTGAAGAATCCTGCTTGTTGTTATGGAAGGGTCATTATGACCAGTACAAAACTTAAATGAAACACGCCCTGGAACTTGATCAGGAAATAAAAAATGAGGCTGCAAACGGAGTTATACAGAAATATAAACAAATATTATATGGTGCTGCGGAGTTTGAGGAGAGTCCTCAAAGTTAAGAATAACTCTTCAATGAGGCTCTTTCTATCTATCAAGTCAACTATGATTATGCAAACGAGGCCAACGATGTTGGTAAATGCGGATTCGCTTGGAAAATTGCTGGCCGAGCCCTCTGCGTACTTTATGCCAATGCAAGACGAAGATGTCATTGTCTGCTCAAAATCTATTCTACATGAAATATTAAATTAGTGTGTGAATAAGCTTGCATTATTGCTTGTATTAACTATTCAGACAATGAAATGAAGTTGCCTTACTATTTATTCCTGATGGTTCTCTTGTTATGAAACTTTTCCTTTCTTGTGTTGCATATAATTTTGTACTACTAGAAGCATCCTCTATACTCTTTCGTATTCAGTTTTTTTTTTAAAAAGGATCTCCTAAAGGAATGATCTTGGCACTAATGAGAAATATTGCTATTCTCTTGTAGTTTTTATGCAAACGACATACCCAGTAGGGTATATGAAATAGGGAAAACAAAGGTTCCATTTCCAAGTGAACAACCAATGAATGTGTACGCGACATTGTGGGATGGAAGTGACTAGGCCACGACAGGTGGGCGCATCAAGGTAGACTGGAAGCTAGTGCCTTTCACTGTATTATTTCCCGACTTTAATATTGATGGATGTGTGTGGTCTGGGATTGGCTTAACTACCCCTTGTTCAACCTCTTACAAACCTAAATGGATCGACCAAAAACTTACCCTTAGGGAGATATAAAAATTGGCATGGGTATGAAAGAATTACATGTACTATGATTACTGCACCGACCCCAATAACCATAGTCCTCCTTAACGTTTTGGCCAATTTTGATCTCTGGGTAATTACTTTATGTTGTAGTATAATAAAAGTGCAGTGATTTGATCTCTTTTATCCTAATTCGAGTATGTCAACTTCTTGTAAGCACAAGTTGGAATCCTTCAAACTATGGCCCAATTATGGTACATTATATATATCCCCCATTCTACATATTATTACGCTGACTAATATTATCCTCCAAATCATTTATACGTGATAATCACGCCATGAAGCTAATAGGATTGGTTGATAATGTATATGCAGGAAAGCATGGATACAGTTAAAACACAACTCTCTTCCCCTGATGAAAGCAAGGATACAGGAAAACATGGATACCATTAATACCTGATGAGAGTTGCTTAAAAAACACAACTCCCTTCCCCTTAAATCTCTTAGCAAGCACAATTAAAACAGTCCCAGGTGGAATACTTTCCCTAATTTCACACAAAAACAACCACAAATATCAAAATCAAATCAAACAAAAATAACCCAACATAAAAAACAACTAAAATTTTCAAAATCGAACCTGAGCTTGGTGGATTAGGTAGCTGCCCCCACAGAGAGAGATGTCATGGCTCTAATTAGAAGTTGTATCTTACCTCAGTGAGATTGGAGATTCGGAGAGAGAGATATGATCGAAGATTTTTGGGAGAAATTAGGGCAAGTAATTTGGGAAAAATTTGGGAGAAATTCGGAGAGAGAGATATGATTGAAGATATGGCTTAAACCTTACAACTAAAGTGGGAATAGAGAGTTTAGAGGGAAATTGAATTTTGGATCCCGTATTTTTGAAGTTATTGGCCACGGTTTGGCCACGAACAAGAATTAAAGCCACCAAAAAGAAATAGTTATATGTCTTTAGCCATAAATTTTTGGGTTTGGCCACGGTAAGGTTTGTGACATTTAGCTATTGTTGGTGCTGTGGCTAAAATCAATATAGGCCGTGGCTGTTGGTCCATTTTCTAGTAGTGGTGGTTTGCCCGATGAGTAATAGTGACTTAGTTGCTAGTAGTATGTACTGTCGAGGGTCTTAACTTGAGCATCTTGAGTTAACTTGTTCCCTATTTTTTGTAGAAAATAATGCGTACCCGTAAAGCTTCGAGGATGAGGCTAATAGACGAGTTCGATGATTTTATAAATTAGCTGAGTATTTTGGGTCGAGGTGTGGAGAGGAGTAGTAGTGTCAAAGAGTTGTAGATCACAACCGATGTTCCCCTAGCGGTGATGGCACCTAATGAGAGTACGGTAAAATGAAGCTAGAAGAGGGCACGGATGGTCAGAGAGAGCAACGAGGAGGAGAAGGAGGTGGTGATTAACCGTTCTAGGGATAAAAGAGAGGACAAAGATAGAGAAGAGGATGGGGAGGGTGGAAGTGAGGAAGGTGATTAAGAAACGGATGATGATAACTCCATATTTGGAGATGTTTCTCCGTATGAGCAAGCTAGGGTGGGTCGATTCATGGTGAAACATAATCTTGTTGGAAAAGGGATTGTCCTAGTTTCGTGTGGGTTGAAGTATTCCTTCAAGGATGTACCCAGTGAAGGGATAATGGCGTTTAGGGGGAAAATTTGATTAGGCATGCGGAGGAACTGAACTTCTGGGATTTGGTGCCCTGCCAGATGAATGTGAATTTCAATGAGATGATGAAGGTTATCGAGGGTTTAAACTATGAGTTATTAGGCGAAGGGAGGCCTATTATAAAATGACAAGATGTTGTGGCATTCTACATAAGGAAAGGATATCCGAAGGTGGGGACTTACCACATACAGTGTCATCCTGAGAAGCCCAGGCTGTTTGATCTTTGCTCGATTGGACGTGGGTGGGATAAGGATTTGGTTGTGGTGAAGGGATATTTTGATTACGCCAATGGTGAAGTAGATATGGCTTTGACCCATAGGCTGCTTAATGCTAGTAAGTGTTTATTCGAGTATCTTATAATCCTTTATGCTTCGGCCGTGGCCTGACCTTGAATATGTCTGTATTACAGGTCTTGTAAGTAGAGTGCTAGATAATACTCGACATTATCTGGGCGACCTGATCAACGAGAGCGATGAACGGATAAATTGAGTTTTTCGAAGGTTGAGGATATCCTGGAAGAGGAGGAAGAAAATAAATACGCTGCTCAAGGGCCCTTTGAGCGTCACTGGACCTTTGAAGAGAAGGAAAAAATTTGCTCCCCCCTAAGAGTCGAGTGAGATGGACTACAATACTCTGACGCGGCCAAAGAAAAATTTTGTGCCGAGGCCCCGACGGGGGAATGCAAGTATGGGGGCTTCGCCCAACAGAGGTAGGCCAATTTTGAACACCCAGAAGGTGACCCGTGGAACACAAAATGGGAAGGGTAAGATGGGGGGAGAAGGATCGAGTACGCAGATGACTTAGCTTCGTAAGATGGCGCACGAGCAGATGGAAGGTGTGCCCACTATGTCTAAAAATGCATGACTTGCGACAAAGCATGAGAAAGCTGCTCGAGCGACGGCCGAGTCGATGGTAACTTTGTGTGCTACAAATCCCGATGAGGTGTGGCATGGGGCAAAGATGGTGTTACGGCAGGTAACTCTTGATGGCCTCCAATAAGGACGTCTTGGTTTGATTATTGTTACTGACCGCTGGAAGTATCTTGTGTTCTTTGTTATATAGATGCAGGCTTGGTTGTTTTCCTTTAGGAAGGTCTAGAAGGGGTTTAGTGAAATATTGAAAGAGTCGATAGATGGAGAGGAGCTCTCGAAAGGGACGATCATGTCCTTAAACGCCCGAGTGGCCGAAGAAAAGAGCTAGATGTTTCAGGCCCGAGCTGATGTGGCAAAGGAGAACTGGGGGAAGTGAAGCTGAAAGAGAGCTATGCCCAGTTTCCGGCAGACTTCAACTAGGAATGTTGTGTGACTTCATCCTTGAGGTAATTCATAGATGATCTTGGTTACGATCTAAAAATGTTCGAGCGTTACCTTTCGGATAAGCTTCTCAGCCCTGGTGACAAAGGTCTAGCGTAAGCAAAGAGGGTAGAGGCGACTACTAAAGTCAGAGATGCGCCAAATGTAAAGAATGTGGTTGTTGCACCTACTACTGGTGAGAACCCTCTTATTGCTGCTACTTCCCAGGAGGAGGATTGAAGTAATCCTTTTGTTTAAGGAGCCGTTGTGAAACTGTATTCTGGTGGGAACTCGCTGTTTCTTTTCCTATATACTGTTAAGTTTTTATAAAACTTTATTTTTTTTGTAGTGGGAGAAGCTGTTGTTTGAACTTGTCTGGTTTCGGCTTCCATAATTTAAGATTCTTTAATTATTGTTATTGGGTTCCTTTGTCCGAAATGTTATGAATGAAGTCTAAAATTTTATGAGGAATCTTTGAGATTGCCCCTAAGTATCAGTCAAGTCGAAGGGTAGACTTGATACTTAGGTTTGATCGAATGAAGGAGTTGATCGAGCTTCGAGGTCATACATGGGTTGTTATATCCACGCATTTTATCCTAAACAAAAATTGACATGGTCAGCTTCGAGGCCGCCCCCAAGTGTTTAGCCTTTCAACTATTCATGCCAATTGGGTTTGCCCAAATTAGGAACTTTGAGGTCACCCCCAAGTATCAGTCAGGTCGAAGGGTTGACTTGATACTTAGGTTTGACCAACTCAAGAAGTTCATTGAGGTGTTATATAATGGATAGATAGAGGAACTAAAAATTGTAAAAAAAGCCTTTTATTGATTCAAGATGCTTTGGTTACAAATGTGGTAGGTGTCTGGGGACTCTGTCTATTGTAGGAAACTAAATGCATCATGTTCTTGGGATTGGGTAGGGGTTATTTAGCCTCAGTTATGTGGCAGTAGGATCCTTTGTCTCTTTTATCATAAATGACATACGATCCTTCCCAAGACTCGGCTAGTTTGCCTGCATTTTGAGGTTTTGAGAAGGGTGCGACCCTTCGGAGCACCAAATCACCAATAGAAAATTTTTGAGGTCGAACCATATTCTTGTATGATTTCTTCAGAGAGAGTTGATAATGCCCAAGATTAGTTAGGGCTCGATCTTGAGTTTCGTGGATCTATAGTATGCTGCAGGCGAGTTCAAATTTGTTGTCTTCATCTGGGAGATCGGGGTCGTGGATTGGGACCTTGAACGGAGTTGGTAAAATTGCTTCGGTGCTGTAGGCAAAAAGAAAAGGAGTGTAACCTGTCCCTTTTCTTGGTGTTGTGCGATAGGCCTGGAGTATGTGCTGTAACTCTTGAGCCTATCTACCCTTCTTGTCATCGTCACATTTTTTGAGACCATCGACTATGGCTTTATTGATGGCTTCGACCTGGAAATTACCTTACGGGTAATAAGGCGTGGAGGGGGAGAGGATGACATTATACTTTTTGAGGAATGTTCGAACCGTATGGCCTACGAACTGTGGTCTGTTGTCGCATCGGATCATGCGGGGACAACCAAAACATGTAATAATATTCTCCCAAATGAATTTAATGATATTTTCTTCTCTATTTTGGCATAGTGGTATGGCTTCGACCCATTTTGTATAGTAGTACGTGACAACGAGGATGTCTTCCCTTTTACCCGAAGCTCTTGGGAAGGGGCTCACCAGGTTAATAAACTATCATTTAAATGGTCAAGAAATGTGGCTATAGTAGAGATCTTGTGAGGGTCTTTTGATGTCATGGGTGTGACATTGGCATTTGTCACTATGCTTTGTGTATTCTTCGGCTTGTTTCTTCATATTCGGCCAAAATAGGCCTTGCGCTATCGCGCAGAGCGCCATAAATCTATCGGTGGAGTGGGATCCGCAATTTCCTTCGTGCAACTCTGAAATGATGGTGGTAGCTTCTTGCTGTGATATGCATTTGAGGTATACTCTGTTTGGTGATTTTCGGTGTAAAACACCTTTGAGAATGGTGTACCTTCGACAATTTTCCAATAATGAAAACTTTATCTTGGTGTTTGCCAGGAGTGTGGAACTGTTAAAATACGTGAGGAAGGGGGTACACCAATCATTGGGATCGAGACTCTCGTACCCAGTATTGATGGTATTAACTTCCAGCTTGTCGACACTTGGGTGTTCGAGTACTTCGATAGTAAGCTTTCAGGGTACGGACTGGCCTAACATTGCTGTAATATAGGCAAGAGCATCGGCTTGTTTGTTTTTACCTCTGGGGTAATGTGTGATTGAAGATTTCTCAGGGAAATGATCCATACGTTGTTGAATAAGTACTGTATACTCCATCATTCCACCATTTGCCTAGTTTTTGCCAGCGTAATGTCTTTAGATCAGTTGTGAGTTAGTAAAAGTAGTGAGTCCAGGAACACCCAGCTCGAGGGCCATGTCAAGGCCGTGGATCAAGGTTTCGTATTCTGCTTCGTTATTAGTATATTAGAAGTTGAGCTTGATGGCTTTCTCAAGTCCATCGTTAGATGATGTGACCAGTATGATTCCTATTCCATAACCATTTGGGCCTGCTAACCCATCGGTGAATAGTCGTCATCCTGTATTACAATTCCAGGGGTCATTTTGTTCAGGTTGGTCTCCGGGGAGTTCGTCTGCATACTCATCCCACTCTGTGTCTTTGACTGGGAAGTTGACCAAAAAGTCGGCGATGGCTCAGCCTTTCTAGGATGTCTATTTCTCAAAAGGGATGTTATGCTCACCGTGGTAGACGGATCATTACTGTACCTGCATAGATTATTTTTTGGCTAAGACTTTGTGAAGGGGGTAACTCGTGATCACCCATATGCAAAGTGTTTGGAGTATGCTTTCTGGAAGTGTAGACAAGCGTACGGAGAAGTCTTTCAAGTTTGGTGTATCTTTTTTCGACTGGGGTTAGTGTTTTATTGATGAAGTATACTGATATTTTGATACCTTCATCTGTTCGAATAAGAACCAAACAGATAGAATCATCGATAACTACGAGATAGAGGGAAAGTACTTCACCTTCAACTTGGGTACTTATTACTGGTGGTTTGCCTAGGTAAGTCTTGAGCTTATGAAAAGATTGCTCACATTCGGGTGTCCAATTGATGTCAGGGTTTCTCTTCTTGACTTTGCGGGCACCTTGATTACGTAGGAGAGAGAATAACCAGGCGCATCGATTATAGGATTTTGAAATAAAGAAGTTAAGGGTGGTTATTTTTCCTATAACTTTTTGAACGTCTTTCTTTATTCGAGGAGAGGGCATATAAATGAGGGCTCAAATTTGGGTAGGTCGATCTCAATTCCTCATTTGCTAATGAAGTGGCCGAGGAATTTTCTTGACGATACGTCAACTATCATTTATCACGGTTTAATTTCATTTGGTATGATCAAAGGATTGAAAAAACTTCGTTCAGGTCTTGTATATGGGTATTTTTGTGTAGGCTCTCACATGACATGTCGTCAATATAGACTTGGACTAATTTTCCAAGAAAATATTTGAACATAGTGGTAACGAGGCACTATAATGTTGTGCATATAGCCCTTGTTCAGTAATGAATGAGGTTTTAATTTGATCTTCAGGGATAAGGGGTACCTAATTGTAGCCCGAGGCAGCATCCATAATTAAAAGGCGTTCATGGCTAGCTGTTGTATCGAGAAGTACTAAAATAATGGGGAGAGGAAAACTATCTTTTGGGGAGTACTTGCTAAGATTAGTGAAGTCGACGCAAATTTTGATCTTGCTATTCTTCTTGGGTATGGCAACGATGTTGGAGATCCATTCTGCATACTTGACTTCTTGAATGAAACCTGCGGCTTGAAGCTTGTCGACTTCGAGGTTAACTTCCCAAATTCTCGGGGGCGAGTGTGCATTTCTTTTGTTTGACTGTTGTAGACTTTGGTATTAGGTTGTATTGGTAGAAAGTGATGGTAGGGTCGATGCCGGGCATATCATGGAAAGTCTAGGCGAAGACGTCTTTGTTGGATTGCAAAAATATAGAAATCTAGTATTTTTCCTCTTCTGTCAAAGAACTTACAGTGAATGTTCGTCGACCGGGGCCATCGAGTTTGATATAGACTGTGGGTTCGACTGTAGGTGGTTTGACGAATGTAATGGAAGGTGTGATGAGGAAGAGTTGCTATAATTGCTATGGCTTTACCAACTTGCGAGTAAGATAAATCTTTGGGTGCTCGTAGGATAGAGCAAATCTTTGGGACCCCTTCATGTCCCAGGTGCCACTTGGGGTGGTGAATCACAAAACTTAGTGGTAGGTCGAAGGTATTGCCTTCATGGTGGAGACCCAGTCGCGGCCCAGAATGCCGAGGTATTATGATTTTTTTGTCGATGACTAGGAAGCTTGTTTATAGCACCATCGGGCCTGCGGTGATGGGGAGGCTGATTCGATCGATGGCTACTTCTGTGGAGCCCTTGAAGCCCTTTAATTCAACATTTTTTGGGGTGATCTGCTTGATCATTTGCATGGCTTTTACTGTTTGGAGAAATAGTACATCAGCTGTACTCCTAGTATTGACAAGCATTATGTGGAGGATGATGTGCTCGATCTTGACCATAATTACCAAAGGATCGATATAGGGGGAAAAAACATGGGAAAAATCATAGTCGACGAAGGATATACCTTTGGGTCGTGGGTGATGACTTGTTTTGGGTAAAAGGACTGGGTACATTTTATGGTTAGTGAGGTTACAACAATCTTCGACCGATTTTCTTTTACTTTGGGTGTGACCGCTATCGATATTGTTGACTTTGATCATATGAGCTTGGAAGATATGTACCTTGCTTGATCCGTTATGCGGGGCTGCCTGTGGTTTGGGGTACGAACCGTCAAGGTAACTGACGAGGTCGAGGATTTATTGGTGAAGCTGCCCTGCTTTGAGTATCATCTCCAATGAATGCAGCAAGGCATAACAATTATTGGTAGGGTGACAATTGTACTTGTGGCTTTGGCAATAAGGTTTGTCCTTCTTAACTTTGATCGGATAAGGGTTTACCAGATAGGGTCAGCTTGTATGATGGGTTGGAGAGTACTGAGAGAGACATTGAGTTTGGGGAGGATCGGCATTGGACGTTTCTAGCGAGGTCAATCAGATTAATCATTGGGAGCGTCGTACTTGCGGTTCACAGTTTCAGTATAGATGGGGGTGACCATGGTAGTACTCGACTGTCTTGGTCTTCTGTGATTGGGGGTTTGGGGTTGTCCCTGGTGGTTGCTTTCGTAGAGATGCTCGAGGTCGATGTAGCCATTGACCTTGGATAACATCTTTTCGAGGGTTCGAGGTTTCTGGGGGATAATATACTCTTTAACCCGGTTGTGATCAAGGAGTGCGTTAGAGTAGGCGAGAATGTCATTTGCACAATCGAGATTCGTCTAGAAATTATTTTGTAAAAGTTTCTAATATCTCAGCTGAGGTCTTACGAAAGTTAAAAGGGGCGTCGACCTGACTTCGTAGTCTTTATTGAAGGCAAAATAAGATATGAACAAATTAGACAGTTCCTCAAAGCTATGAATGGGCCAATTAGGTTGGTTGTGGTACCATTTGAGGGGGTTGTCTATGAGGCTTGTAGGGAACATTCGACATAGGATGTGATCGGCCGACAAGTGGAGGCTTAAGGTGTTCTGGATTTTGAGGAAATAAGATTGGGGGTTGATGTTCCGATAATTGTGAATTTTGGGAGTACAAAAGTTTAGGGGTACGTCGATGGCGAGAAGATTTGGGCAGAGGGGATTATTAAATCAGCTCCACGAGTTAGGAGTGGGGCTGGAACTGATGCGGATATTAGCTTTGATTTGATGGTTGAGCTCCTATCTGGTGAGATAGGCTACTCGAGGGGGAGATTGATGTAGTTACTGATGGTACGGGCGCGGGTCTGTGGTGTATTCAGCACTGCGTTCGCCTAGGCATTCCCGGATAGGGCATCGACTAGGATGATGGGGTGTTCGTAGTGTAGAATTTGTTGAATCTTTCAAAATAAGGCCGCAGAGGTAGATCGAACCTTCGGGTAAAGGAATGGGGGCACCTTCGGTACCAAGGTGAACCGGTGGGGCCTCAGTCTGTGGGTGGAGACCTAAGTGCACGTGGGAAAATATGTTACATGGGATTTTTCTCTTAAAGGATAGTACTTCAAAAAACCGATAAAGTAGAAGAAACATTCATATGAAACAAATTTTGGATCAAGAACACACCCTAAGCAATAATTGTGAAGAAATAACATATGGGTTATCAAACAATAACTACTCTACTCCTTTATAGGGCCTCCAATGGTTTTTCATCCGAATCGAAAAAAGCCAATCAAAGTTGAATTGAGTGATTAATCCTATGAGTTACAGAGATCATAACGAACATTAAAAATGAAGGATTACAAAAGTAGAGGAATTAAGAAAGAGTATCGCCGTACCTTTTAGAGATTGAGGTTTGTTTGTACCTTTTGGTTTTTAAAGCAACTAAAAGATTGTTGAAGATGAATTATCTCCAGAGTTAAGGAGTAAAATGGATGGATGGAAGAGAAGAAAAAAGGAAAAGAACCCATTTGGAAAGGTTTTGTAATAGCCTAATTTCGCATATCGAACTTAGCCTTTACACCAAGAATAGTCAGAGCTCCCTAGAATAATAATAATAATAAAGGAATTGTAGCATACAACTTAGCCTGGAAAACCATTGAATAGGTTAAAAACCACGACCTCCCTTGAGGATTTAGAAAGAGAGTAATTTATTGATAGGGCCTAGATTATTATAAGAGAAGCTCTGGATATTTTGAATAGAGTTTGAGTAGACATTCCTCTCTCCTCTGTCCCTTCAAACCAGATTCTCTAGTCCTATTTATAGGTCTTATAATATAACCGTTTGAAAACCATTATTATCCTTAATGATGGACGTTACAATATATGTTTGATATTCTTTGACCATATTGCGTAACGTTATGATCTTTGCTGCTTCGTAACAGCTTTATTAATGATTGTACATTTGCTTAACTCGAACTGTCCATGTAGAGGTCGAAAGTGATGACCAGAACTCTGTAACTGTAATGTGTCTTCAGTAGTGCTACGCATATGTTGAGGAGTTTGAGTGGTCATATGCTGGCCAAAGATGAAGTATGAGTCCGAGATGCGGAATAGGCCATTACAAGACAGCTCTTAACCAAGTGTACGAGAAGTATAATAAGCGAGTGGTATTGGTTGAGATGTTCATGTTATATTCATTATCTAATGTTGCTGTCTTTATTCTGTTTGTACCTTAAATGTGCTACATGTTCTGCTTGGTTAGGTCGGATGATCATATGATGGTCTAAGATGAAGCATGAGTCCGGAATGTGGAATAAGTTACTATAAAGGCCCCCTCTCAGCCAATAATACGAGAACAATGTGGACGAGTGGTCTTGGTTGAGAAGCTTAATTTATTACTATAATTAATACTAAAGAATCATTTCCAACGTAATTTTATGAATATCTGGTTGTGACTTTTGGGTTTTCTAGAACCAATGGTTTTAGTCAATTTTACTACATGGGAAATCTTTCTGATGTTGGAAATTTGAAGAGTCGGCTATAATGTTGATCATAGTATAAAGAGCACTTTGAATGATGTTGATGAAGCAAGTCTTCTTTCCTGAACTCTTTCTTCTGTGATCTTGTTCCTGTACTTGAAACTTTTCTAACAGTTGGAAGTATGGTAACTACAAGACAACAGTCTTGAGAATCCAGGATTCGGTGGAAGATGGAAGAATTGTGTATAAGATATTTTGGTTACCAGCCTTTGCATCTATCGACACCAATTCCAGTGTCCCCTACATAGTACTATATGTCATATGAGGAGGTGATGGAGATGGGGGATGATTATTACTAAATGGTGCGCTTTCATTATCTGTTGACATCAGAGGAGGAGCGCCAAAATGGCATGCGGCTACTGTTGGAGGAGGCTGTTACAGCTAAAGATGATGATCCAGGAGGATCTAGGGATGTTTTGAGGTCACTCAATCAACAATATGATTAAGAAACCCTAATTTAAAGAAATAGTACGAAGAACACACAATGGGTGGGAGTTTCATATCAATAAGTGCAAGGAACATCTCACTACCAATAATTTAGTAACGGCGACTCTAGTGAAAATGTTGGTTAATGTGAACTACAAATTTGTATTGTTGTTGGTGCGACGGTTCAAGAGGGTCTGTCGGCTAAGGTGTTGTCTTCTTTAGCAATGTCTCCTAAGCAACAAAACGATACAGGGAAGTTTTAAGAGGAGTATGAAGACTTGTTTCTGGGTATAGAAGGGATGCCGCGCAAGAGAGATGTGGAGCGTGGTATCAGCTTGGTGAATGGTGAGCCACTACCCAATATTAGGTTATATCGGACTTCAGTTACAGAGTTTGATGAGTTCAACAAACAGGTAAATGAATTCCTGAAGCAAGGAGTTATTAATCCAAGTTGCTCACCTTATGGTTCATCGTATTATTGGTGCCAAAGAAGGATGAGTCTTGAAGGAAGTGTGGGGATTATCGGGGGCTGAACATGGTTATTGTGAAGAATCATTATCCGCTTCTGCGGATTGATGAGCTTTTAGATAAGTTGTAGATGGCTAAATTTTTCACCAAGTTGGATCTTAAGTCGGGTTACCATCAGGTTAGAATCTCGGAAAAAGATACTTGGAAGACAGTGTTCAAGACCAAACATGGCCTATTTGAGGGGTTGGTGATGCCCTTTGGGTTATGCAATTCTCCGGTGATGTTTAATGAATGAGGTACTTCGTGCTTTTATTGATGATTTTGTGATTGTGTATTTGGATTATATCTTATCATACATGGGAGGAGCACCTTGGACATTTATGCAAAGTGTTGGGAATTTTGCAATCACAACAACCTTTTCTAAATGGGAAGAAGTACGAGTTTGGGAAGTGGGAGCTAGTCTATTTAGAATTTATTGCTGATGGCAGAAAGCTTAAGGTCAATCCATAGAAGGTCTCGGTCATTACTAATTGGCCTAAACCCTGTACAGTGATCGAAGTGAGGAGTTTTATGGGTTCGTGTCAGTACTTACAGGGGCTTATTCGGTATTTTTCATAAATTGCCGCACCGTTACATTCTTTGACAAAGACCGGGGTACAGTTTGTGTGGGAAGAGCACCATGAGAAACTTTTCTGTTACTAAAGTGTAAGATTACGGATGCACCAGTATTAGCATTGTCCAATTTGCAATAGCCTTTTGAGGTCGAGGCAGATGCGTTAGACTATGCATTGGGGGCAATCCTTTTGCAGGATGGGAAGCCAGGTACTTACCATTCTGAGATATTTACAGGAGTAGTATGCAACTATCCTACCTACGATAAGGAGTTTTATACGCTATATCAATCAGTGAAATATTGGCGGAGTTACTTATTGAGGAAGGAGGTTGTGGTACATTCCGATCATAAACCATTACAATTTTGTAGTAGCATATTCCCTAGATTCGACAAGAATAAGCCAACACGATATAGTCGAATGTAGCTCAGCATTGTATAGTCGAAGATAGCTCAGTATTCTAGAAGATACCATGAGTCATCGACATACCAAAAGTAGCTGTTGAAGCCTGGTCAAGAGAGAACTATTAAAGATCTGCGAAGTTCATCGACTTCCCCCAGAATAGGAAAATATTTCTTTCTTTTTGTAAACTGCCTGTATCAACTATAAATAAAGGCAAAGAATAGATTCTAAAAGGAACCAACAATTCTTACTATCTATACTCCTTAACCCTAGCAATACTCTGAAAGCTTGTAATAATTTGTATCTACTAGATTTTACATCAAACCCTCCTCGAGGTCGTGGTTTTTCTCAGCTTTTAATAAGTTTTCCATGTAAAATCCTGGCTGCTTAGCTCTTTATTACGCAATCCTTACGAATAGTATTGGCGAAGGTTTTCCTCCCAAAAAATGTGCCATTACAAGTTCTTATCTACGCAGTCCAAGCTACAACAAGCTCGCCATATGAAGTAGATATCGTACCTTCAGCAATTTACTTTATTGATCAAGTATAAGAAAGGAGTAGACAACAAAATGGTTGATATGTTATCTCTACCCCCAATACCAACTATTTTTGTTTTGTTGGTAGCTATGCAGATCCAGCCTATTGTTTATTCTGAGTACGTTTCAGGGTATAACGATGGCAAGAAGCTCAGGGTGATTCACAAGAAGTTACTGCAATGCAAGATATGTGAGTATGTATTGAAGGATGGTTTGATTTATAGGGGTAGTCTACTATGTATTCCTAAGGGTGGAGACCGTTTGTATTGGATTCGAGGGGCACATTATTACCGGGTGGTAGGTCATTTCGGGGTTGAGAAGACTCTTTTAAATTTATGGCGCTATGTCTATTAGCCGAGGATGCATGTGGATGTTGCTCATGTGGTTTGTGGTTGCGTGTTATGCAACACATCGAAGCCTTCCAATTGGAAGATATGACTATACTTACCATTGCTAGCTCCTAGTAGGCCTTGGGAGAGCATTTCGATGGATTTTATGGGTGGTTTACCCATGACCAAGTGTAAGAATGACTATTTGTGGTAGTGGATTAATTCAGCAAAATGATTGTTCTAATTCTATGCCAGAAGATGGTCACCAGGGATGAAACAACGCGATTGTTTTTCAGAGACGTCTGGAGGTATTTCGGGCTCCCTTCTTCTATTATTTATGATAGGGATAACCATTTTTTGGGGCATTTCTGGAGATCATTATGGGGGATGATGGACACTAAGTTGAAGAGAAGTATCGCTTTTCATCCGTAGACTGACGGGCAAATAGAGCTTGTTAATCGCACTTTGGTACATTTACTACGGGGATTCCATTCTAAGCATCCTAAGACATGGGATGAGATTTTACCATATCTTTAGTTTGCGTTCAGCCGGGCGATTCATGGTTTCACTTTGAAGTCTCCATTTGAAGTTTGTTTGGGGTACTTGCCTCAAAGCCCTTTTGATTTGGCGTTTAGTCTTGGCGACAAGATGGTATCAGGGAAGGAGGAAGTGGAGCAGGTTAAATCTCAGCGTTTCATTGAGAGGTTAAGCAAGGTTCATGAGGCAGTTAAAACACAATTAAAGAAGACACAAGCTAAGTATAAGGCTCGACATGACAAGTATCGGGTTGAGTATACTTTTCAAGAGGGCGACCTAGTTTGGTTGCATTTAGGTAAGGAACGGCTTAAGGGGGAAGGTAAGAAGCTCAAACCTATCCGGTAAGGTCCATTTTTAATACTCAAGAATATTGGTGACAATGCATTCCAGTTGGATTTGCCACCTTTTATGAAGATGTATTCGGTGATTAATGCCAAACATTTAAAGCTATTTGAGCCGTCTTTTTAAGATGAAGACTCTACAATCAACACTCGCCTGCCATCAGTTGATGACTTATGGATGGAAAGGGAAAATCTGTTGTAGGAGGATGGTATTCTAGAGAGGAAAGTTCATACTATAAGACGGGGTGGTATTGAATCATTCCGAGTTGGGAAGAAGGGTCAGCTACCTAGTAAGTCAAAGTGGTACAGTAGGGAAATGGGCAGCGCTACATTCCCACATCTCCAGTTCTAGCTTGAGAAGGATCTCAAGGCTCCTAAAGGGGGGAGCCATGATCCAAGATGATCTAGGGATGTTTTGAGGTGATGGCATATGTGAAGAAATAAATTATCATAAAGTCGTTTGAACGAAGTTTAGAGTAGTTTAAACAACCTTTTTCCAACTCTCTGGAATTCAGCCCAGGAACCCCAAGTCTTTCGAACGACTCCCTATTTTTGGCCCATAAACAATTTCGTTCAAACGAGCTTGGATGTCACTCGAACGAATTATCATGTTTCTAGGGTTTTAGACCAATTAACGTAAAGTCGTTCGAACGGGCTTGGATGCCGTTCAAACGAGCTTGGTGCACATTATTATTTTAAGATGTGGGTTTGCCTCGAGATCCATGCTATTAGTATTTTAAGTTCCCCAGTATATAAAAAGGACTTAGGTTATTTTTTAAGCAGATGTTAGTTCAATAGAAAGTTCAGAGGAATAAGCTATGGTTTAAAATAATTCATTGTAATTAACTGCATTTAAGCAATTACAGTTCTTAAAAGGGACTTTTCCCAATCCAATTTTTGGTATTCTTCATACTTTTCTGCTAACTATGGTTTCTCTATTCGTATTGTAGATTAGATGAAGAGGCAGGCGTTAAAAGCAGGGTGGTGGGGGTCCTTTCTAAGAAAAATAACCTTTCGTCTGTCTCTAGCATGCAGGGTGGTGGGGGTTATGGTGGAAGAGGTGATGGTGGCAGATGTTTTTCTTCCAAGGACCTTTGATATTGGTCTTGAAGAAGATCCTTCTGCTTGTACCGTATCTCTTCGGTGATTTATAGTTCTACTATTTCCTGGTCCTTTCGGGCAGGGGATCAGAGTTTGGAAGTTGCTTTAACTTTGCATCTTCTTCCTCGTTGGCCGCCGAGAGGTGTTTCGAGCTGTGACGTTCTATAACTTGTAAAGTAATTTTATGAATTTTTTTGGAACACTTGTTATCTGTAAAGTATTTTATAAGAAAATTTTCAAACTAATGAAATGTCATCATTTTGTTATCTTGATGCCGTGTGTCGAACTCTGTAACTTATATATGTATCTTTCTATTCGAAAATAGAAGTCTATAAATATGTAGGTATTTAGGAATGCAAAGTTTTCATGGGTATTGCTGGACAAGTCGAACTGTAAGATTCTTATTGTGTATATCGGTAAATGGTAGTGAAAGTTGAGGTTTGAAATATTAGAGGAGCTCGAAAATGAGGTCGTGTGGTGATAGAAAGTAAATAATTGTTTAAGATGATGGGTGGGTGTAAGGGTATGTGTATGTCTTTGAGCTACTGATCTAAAATGACTGGAAAATATCTGGCCGTATGCAAGTAACTGGTATCTGCCAGCATGTGTTACTGCTGGACATGCTGGATTTATATATTGTGATCTCCATATATGTACGCATAAAATATGAAGAAATATTTCTCAACATGGAAAATATGATTTGTCATAATATTTTCTGGCTTCTGCGAATATTTGTGTTTCCAAAATTTTGTATAGTATATCTTTTAACAAAATCTGTAGGGCAACTGAGATTTTAAGAGATCTTCTTATTGTCTATATAAAGTAATAAGCTTTGGTTGTTATGTCTTGTGTCTTCTGGCATAAATACTTTTGTTGTTGCAATAGACTGAGTAACCATGGTAAAGACGCATTTTCAGCGTATGCGTCATGCAGTAGAAAGTAGGTTCCATATCAAGGTCGCTACAATTCGTGAACGATACTTTCAACATTTTCCCTATGATGCTGCTCTTCCGCGGTGGTTGTTGAAAGTAACTGGTTTAGATGATGAAGGTAGGCTTGCAGAGGTTGATCATTTTTTCTTGTGTGATGTTATTCGTGAATTGTTGCTTGATGTAACTCTACGAGAAGAGACTGTTCGTGAGATCGCACGTGACAAACTTGCTGAAGAAGATGAGAAAGCAGCAGGAGGGGATATAATACCATGTGATGTGGTGAATCATCTGAGCTGCTTCAAATGTAACTATATGTAACCATAATTTTAAGCTGTGAGAACTCAAAAATGAATAAGTACTTTTTTTTAGTATTCTGTTTTGGTACTCTGTTAAATGTAGAATGAGGCATGTTGATGTTGTGAACTGAAATAAATTAGAATAAAGTATTCTGTTTTGATTGTTGGTGTGGCAAATATTGTGGATGACAGCTATGTGATTTTAGCAACTGTATAGATATTTACGAATTTTGAATATTGAGCTATTTTAGGAATGTCATACGATCTTAGTATAGTATATATGTAAGGGGGTTGGTCGTGTATACTGCATTGATAACGTAAAATGCAACATCAACTGTTGTTGGTCCTACCATAATAGGAAGTATAATCTATCCTGCACGTTACTCTCTTGAGCTGTTGAATCCGCAGATATCAATGTTATTGAGCTCTACCTTGTCGCCTAGCCCCATTTGATCAATCGTGAATTGAAAAAGTAGTTCAATACTATTACCATTATCTACCATCATTGTATGTAGTACGATGTTTCTCATTTTCAACATGATCACCAAAGCATCATGGTGAGGAAAGTTGACGTGATGAACATCACAGTCGTCGAAAGAGATCCCTGTGCATTGGGAACTTGATACAGGAAGTAAATGGGCTTCTTTATCATTTATGGACAAGTCGTGACATTGGCCGACATATCGTCTTTTGCTCCAGTTTGAGTGGTTAATAGTCTGAGTCTCAATGAAGTGGCTGAGGGATATATGGTATAAGTGTTTCTCCTCTACCATTTCTTCGACCTACATGACTTTTGTAGGAAGTCTATAACTCCCGTTCTTATAATTTTCGACACCCACGATGTATTCATGCATTATTCCATCCGCAAAAATATACTCCAACAGTCGCTGTAGAACGAAGCAGTATTCCATCTCATGATGTCAGACTTTGTGGTGAATACAATATGGTTTGTTCTCAATGGGTTGGAAATACTGTGCATTGCGAAGAAAGTTATCCTTCTGAAGTATAGGATAAATGTTGGCTATGGTAATAGTCATCTTGGGAAGACAGGGCTTTGGCATATTACTGCCTTTTCGAGGTCGATTATCATTAGATTTTGTTCGCCTCCTGTCTCCTCCTTGATCAGTATCATGATTGAAATCTTGGCCTGTAGATTGATCTCTAGCTGTCAATATTAATTTCTATGTTTTCTATCTGTCAGACACCATTCTTTCAAGATCAATATATCCGTTGACTTTTTGATCATGTCTTCCAAAGTCGCAGGTTTCTTTTGAACGAAGTACTTCTTCGCCCTTCCATCGACAAGTAAAGCATTGGTGAAGGCCGAAATAGTAATCTTTTGATCAAGTCAATCCACCTTTTGAGCCAACTCCAGGAACTTCTTAGTAAATGTCTCGAGCTTCTCTCCTGGCACTTTCTTAAGGCTGAATAGCGAATATAAATTTACCTCTTTATCCTTGTTGTGTGAATAATTCTTGACGTAGAATTCTCTCAATTACTTGAAAGTTGTAATGGACCCTTTGGATAGTGTGTGGAACCATCGCAATAGTTCGCCTGATAAACTTGTAGGAAAGAGCCAACATAAAATATCGTTGGATGTAGAATCTAAGCCTAGTGCAGCCTGGAAATCTTGGACATGCTCCACCGATCAGTCCCCTTGTATTTTTTGGATTTTTAGAGTATCGAAACCAGTGGGAACTTTGCCATCCAGTAGCTCCTGTACGATCGGGCTCTTCTATAATTTTTTGTGGATTTCTTTAGTGGTCTAAATTTGAGAATCGAGCAATTCTTTGATGTGCTTTTCGACATGTTCTGAGTCACGTATTGACGAGCTGTGATGGTTGGTCTTGGGATGCTTTCTTCACAAGCATAGTAGTCGCCACTTCCTTCATTTTGTCGATCAAATGATAGAATACGAACTCTTCCTCGTGGTGGTTCCTCTGCTTATCTGACTTTGATAATTCCTCCATCAACTTCTTGATGGATTTCTTGTATCAAACTAGGTTCGCCCCCATGTTGCTTCTGAACTTCAACTCCCAGATTGTTCGGGTGAGGTCCTAACCTGTCGAGAGAAAAAACTCGTGAAGCAGCTGATAGTACGCCTATGTTCTTCTGGGTTGTGACCTATTAACTTTATAAGATTTTCAACGCATCTTTTACGCCTACCAGCTGTTGCTCCAGAGCAGTTTACCTTTTGGTTTCAGAATTGAGATTGGCCCTCAATTCTGCGAGTACAACATTATCACCTTCTGGGGTAATCGGCGTACTTTGCTGTGGAAGTGTCATTCCATAAAGAAATAGTCAGTAGTTTTGAGAACTTTGTTCCCACATACGGTGCCAAATGTAATTGCCTAATTTCACATATCAAACTTAGCCTTTACACCAAGAATATTTAGAGCTCCCTAGAAGAATAATGGAGGAATTGTAACACACAGCTTAGCGTGGAAAATTGCTGAATAGGTTAAAGACCACAGCCTTCCTTGAGGATTTAGAAAGAGAGTAATTTATTGATAGCTGCTAGATTATTACAAGAGAAGCTCTGGATATTTTGTATAGAGTTTAAGTGAGTATTCCTCTCTCCTCCGTTCCTTCATGCCAGATTCTATGGTCCTATTTATAGGCCTTATAATATGACCATTTGACGACCATTATCATACTTAATGATGGACGTTATAATATATGTTTGATATTCTTTGACCAGATTGTGTAACGTTCTGATCTTTGCAGCTTCGCAACGGCTTTATTAATGACTGTACGTTTGCTTAATTCGAACTGTTGATATAGAGGTCAAAAGTGATGACTAGAATTCTATAACTGTAATGTGTCTTCAGTAGTACTAAGCGTATATTGAGGAGTTTGAGTGGTCGTATTCTGGCCGAAGATGAAACATGAGTCTGAGATGCGGAATAGGCCATTACAGGTTCCATAGATCATAAAAAGATTTTATGAAGGGTTACATCTCTTCCATTTTTTATGAAATGGGAACCCAAATAATCTAGAGCACCACGTATCCTATTTGCGTATGCCCTCAGCAAAGGCTTTGCTTATATAGTATTAGTATTATTAATAGTATAGATTTGGCTCTCCAAAATTTTTAAGCCTAGTCGACTACATATGCTTTTACAAAATGTAGAAAATAATTATTTTTGTGAGGTCTTGTGCTTATACTTATTTGTAAAACTACTAGGCACGCAAATGTTATATTGATTTGTCACACTTATTAATAGATCCTTCAAATGTTTATATAGATAATATTTTTGAGGAGATGTTAATATTATTTTCATGGAGGCTAGGAGAGATTTGTGGATTAAAGCTCTAGCTGTAACAGCAAATAGCTTCTAAAGAAAATTAGAGAAGTTGATAGGTTTAAACGTTTATGAATTCTATAACATTTTTCAAAAAATATGCCCACCCTTCTTTTTCGAAAACCTAATAATCATATACACTTACATACTTCATGCATCTTTAGAAGAAGAAAAGAAAGTATTCCACAAATTTAATATTTTCTATCTTATTATAGGTTTAATGACATTGTTCTTATGTAAGTCTTCACTATGGAATTGGTGATGTTTGATGTGAATGTTGGATCAGGAAATGTTTATATTCCCCAAGGATCTCTTAAGGAGAATAATATGTAGTTGTTACGTATGGGGCTTGACACTTCTTATCAGAGAAGGTCACTATAGGGACCTACCCTCGAGCAAACCCAATTCAGGCTACCTCCATATCAGGCTCACGCATTTCACATGTGATCTGAGCAGTCAACAGTGTCACCTACACCAAGAACTGATAAAGAACGTGGATCGAGCACAACAGAAGAACATGAACAAATCAAAGACACCTATCTCAGTCACTCAACAGTTACTCTGTCAACCATCACTTACCTCATTATTCGGACAACGTGCTTCAGTACGATAACGAGCTGCGGGTAAGGTCTATATAAAGAAAAAGTTCCAAAAAAGACAATGACCAGAAAAAAAGACCACAAAGAAAAACTTATTATTTACAAGATCAAATATTTATAATTCGAGAGATCACTTGTAATAAGATATCAGCCTCAAGCAATAAAAGTTGTTTTTTTTATTATTTGTTGAATTTTTGTTTTATTTATTTAGCAAAGCAATAGTATATGTAGAAGACATAAAGCTTGGCCACTAGTTTACTGCCTAATAGAAGTTGTTCCTTTTTTTATCTAAGAAGTAAGTTGCCCGAATTTGTCGTGGTAACATGGACGCATTCCAAAAAAGCTGTGAGTGCTGGGAACTACCAAGCTTTGATAGTCCATCAGCCATTCCATTTCCTTCTCTGTAAGTGTGTAGCATGATGATATGAAGCTCCCTTCCCAAATGACTAATGAGTTTCCAAGTTATGTTGTACCTAGCCGGACATGTGTGTGTGTACCCATACCAATTAAATAGAAGTTCAGCATCCACCTCAACAATGAGAGGAAACCAACCATGCCTTTTGCAGTGTAATAAACCACGTAGTAAAGCGAACATTTTTGCAAATGTGCTAGTGCCAGTTCCCAGTGCTATGCTATAACCAGGCTGAAGTTCGCCAAGGTTGTTTCGAATAATACCTTCTGCCCCACTCAATCCTGAAGTAAGTGTTGAACCGTCGCTGTTTAATTTGAAGTAACCTCTAGGCGGCTATCTCCATCTGATGATAATTGGTCTTTTTATTGGTGCTGATTGTTTGGCGATTTGAAGTACTTGAAGAGATATACTATCACTGAAGTTACTGCTATGTATTATCTTGAACTTGGTCATTCTCTCATGAAGATCGATGTTGATTCGTTTGATAATGTCGATAACCGAGATGTACCCTTCCTCATACCTAACCTTGCAGCGAGATTTCTAGATTTCCCATACAATATAAGCAGGAAGGATGCCTCTTATTAAACCCATTTGCGTGCCCATGTCAGCTGCATTCAGCCAAACATCTTGCCGCGTCCACCAACTGTCACTAAAACCATGCCTGACGCCACAAACATTGGCATAGTAAGCACATACTCGCCCAGCCACAACACCCTATACAAACAGATGATCCATTGTTTTTGTCTCGCACTCTTCATAGCAACAATACTTGGAGTCTAGCAGAATTCGATGCTGAATAATGGCATCAATAGGGACAACATTCAGGCGAGCTTTCCAACTGAATATCTGAGTTTTTGTGGGTTCCGTGGAATGCCAAATCCATTGCATACGACTTTGTTTTTCCTCCTCATTACGCCAAATATCCCAGGCAGATTTAACCGTGAACTCCCCTTTATTGGATGGACACCAAAGTGGAATGTCGTCGTTGTCGATGATGATGAATTTATGGGAGAGTGTATACTTCAGTTCTGTTGGTATTTCATGCTCTAACAACTCCCATTTCTAATCATTATTGTTCACAACAATGTCTTTCACCATTATATCTTAAGTGCAGGCGATATCAAGCGTATCCGATAAACTGTCGTCTCCGGTCCAATCATCGAACCAAAAACTTTTGTTGCCTTTGCCGAGACACCACGTCGTATTGGCATCCACAGTTGGTAAGAGCCCTCGTATCTGCTTCTATAGAACTGAATCTCCTCTACGCAAACATGACAATTCTCCATTAATGGTATACTTGGTCCAGAAAAAATTCTGCCCATGTCGAGTTACTGTGATGAAAATTCCAACACTTTTTGAGCAAGAGACTCACCTTGATATCCGTTAGTTGATAGAGTCCCAATCCACCTTCAAGTTTTGGTCGACATATTGCATCCCATGCAGCCCAATGCCGTTTGTGTCGTCCGTGAAAACTGCCCCAAAAAAAGTTAGCGAACATCGACTCAATCTTACTTATTACACCAGTTGGAACAGATATGCATGAAAGCAAATGTATAGGCATCGAGTTGAGAGGACATGAGTAAGCAGAACAAATTTACCTCCCTGTGATAGAAACTTTCCTTCCCACCCTTGTATTTGTCATTGGATTTTTGTGAGCAATTGTTCAAAGTATATAAGCAATACCCAACCATAGCTTATGGGAGCCCCCAAGTATATCATTGGAAATGTTCTCAGTTGAAACCTACAAGCACTCTGAATCATCTGTTTACGTACTACAGGAACATTATGGTACATATACAAGCCACTTTTAGCTTTGTTGATTAATTGGCCAGAGAAATTTTCATATCTTCCAAAGAAGTGCATCAACCCTGAGATAGAACGGTGACTTCCGCTTAAGAAAACAAGAAAATCATCAACATATAATAGATGGGTAATGGGTGAGCAACCTCTGGATGATTAGAATAAGCCAATGTCGCCCTCCGCGAAATACTTGGTTAACCCCCTGGATAGTACTTCCTCTACAATGATGAAGAGCAATGGAGATAGGGGATTGCCTTGTCGTAATCCCTGAGAGGATATGAAGAAACCCTTGAAGATACCCTGTAAGACAACCGAGAACCATGGGGCTTCAACACATTGCGCTATGAGTGAAACACATCTGCTAGAGAAACCAAATTTGTGCAAGACCTGTCGTAAAAGCCTCCAATCCAGCCTATCATAGGCCTTTGCCATATCAATCTTGATCATAACATTGGAGCCTCGTACCTTTTTATGTTAATCCCCAACCATTTCCTGAGCTAAGGTTATTGTTTTGCTGATATCCTTCCCCTAAATGTAAGCTTCCTGATTGCCATATATTTGTTTGTATTGGAGTTTACTTAATCGATTCGCAATAATTGACAAAAAAAATTTGTATATGACATAACAAACTGATAGGTCGGTAGTCACCCAGCGAAGTTGGGGCATCCACTTTAGGTAGCAGTATGAGAAACGAAGAAGTATAGCACCTTGAGAGTGGGGCACCATTGAAGAATTCTTTGGTTCCACAATGTAGATCATCCTTGATAATATCCCAACATGCAGTAAAAAATTCCGAGGTGAAACCATCACTGCCCAGAGAGCCGTCACTGGGGATTTTGAGCACACTGCCATATAATTCTTCCAGTGTTGGTATTTGTGTGAGGCTAGCATCTTCTTCTACAAAAATGACATTCGGAGTACACTCAAGTAAGTCTGTATCTGTAGTAGTATTTGTCGCTTTCAGCACCTCCCTGAAGTAACCAACCGTAGCATCATGTATGTGATCCACCTCAGCTGTCTTAGTGCCATCAGGAAGAGTAAAGTCAGTTACAAAAGATTACTTTCTGTTAACTTGTGTAACAGTATGGAAAAATTTTGTAGTGGCGTCACCTGCCGCAACCTATTTAATTACGGACTGTTCCCTCCAAAATACCTCTTCGTTATGTAACATTGCCGCATGTTCTTTTTGTACAATCCGTAGTTCGGTACCTATCTATTCATCCCAACCGTTCTGCAGGATGTGATCCAGATGCACAATTCTATCATAGAGAGCATGAATATTCTGAGTAACATTGCCAAACACATTAGTATTCCAATCGTTTAGTGCACATTTTGCTTCATTAAGCTTATAGGCAAAAGAGGATAAACAGTTGCCAAATACACCACCAGGCTAGTTATCACGGACCAAGGATGGGAAGCTAGTATGAGATGTCCACATTTTCAGGATCCCTTGATAAAGAGTATTGGTGAACGATAGTTGCAAAGTCGAGCAGTCAGAACATACTCTATCTAAATGTGAGATTTTGCATCTGGGAAAGGATGCCATAAAGCTTGAGTTCACCAATGTTCTATCCAATCGTGCCCATTGTCAAGAAGTGTCGTGATGATTATTACACCATGTCTAGCTTAAACCAATAAATGAAAGCTCCATAAGGCCGGCTGACTGAATCATGTCTTTGAAATCAACCAAGGATCAATACGAGGATCGTCTACCCCCAAGCCTTTCTGCATGGTGGCGCACAGTATTGAAATTCCCTATAGTACACCATGGAGAATTCACATTCAACGATATTGTTTTGATGTCTTCCTAAAGTAGTCGTCTTTTGAGGATGTCACAATTGGTATAAACGATAGTAACAAATGAACTCCACAGAGTATTATAACTCATTTTGCAATGTAACATTTGATTAGATTCAAAAACAAATTCAACTTCATAGCCTTGTTTCCACAACCCCCAAATCCCCCCCCCCCCAAATGTTGATTAGACATAAATGAAGTACAGTTTATTCTTCTACCAATGTTATTCCCTAGTGATGCATCTAGAAAAGGTTCAGCCAAAACCACAATAGAGATATGGTGTTGTTTGATAATCTTTTTAAGATGGCTTATTGTTTTGGCATTGCCAATGCCCCTACAATTCCAAATGAGTAATGGTCCGTACACCATAGAAGATTACTTGAGATTGGCCTCTCGTGCCCCCTTTCTCCTTGTGACCATGCTGAGTGGTATTCGTTGCGGTTTTGATCTGCTATTTTTGACCAGAGTCCAGTTTGGAGCATCTCCCTTTCCATAATACTCAATATCCGAGTGACATCCACTTCTAAATTCCGTGAACGCCACCTCTGAAGTGTGCTTTGTGGCTTCTGCTGTTCCTGTGTTTGTCATTGACTCACTTGTGGAAAATTATAACAATATCAGTAGTTTGCCTCTTTGACCAAACTGCCTTCTGACCCACTGTTTGTTACACTGCTGGTGCTGATTGTGATGTTCTCGGCCCCGCTGAAATCTGAGTTTCTTGCCCCAATATTGCTGCCATTAACTGCCCAGTTGTTTGCGAATCAGTTGCTGCTGATGGCGCTACTCTTTGCCCCATTATTGTCGATGTATTTTGTCGTGCTATCGCAGTTTTCAGACCCAATGCATGTAACTCAGTTTCTGTTGCTCTCTTAACTGGTTCCAGATTCTCTATCGTCTGAGGTAAAGAGATGTTATTGTGTGATTGACCTAAAGTCTCCATTGCTGAGACTTTCCCATGTTTAACTCCTCCCTTTTATCTGTTATAGGGTGAAGTTTAGTGTAGCTTGCCTTATTGTGCCCTTGAAGAACATAATGTGTTCAGAACCTCGGAAGTCTCTCGTATAAAACAATTTGCTCTATGATGAACGATTTGTTGAATGCAAGGCCCACATTAGTTGGTAGTTACATAATGAGATTCACCTCCACGCACACCCGAACCGTACTAGGTCTACTCAGACTGAGTGTTGTTGTATCCATGATCAAATACTTCCCAACAAGGCCGACCAATTCTTTGACAATCCCATTGTTTTGTAGATGAAGCATCAAACCAGGAAATTATATCCAAACAGGAGCAAAATGAGAGTCCTTTTTGGGGTCGAAATCGATTGTCCACCGTGCTAGTTTGTAGAAGAAACCCTTAATTTGCCTAGACTCTCTCCCGAGAGTTCTTGTGACATCATTCAATAAACCCCAGTAGGAGTTGATGTTGCAAACAATGACCTCAAAATTTTATTTACCAGATGGGAAACTCATAACCAAAGTTGTTTCGAAAGCTACAACAGCTTTGTTCAGATCTGATGGAGAGAAGGAAATCACCGGCATACCATCCTTAAATGACATTCTTGTGTTTGAACTCCTCAAGGACAGGTTTGTAAGGTTTCACATCAGCAATGCTTGTAAAGGAAGGTTTGATAGTCGCCACATCATAAAACAAGGGTGGGAAACTCAAAGCTTCCGGTTGGATAACAACAGCATCAACAGGGATAAGGTTGGGGTTGTTGCTGCTATTGGAAGGATTAGTGATAGAGGAGGTGGAAGGAATAGGGAGAGAAGTGATTGAGTCATTAGGGAGAAAGGCCATTTCCATGTGCAAAACCGGTAACAAGTAGGGCAATTCAACACAGGAAATTAGTTAAAATTGAGAAGAGAAAGGAATGATGAACAGAAAATTCGTGTATTAAAAGGAGGATTTAAACGAAGGAGGATTGAAAAAGGAGTAAACTTAGCGATAAAAGCTGGCTAGGGTTAGGGTTTCGAAGGCGAAGGAGACGACTCTTATTTTTTCCTCCTTTTTTTGAAACACCTTTCACAGATAGGATATGTAGGGGGATGTTAATACCGTTTCTTTGTACTATATTTCACTTTTACTAAAACCCTCAACTCGAGGCCGCAATTTTTTACCTATTCAAAGGTTTTCCACGCTAAATCACTTGTGTCATTTCTTGCTTTATACTAGTTTTTCACAGGTACATTTGGTGTAAGAGCTAATTCCAAGGCATTTTGAGGTACAGAATTAGGCCATTACATTTGGCACCGTCTGTGGAAAAGAAGGCATTTCCGTGATATCCTAAGGTATGCATTCATTCTACTATCAATCTCCAATCATGGTCACTTCCAGATGTCCAGCAACTGAAATCCAGCTCAATCTTTCAATTGAGTCGGAACAGCTTACAGAACTACGGGCAAATCTCTACGCCGAAACAGAGAAAAGTAATGAGCTCGAATGCCAGTTAACTCTTGACCAAGAGCTCTGAGAGAAAGAGCTTGAAGCCGAGCGACAAGTTCATTTGATAGTGTTCAAATGACATGAAGACTAGATGACAGCCATACAGACTGTATTATAGGCTATGTTGGATACTTTACAGGCTTCCCAAACTAGAGATCGTGATCAAATGCCGAAGACCTCTAACATTTCTGCGCGGGAAAGATTAAGACCTCGAGGGGCCACTAGCAAAGCCATTTCTAGAAATGTTCAGCATGAACCTCAACCTTCCATTTAATTGGGCAGAGAAGTTTAGTCTGGCATCAGCAGAGGTCTCCAGCCATTTAAACATCAAGAAGAACAATGACCTTAACCTCGGTTGTTAACACGTGATCGCTTGAGTGAGGGCACCGACACTCATAATCCTCAGCCACATCGCCAAACCACTTAGGTTATACGTTCGTGCGTCACACAAGAGCATATGGATCAGTATCAAGAAGTTATTCAAAATGGAAGTATCGAACGGTTTTCATACTCCAAAGATATGTAAATATAAGGGCACCGATCTAAAGGAGCACATTCAACAATACCGTAATTCATTGGGGTTGTACTATAATCTCAACCACATTCCCTACCATCTATTCGCATTAAGTCCATTGGAGGAACCGCTCCGATGGTTCCATTCTCTACCTAAAGATTTCATCCTCATTTTTGACCAGCTACATAAACAATTCTCTACCTCATTTTCTCTTATCAGTATTAAACAATCACAAGGTGAGAAGCTTGAAGCATTTTCGAAGAAGTTTTTGGAGCTCGTGCGAAAGGTTGATAATCTTGATCAGAAAATAGTTGTTACTGCTTTTACCAAAGTGCTCCAGCTCGACTGCAAGGCAAAAAGTATCTCTTCCTTAATAAACCCATGACCTTGGAGGATATGATAACCAAGACCAATGGGTATGCCAACCTGGAAAGGATGATGTCCCGAAGGCATAAATCTACTAAATCTGTCCTAACCACTAAAGGTCTACCAATAAAATGAAACACTGAACCGAAGGAGGATCAGGGTGATCAAAAGCATTCCAAGGCCAACACTTGTAACCTCGAAAAGGCGGCACATTACCCAAACTGTTCCTCCCTAAGATGAATGATTGAATCTCCACAAATTTTCCAATTCTATCAAAAGATAAGTTATACCGTCCATCTTAACCATTGGAACTAATCGAAAGCTGCCCGTACTACATGCATCACAAGGAAAATCATCATGTTAATGACAACTGCTATGCTTTACAGAAGTTACTGGAATTTATTTTTAAAGATGGGTACATATACAAATATAATATTGACTTGGAATCCTATAAGGATGGCAGCTATAAGAAGCAGCTCGAAGTAGTCCAGGTTGAAGATCAAGCTGAGGAAAAACATCTCTACCATATATACCATAACAACATGATCGAGATTCATCAGATCAACAAATCTTGCAGATTCAAGAATAGGAGACTATCAGAATGTTGCGATCTCACACCTCAAGATAAAGAAGCCAAGCTTCTACCTAAGTCGAACAATCGCCGGCTTGGGATTTAATTTGAAGATTACGACATTAGTTATGTAAAATTTCTACATCATGATGCATTAGTTATAATGCTCTAGATGAAGAGTTTTTTATGCATACAATAATGATTGATACTAGAAGCGGTATTGAGATTCTCTTTCAAAGTACAATCGACAAGATGGGATTGGCCGATCAAGTCATTTCGAGCGACACCGATATCAGTGGTTTTAATGGTTCCAAAGAAGAGTGAGTAGGTAAGATCATCTTACCAATTACCGCTGGACCAGCCATAATAAACATCATCTTCTACGTCATCAACGCCAAATCTTGTTATATCTGAATTATGGGTCACTGTTGGATTCACATCATGGAAGTAATCTCTTCCACTTATCATCAAGCACTTCGCTTCGAACACAATGATGGCATCTATGAAATCAAAGGCATTCAGAAGCTTTCCAGAGCTTGCGAGAATACCATCTCTGCTATTCTAGATATATCAGACAGAAATGCTGCATAACAACTATAGAAAGCTGGTCACATCGATGATTAGCCTTCAACAGAAGAACTCATAGAATACATCGACGTTGATGAACCCAGCAGGGGTACTTTTATCGGTAGCAAGCTGGTTCAGCACAATAAGGAGGCTTTTATTCAATTCTTACGAATGAATCGAGACATCTTTGTATGGACTTTCAAAGATATGCCTGGGGTCGATCTGACTAAGGCATGCCACAAATTGAACATCAATATTAACGCCACGGTGGTCAAACAGAAACAATGGTGACTCTCACCTCATCTTCGTGATAAAGTCAGCATTGAGATCGAGAAATTGATCAAAGTGGGGTTCATTCGAGAAGCTAAATATCCAAATTGGATATCCAACATCGTCGTTATTCTAAAGAAGAATGGAAAGGTCCGAGTTTCTGCAGATTTTACCGATCTAAACAAACACACTCTAAAGGGCAGTTTCCCTCTTCCCTTCATCCATCAATTTCTTAATTCAACGGTAGGTCTCAAACTTCTATCTGTGATGGACGATGCTTCTGGATACAATCAAATTCCTCTCTTAGATGAAGATCAAGAAAAAACCACTTTTATTACTGAAAAAGGAATTTACTGCTACAAAGTCGTGCCCTTCAGACTCAAGAATGCAGGCGCGACTTATCAACGGTTAATGATGACTATGTTCAAAGGACATATCGGGAAAATGATTGAATTCTACATTGATGATCATTTGTGCAAGAGAATTCAGTCAAATAACCGCATCACTGATCTAACCACAATATTCAACATTCTGCGATCTTGCAGGATGCGACACAATCCTGATAAGTATCAATTCAGAGTACATTCCGGTCGATTCCTCAGCTATCTCATCAGCAAGAAGTGGATTGAAGCTGATCCGATCAAATTCGAGCTTTCCTTAACATGCCATCTCCAGAGACGACGATGGATGTACAAAAACTTTCTAGCAAGATTGCCGCTATCAGCCGATTCATTTCTAAATCTTTAGATCGCTGTGGTTGGCTGTTCCTACTACTTTGCAGTTATACAAAATGAGGAAAAGTTTAGCCTAATACAGAGATCTAATTAACGTTAGAATGTGAGGCAGTTTTTCAAGAACTCAAGACCTATTTGGGGAAGTCTCTCATCATGAGCACCTTGGTAGATAATAAGGAATTAATTATCAACCTTGCAGATGCAGACACTTTTATCAACTCAGCTCTCATTCAACTTAAGGGAAAGATCGAAAAGCCATTCTACTTCATCAATAAAACCCTCACTCCAGCGAAATCAAGGTATTGTAAAATTGAGAGGCTCCTTCTAACTCTTGTTTACACTTCATAGAAACTTAAGCACTACTTCTATGCTTATTCAGCCAAAGTTATGGCAAACTACCCACTCTGGGAAGTTTTGTTCAAAAAGGAAAATTCTAGAAGAGTGTAGTAATGGTCAGTCAATTTGGGATAACATGATTTCAAGTTTGAACAGCGACATTCATAAAAGGGACAGGCCGTTGCCAATTTTCTCACAGATTTTCAAGTGGAAGATCCCAACTGGGAGGTGCACAATTCTGACTTTGCAGAAGAAATTATAGAAGATCCACACACCAAAGCATTTGATAAACGAGCTGAATAGGTTATAAGGGAAGGGTAGAGACTTCTTACAGATGGTTCAGCAGGACAAAATTGAGAAATCAATCTGCCTAAATTTTGAAGACTCCAACAACATCACAGAATATGAAGCTCTACTTCATGGACTCAACCTCATTCTTGGCATCCCAGAGATCTCAGTCTATATAGATTCTCTACTCATCATCCACCATTACTCCGAACAATACAAGAAGAATGGTAAGATGATCGAGTATGCAACCCTCGTTACTGACAGGATGAGCAGATTTGCACAAGCAACTCTCGACTATCTACCTCGAGGTTAAAACTGGTGCACCGATTCCTTAGCTTACCTATCCGGGGTTTTGGTTACAGAAGAAAAATATCTACAGTCAAAGTGATATTAACCCCTAGTATTGATCTCCATTCTGTATGCGCGATCAATACTGGGGGCGATAAAGAGGAGAAAGACGATTGACGAAGCCCTACATCGCCTATCTTGGCTCTGATAACAAATGCAAAGGGCCCCTCCCAATAGATCCAAAAGAGTGCTGACAGCTGATTAGAAGATCAAAGAGACACACAGTTCAGAACAGTGGCCTCTACCGCTGCTTAGTCAACGGGCCTTATCTCGAGTGCCTCTCTATAAATAAGGCAGATGGAATGCTCAGAGATTTACATAAAGGAACTTGTAGATCCCATGCCAAAGGTCGATCACTCGCTAATAGAGCAATTATACATAGAATATTCTGGCCAGGAATGCGCAAGCAAGTAGAAGAGTATTCACGCAAATGAGACACATGTCAACGACATGGATACATGATTCACGCCCCTACGCTATAACTACATGCAAGGTAACCGACGATACCTACTCATAGCAGCAGATTATATTACAAAATAGGTAGAAGCAGTTCCACTCTATCGAACTAGAGAATAAGAGGTCATCTCTTTTATCTGGGAATACATTATCACACAGTTTGGCTTTCCTCACCTAATTTGGATAGATAATGGGCCACATTTTGTTGGTGAAAAATTCATAGCCTTCCTTAACAAACACAACATCATCCACTCACCATCCAATTCCTACTACCCTCAAGGCAATGGCCAAGCTGAAATCACCAACAAAACCATCATGGATGGACTCAAGAAAAGGCTTTAATCACAGATAAAAGGAAATTGGATTCGAGGGCTTCCTCGTGTCTTATGGGCTTACCGTACCACTCTACGTCAATAAACCAGTTGTACCCCCTTCTTCCTAGCATATGGCACCAAAGCCGTCATTCCAACAGAATACCACAATCCCATCAAAGATCACGAGCTTACCAATAAAGAAAATGAGTTTGAATTGGCCTGCAATATGAATTGGATTGATGAGACTAGGGAACGCGCTATTGCCAACCTAGGTCGATATCACCAAATGTTGGCCAACTCATACAGAAGAGTTTAAAGCCGTACATTCCAAATTAACAATCTCGTTCTCAAGGAAATCCCGCAACACAGAAAAGAGGCACATGCCGGGAAATTGGCAGAAAATTAGGAAGGTCCATTCCACATTATTGTTCGAACGGGTCTAGGATCATATTATCACATGATAGAGGAAGGAGTTTGAATCCCAAATCCATGGAATACTAGGCGACTTAAACGGTACTCTCGTGAAGTCTTTCGCCTCTCCACTTCAAAATTCTCTTTCATTCCATTCTAAAAGTATGATTTCATCTCCATATAGTGTACATTATATTCTATTCAATGAAAACTTCTATATTTTTTCCCACATTACTCTCTACTTACACAGACTCTACTACTTTAGATAGATTAAAGCAAAGGTAATACTAGCTTTTAATCGACCTCTATACCGATTAAAGCAAAGGTAAAACCAGTCTTCAATCGAACTCTATACCGATTAAAACAAAGGTAAAACTAGTTTTCAATCGAACTCCATACCGATTAAAGCAAAGGTAAAACTAGCTTTCAATTGAACTCTATACCAATTAAAGCCAAGGTAGCACTAGCTTTTAATTGAACACTATGCTGATTAAAACAAAAGTAAAACTAGCTTTCAATCGAACTCTATACTGATTAAAGCAAAGGTAAAACTAACTTTCAATCGAACTCTATACCGATTAAAGCAAATGTAAAACTAGCTTTCAATCGAACTCCATACCGATTAAAGCAAAGATAAAACTAGCTTTTAATCAAACTCTATACAGATTAAAGCAAAGGTAAAATTAGCTTTCAATCACCCATTTATACAAAATCTACGATTAAAACAAAGGTAATACTAGTGTTCAATCCAAGATCTTTACCAGACATAAGATAAAGCAAAGGAAAAACTAGCTTTTATCTTTCAATATGTCTGCAACAAATATAATTCTACATGTTACATCTACAAGCCAAGTCTAAGGGTTCTTTTCTGCTAATGGGAGGTCAGTAGCGCTTTCCCCTACAATAGGAGAACGATCAGCCATAAAATCTTGAGCTCGAGCAGCTACAGTAATCCTGCCTTGCTTTACCAATTCAGCAGGTAAAGAACCTAACTCCATTTCCATGGCGTTCATACAGTTTCCTTGATCTACATCATCTCTATAAATAAATCCTCTTCCCGGCAGACAGTCGTGCAAGGTATCCCTTTCTAACTCAAGTCTTCTCACTTTCTCCACAAAATAGGCAATAACAGCCATTAACATATGTGAGCGTGTTACCTCGGGCATAACTGCCTTGGAAAAATTCTCTCTCACTTTCTGATGACGCTCTTGCAACATTTTATAACATGAATCTTGCCATTCCATACGTCTATCGACGCGGGATATAAAATCATTATGCTCCTTTGCCTTCTCGATTGCTTTATCTGACTCTTCCTGGTTCATCTTCCTCAATTCTGTCACCAAAGCACGAAGTTCCTCAAGCTCCTTGTCATTACCTACACTTCCCCCAACAGAAGCCTTCTTTAACAATGCATCCTTTTTCCTTATCAATTGATCCTTACCCCTGATCGCCCGCTCTAACTCCCACAATCTGTTCTAAGAAGCATCTAGCTTACCTTTGCACTCCCTTAAGCGCCCATTTCCTCTTTGAACGTGAGCTTGAATGGAAGTTACATCTCCCTCCATCTCTCTAATTTGAGCTGATAGCTCAACAACATCCCATTTTTTAATAGAGACCCCGGCATCGCCTTTATTCTTCTTCTATCGCTCGCCAGCCTCGGCCTTCAATTTGGCCACCCTCTCATTTAATTTATTACATCATCTTTGAACCATCTAGAAATCTATATCTTTGGCAGTAGAGCCACACTCAACTGCTTTGCCGCAATTGCAGATTTGGATAGGTCAGCTTGAGCTCTCTTCAGCTCGCTATCCTTCTCAATCATTTTACTTTTCAATTGCTCTAGTTCACTTCTGGAACTCACTAGATCAGCTCGAGTCTGCTTTTGCTCATTTATTTTGTTAATCATTTAGCCCTTCAGACATGCCACAAATCTTGGTAACTCTTTCACTGTCATTTCTAATGACTGGATACGTTATCGAGCCATGCCCTCCTCCTTACTCTTTACCATCAACGCATAATTCCAGCTTTAATCTTCTTAGTCTCCTCCTTCGCCTCCTCAAGATCTTTTTGCCCCTTATTAATTTCAATATCTTTTTCCTCGATCTTCTGAGTTAGTTCTTCACAGTTTGTGTTGCCTTGACAAACTTAAAATGAAATTTAACATGTTGGTCCTCCCTATCTTGATTTGCCTCTCTCATCTTATCAAACTTTGCCGTAAACTCTTGGTTATATTAGAGTGTCTCTTGTTCACTCAAGTGAGCTGACTCCAGTTTGACCTACATCAAAGAAATAATACATCAAGTTTAATTCAACAACACTCGACATTCAGATTATAATATAGAAGTCTGATTTTTAACAAATTTCTATTTTTTGACATCTACTGTCGCGAAACTGCTTCTAAACTTAAGGTCAAAGTATGATCCCAGTTCGATGACAATAACGCGTACATCCAATTTCAAGGTAAAAATTTTCTATGTTCTAACTTTTTGAACACTTTGGTATTATCTAGACATAGTTGATTACCATTTGTCCCTAATCTGTTAGCACATTTTTGGTCTATCTCTATACTTTAATTTTTACTTTGTAGCCCTAAAGTAATGCAGCATACAAGTCAAATATTTCTTGCCCTTCTCTAACCTGTAGTTCTGCTTGCAAAGACAACAGGGACGCTGAGGCATCTTTCTCCTTAGGAAGCTTATTCTCTAACTCCTCAATTTTGAGGCGTATATTCTTAAGTTCCTACAAATATTTTTCACAAACATCTTTTAGCCTATAGAAGTTCATCCTATAAAACAATATCTCATATAATTATAGTTCTCAAACCCCACAAATCGCATATCCATAAATTCAACAATTCTATTGTACATTCTTGTTATCATTCTCTAGATTTTCATTATTATCCCCTTGGTTCTCTAGCTCAGTTTGGGGAGAGACACCATCCCACCCACCTACTAGTCCATAAACATCATCTTCCACCTTATTCTCTTCGACGTAGGTGCCGTCCATAATAGCTGTAACCTCAACTTTAGAGTACCCCACTTTAAGGAGTTGATGCCCGAGTCAATCTCGCTGGAGTACCATCTCATCCAGGGTCTTTTGCACTTCTTTTGTCAGCTCGCTAATCTGTACCTGCTGCGCAGCCTTTACAGAATCCAATCACTTCCCATCCCGAACCAGGTCAGACTTTAATCAAGCTACCTTCTTCACGAGCTCCACCTTACCATGCTCGAGCTCAGCTTTTCCGTCCACAATCCTGAGGTAGATCCCCTTTATTAGCCGAGCAGCCTTCAAAAAAACAAATCGAACATATTTCACAGCTCGAATTACAATAAAAATTTATAAAACGTTCAAATCATCAAAACTTACCACTTTGCTCATCTTATCACCACCCTGGCGAGCTGCAGGCCTTGCCCTATCCTTTACAGCTCCCACCTCATCTTCCTCCGCAGGTTGATTCCCCATGACCTTTATCCAGACACTCCAGCAGGAGGATCTACCCTCCTCTTTTTCGCATCTCCCTAGACCTCACCACTCCCAATAATTCCAGAGGCCAAGCCATGCTTTAAAATCCTCTTCTTAAAAAATTTCTGAGCTAGCTTGCTCGATGTAGTAGATTTCGGTACATTCACAAAATCCAACGAAGTGGCTTTCAGTAAAGCTACTCACTTCTCTCAGTCAGTCCCTCATTTCTTACCGGCTCCAACCCCCATCATTAGTCTCGTCGCTTGAGACTCTTGAACCTTCTCGGACCTGCTGTTAGCTCGCTTATTTTTATTAATTATGAAGTCTTTCAGCACTGCCTCAAGCTCAAATCCTTCTTGAGCAACAATATCTAACAAGAACTCCTTCTTCACCTTCAACTGAGGACCTATAAAAAACACACAACATATTGTCAAACAATAGAATAGCCCTCGATAATTTCAGTTCAATATTATATACTGTTATACTTATTTTTCTTTACAGTTCTATACAGAAGTTTTATAGGTTCTTTATCTTCTCTCGGAAGGCAATCACCTTTCACCCATATCATATTATCATTCCATATTCGACATACTAAATTTGGATCAAAGAAAAGCGGTCGAGACGAGCTTGAAAAGAAGTATGTCCTTCCAGTTAGAGAATAATTTTTACACCATGAAACTATAAAACATCTTCAGGATATATTTTCCTCTCGACCTCATTCTCCTCCTACAACCAATTCAAACTCTCACAGATATTAATCACCTCCTACATGTTCCCGCTCAACTGGGTAGGATAAGCCCTTATGGTATTCATTATCCCTTTCGCAAGATTACTAAAGAGCAAACTCAACTCGTACTCTAACTGAGACAGGTAACACAAAAAACCCTCGTCCAGGTTACCCTGGACATTTCCATCAAAATACTCCAAAGAGATCAATTTTTCCACTCTGCCCCCCCTTACCGATTTTTCCATCTCTAAATCAGGCAACAAAAAGAAATGCCCCTCCTCAGATTCTATAATACAACCTCTAAATTGCCTACTAGCAAATTCTATGATGTTACCCCATATTCCCCCTACAAAGGCCTTAGATTTACAAAAATCTCTAAACACATTAAAGGTCGGAGGGTATAATACTAATTGTCTAGGGGAATCTGGAAATTGAACAACTATTAGATCATTCTCCCTATCAGATGCTATATTCTCAGACTCAGCCGAAGGACCAGAGGTCGACGCCTCCATAATAGGTAAAGTATCCATTTCAACTACAAGTCAAAGGATAAGGTTTGATTCTACACAGATATTTCTCACGCTCGACATACATACAGGTCCAAGAATTCTATCATTATCTTTTACACATCCATCATGCATATACGTATATATCGTATCTCTTTTTCACGCATGTACCAAACAGATTTTTACTGGTTACTATAAATAGTAATTTTTTAAAACTTGAAAACCACAAAAATCTTTCAAACACACATTCACAATATCATAATCATGTACTAACCTTCAACGCCAAAAACGAATTCTAAGTAGTACAAAATCTTTCCTTCGCATCACTTGTATATAACCACCGTCATGACTCAGTCTATGCAACTTTCTCTCGCCATGATTGTTGATCGCTCTCGTCTAATCTCTTATGTGAATCTCTGTTATTTTTTCTCTTTCCTCTCCCACTGTTCGTCAATTTTTTAGAAGTTGATAAACGTTTGAATGAGGATGATAAAGCATTATTTATAATTTTTCTCTCTAATTGTTGGCAGTTATTAGGCCTCTCACGAGCCGCCCTCAGTTTGGGAACCGATGCATCATTTTCATAATTAATGTTAGACATTTTACACCTTTTTAGTAAAAATACATTCCCATCATTTCCCCATGCCCTATATTTTAATATATTCTCAACACTCCTGCCCAAATCTCCCTCAAACCTCCCCACACTCAGGATGACTCAACACTTATATGTAATTAAACTTTCCCTGTAATTACACAAGAAACAAAAATCAAACCTGTCTACTTTTTTCTATCCTTGCTTCTACTATTTATAAAACTACAGACGTCATTCTAACTTTATTTGCAATAATAGAGGACAGATTAAAAACATCATTCTAACTACATTTCGATTTATTTTTTTAACCTCATACAATTCACTTACTCAAATATAATTACACATAAAGCATCCCACATGTCCTGGAATGCCACATCAAATCAATTTTCCCCTAGCAATCCTCATATCTTCTTCCTCGATCACTTTATCAGTAATTTTCCTAATGGGCTCTCTTCGAGTTACAGCCTTCAGAATCACTTCACGAAATATCTCCGAATAAAAATGATGCATAATCTTAACTTTTCTCGCCCTAAACTCTATGCCTTCGAACTGCAATTCATATTCAGGCAATTCACAATCAAAATCCAACAACCTAAAAATCTTCTCTTGTATTTTAGCTATCTTTATTGCCAACCATCCTTCAGCAGCTTGACAAACTCTCGCAGATCAAGTCCTCACCATATTTTCATTCTTTCGCCTCTGGGGATGGCAATTTTTCCCGCCCTACCGGGGATCCACCCCGTCCTGCCCCATTTGGAGAGGATTTGGGATGACTATATCGGGTATAGGGGCGGGAATGGGCTGAGCTTGTAAAAATCCGTCGGGGACCGGGGCGGATTTGGAGGTAATAAAAAAATCCCTTATCCGCACTGCCCTGCCCCTTATAAATGCCTCTTAATATATTTACAAGTATACCCTGATATGTATAAGAATTTAAAAATCAAACAGAACCCTAATACATATCGCATAACTCTCAAGCCTCCCTCCCTCAACTCAAGTCTCAACGATCGAATCGAAATGAAACTATGAAATTATCTCTGAGTCCCAATTCAATCAAAATGCAACAACACCAATTCTTTGAGAAGATGTAATTATCTCATAGCCTTAACGATCAAATCGAAATGCAACAACATCAATTCTTCTGTTCTTCAGATGCAATTCTCCCAATTCAATCTGGGGAGGTAGCACTGGTTGGTCCATGGAGTTTGCAAAGGATAAAATTATAAAGCTGTTGGAGGCGTACGAGAGTAGGGGCGATGTCAGCGAAGCCTGCCAATGTATTTGTGATTTGGGATTGCTTTTCTGTAATCAAGAGGTTGTGAAAAAGACCCTCATTATGGCCATGGAGATGGAGAAGGACAAGATGTTTAATCTGCTTCAGGAGTACTTTGGACAATGTCTGATTTCCACCAACTAGATCACCAAAGGATTTGCTAGGATTAGAGACGGGATGGAGGAGTTAGCGCTGAGACATTCAAAATGCAGAGGAAAAGTTTGGATCGTTTGTGGACCTCGCCAAAACAAGCGACTGGCTGGTGTCATCGTTCGCCACCGATGGACTAGCTATTGTTAATTATAGGGTGCGCTTACTTTACTTTTACTCGTGTATGCTTCTGGTTTGCTCAGTCCTTTGTTGTACTCGTGTATGCTGCTGGCTGTACTCTAGGTTTGTCCCATGAAGAGAGTTTTGATGCCAAACCCATGTAAAGAGGAAGTCAATCTTTGGTTACTATTTTATTTAGCATCTATTAATGTATTCATGTTTGCACATAAAGTTGCTTATGTTTGTTTCATCTCAACTTATTTCAGGTATTACATTTAGACCATCGTGTTGATTGGTTATAAAAGTGTCATTAGTTGTATCCCAATAGATTCATAAATTTTATATAGCGCTTCTTCTTAGTATCTTTCTTAAGATAAACCAAGGGAATATTTCTCCATGATATTTTTTCTAAATCCAATATATGTCGGTGTTTGCCATCGTGTTGTTTGGTTATAAAAGTGTCATTAGTTGGCTCAATTGTGCTATGTATATTGTTTTTTTTAATTAGTTAAATGGGGAAGATATGGGGTTGGTGTGGTATTGGGATTATCTATGTGGGGCGGATTCGGGGATCCCCGGTTAATTTAAATGGGGATGGGGGCGGGGATGGGAGGTGGGAGCTTAAGCGGGGATGGGGATGGTATTGGCTCCCCCGCCCCAAATACGCCCCATTACCATCCCTATCATCCTCTCTAAATTATATTTATTCATATTTATGCAATTTTCTAGATCACTTCAAATCCCCCACATACTGTATATATTTACATCTGTTTTTTTTCATAACAGGAAACCCTAAGATCCTGATGAGAAAGTTATTTAAACTTATCTATCCACATCGACCTCTTTGGATTTATCATATCCCAGTTCGAACTTATCTGCCCCCCCAATCCAATATTTTGAGTGAGATCTCCTTGAGCTCAAATTTCTAGTTCCTGTAAATTCTATATCTTCTACAATATTCGCCCCCCCATAATTCTAAGCTATTCAGATTGAAATAGATTTTTACACGCCTTCTATTTCACAGGCACATTTTTAACAGCTCGATTGCTCATAGATGTTATCTAGTTCAAAGTTAAATATTGCATTTCATCCTCTAATCATACATATCTGTATTTCTTATTGCTTGAATTCAATCATAAAAGTTAATTCTATCTATCAACATAGTGTTTGAATAAAATATTTTTATTAAGCTCGAATATCACTTACAGATACTTTACAGATAACAAGTCTTTCAGGTACTTTACAGATAACAAGTCTTTCAAGTACTCCAGAGATAACAAGTCCTTCAGTTCATTCTCAAAATCATATTAATTTTTAGTGATGTTTCACTCCGAGAATCTTCTGAAGCAAAGTTGGAGTGGGAAATCGCTGAGCATCCAACTTCTTCACACTATTTTTGTCAACAAGAAACGGAGTTTGGTCGAAGTCAAGACATGGAAGCAAGGACGTCAGTGCTTGAACCAACTCTTTAAACTGAAGGCCATCTTAGTGCTAAGAGACAATGATTGTACAAGAGCAAGACTTCCAATCTCCATCTCCCTCCTATACCACCAATGCCTCCACCTCCGTATCCTCTATTATCTTAGAGTTGATTGAGAGGAAATGGAGTCCTACCTTAGAATCTAGTCCTTCACAAGAAACCAGCTGTACAACCTCGTAGTTATACCAGCCCCTACATCTGTCTCCTTAACCTTGTCCCCAACAAGGATGTGGTGACACCTCCAACGTGTCTTACTTGTCAAGACCACGCACTAAAATCTCTACATGCAATAATAGTCTTCCTCAGCTTTACCCGTTTCTTCTTCCAACATTCCATGATACATCGGTAAAATGGGAATTGGGGTGGGCATCTCCAAAGATTGATCCCTGAAGTATCTCAACTTGAATCTCTGGATCTCAAAAGAGACTCTTTCTTCATACACTATTCTCCGAGTATTCACCATTATCATTAAAGAATTCTAGAAGATTTTTTTATCAATAGTGTACTTTGCCATAATCTACGGTACAGGTACTATTTATATAACCCTCGTATTTAATGCGCAGGTACATTTCCAAAGCAATGATCATTCAAAATAGAACCACTCTCGAAACCCCAAGCGTCGATTAGATTAATACTTTCTATCATCATTCAATGCAGATGCATCCCTCCATAAGAAAAACAAATACCCCTTTTCATACCCGTCAAATCACCATTAAATACATCATTTTTTGCTAACTTCCAACACCACAATATACAGGTTCTTTTTCAACCAAAGCCACTCGTACCTTCAGTTGTGAGGGGGCAATTATAGGGACCTATCGCTCGAGCTAACCCAATTCGAGCTACCTCCATATCAGGCTCACGCATTTCATACGTGACGTTAGCAGCCAACACTGCCACCTACACCAAGAACTGATAAAGAACAGGGATTGAGCACAACAGAAGAACATGAACAAGTCAAAGACACCTGTCTCTAGGGAACACAACAATTACTCAGTCAGCCACCACTTACCTAATTATTCGAAGAACGTGCTTCAATACGATAATGAGTTACGGGTAAGGTCTATATAAAGAAAATGTTTTAGATGAGACAATGACCAGAAAAATAAGACCATAAAGAAAAACTTATTATTTGCAAGATCAAGTATTTCTAATTCAAGGGATCACTTGTAATAAGATATCAAACTCAAACAATAAAAGTTACTATTACTAAAACCCTCAACTCGAGATCATGGTTTTTTACCTATTCAAAGGTTTTCCACGGTAAATCACCTGTGTCATTTCTTGCGCTATACTCGTTTTTCACAGGTATATTTGGTATGTAAGAGCCAATTCTAATCCCTTTTAAGCTATGGAATTAGGCCATTACAGTCACCACTCTCTCACTTTTTTTTTTCTCTTTCTTTCTTCCTATCTCTCTATCTATCTCTTCTCTCTTCCTCTTCAAATTTCTAGGGTTTTAAGGGGGAAGGAGGATCTGGAAAAAGATCTCTATGGATATGTGCAAAGCCAAAATTATCCCTACAGAGTTTTGGTCTTTAACTTTCCATGTGGGCCTGACACAAAGTGTTCTTATCAGTTTAAGTACTTTTGACGTGGCTTGTAGGTCATCAAACGAGCTCCCTTTGGGATGTACTCACCCAAAGGCAAGGAAGTAGAAGACGACCCCCAAAATTGTGAGTAGGAGAAGCATTCTCCTGTAACCATTTATTTAAATTTATAAATTATTTCATACCAGGATATTTTCTTGAAGGCGCTCAAACTGTCAGCACGGATATATAAGCCATTACACTTCTTAGGTCTACATTATAAATGGGTAAAAAATATTTGATAACATTTTCTTTTTATAGAGGTAAATCTATAGAGGCGTTCATAACTTACGATGAAGAGAATTAGTAGTTAGCCTTAAAGCTTTAGCGTACATAATTTACTACTATTGCGGCAGCCACCAGTCTTAGAATCCAAGGTTGAAAATGAGGATAGGCGGTGCATATGTTCATGTGGACGGTAGTGAAACTAGAAATGCAAATCATAATTTATTTTTATTTCAAAGATAGCTTGGGGATAACGTCTAGGTGCGAAAGATAGACAGCCAACGAGGGGAAATTTAATCTATATTAAGAAAAAAAATTCACCTCGGAGGCTGAGCTATAACCATCCATCACGCGACACGGAACTTGAGGAAATTTTGGATTGTCTAGATTATATTAGGCATTACTAAAATTAGATCATTTCCATTGAATAAACTAGGACAAGGAATTAATTTGGCCCCTACATTTTGATTATAATACAGTTCTTAAGCCATAATAATTGAAAGAGCTAATTAAACTTGGACTCCAATCTCTTCAAACTCTTCCCCCTCTCAATTCTAGAGTCACCTTTCTCTTTAAGTTATCATAAATTATGGTTGTAAATTACAACATCTCTTTTAATTTCTTTATATTATTATGTTTTAGTATTTGTATTTAAGATTAGGTCATGGGGATATCTTGTGTAGGCGTAGGTTATTGGGATTCGATGAAACATTAATTTTTATCTCAATCTGAGGTTGTAACCGGGGGATTTTAAATCCAGCCAGGGTGATGTAGCAGATATAAAATGGAAGCACAAAACTCTACTTATTGGAAGAAACATCTATTAGTTTAGAAGAATTCGGCTGTCGGGTAACTAACAATCTTATGATCAATTAAAGAAATGAGAAACTCAAGAAGAATTTCCAGTAAAACATTCACCAAAAGACTCTTTCTTCATTCAAACTTAAATAGATTGTTACATAACTCTTCAACCATACTTATAGAAATAAAAAAATAAAGACAAAACTCTAACCTAGTTTAATCTCCTAAAATGTAACTCCTAATAACTTCCCCTAAACAAGGTGAAGCTCCTCTATATAAATGAAGATAAACCACTATGACTCTCAATCATACTACTGTTGAAACTGAACCAAAAATATGCAAATATGACCCTTTATCTATTCTTAGGCTTGGATCGGGCGACTCGTGTTGTGTTTGGTCGATCCATCCATCTCTTTTCCTTCCCTATCTTCTACATCATTCTCCCCGGGTAATGGAGAATTTGACGTCGAATTCAAGGGGTCATAACATTCTTCACTAGAAAAGTTACACACAAGATATTTGGCATTAAATACATCTGAAGTAGGGATATAAGCCAAAAGCTTCACTTGATAAGCATTGGGGTTAATTTTGCAAATTATTTCTAGAGGTCTAATTTTTTGTGCCGCCAACTTGTTGTAACTTCCTATATAAAAATGGTCCTTTGCGAGGATGACATACACATAATCACCTTCGATAAATTCCCCGTGACATTCACACATCCGCCACCAATTTGTATTGTGATGTAGCCTTAACTAAGTGATCGTGAGTTTGATTATGAATTACCCAAAGATGTTCGACTAAGTGTTTCGCTTCGCCTGTACCTTAGCCATCGCAGGAACCAGAGCAAGCTCAATAGGAAAACACGGGATGTTCCTATACAAAAATGTAAAAGGGACAAAAGCCTGTACTTTAGTTCATCGACCAGTTAAAAGAAAACTTCACTTGATAAAGACAAAGACTCTAAGACTTAATATTAGCTCCAACGAGCCCTCTAACTTAGAATTAGCTCTAAATGGGCCATTTCGGAAAAATGATCGACAACGACATAGATAGAATCCACCCCTTGTTGTATATGATGTAAACCTAAAAATAAAATTCATACTAACATCTGTCCACGCATTCATTGCTTGACCTTTAGAAATTTGACAAACATGGCAGCCTCTTACAAACGAGCAACTTCTCGACATAGAGATAGCCTGAAATATGATCATGAGACTAAATGAAGTATTTTATCTCACCCAAGGTGTCTTTCTGTATGAAATTATTTAATGACCAAAAGTCGAAGATTCGACTCGCGAATACATAACCAATTTCCTTTGAAAAGGAAGCCATCATAAATGGTAAAATTGTACAACTTACCAGAAGAAACATCATCCAAAATAGGTTCAAAATAGGGATCAGAAGGTAACAAACTTTAAATATAATCAAAACCAAGCACATAAGTATGTATTTGAGAGAGGATGGGACATTTACGACTTAAGCATCTTCAATTTTATTGAGATCACCAGATTTGTGTTTAAGCACAAATGTAAATTCCTACAGAAATGAAGCCCACTTTGCATGCCAAAAATAAAGTTTATCTTGGGTATTAATATAGTTCAGAGCATCATGATCTGAGAATAAAACATACTCACTATGAATGAGGTAGTGATGCTAATGTTTGAGAGCTTGAATCATCGCATAGAATTCGATGTCATAGGTGTTGTATTTGACTTTGGCCCCACTAAGTTTTTCACTATAGAAAACAATGGGCTCGGAATTTTGATTAAGAGGTTGTTTATAATTTTACTTTTCTAACTTATTCTACTTAATTGGTGTTACTTAAGTTAAATGAAGAAATAAGTTGTGTTTGTTTTTTAATTTTGTAAAACATCTTATTTTGCTTGACACCCCCATTTTCACCAATTAAGATAAGTTAGGCTTTCTAGTTTTTCCAAACTTTTTTCACCTTAACGTAATAGTACTTGAAAAGACCAATGTTTCATAATCTTAAACCCAAAAATGCCGTTAAATTTTAATACAAATCCATGTCATCTCTTCTAATATTCATCATTATCAAACCCTAACTATGAAACTTAGGGATTAATAGCTTCATGACAAAGTAGCCTTTCTATTAAGATTGAAGGCAACCAACATTAATAGAAATTGGTGTACCATCACATCATCATCATCTCACGAGATTGAGATCCATGATAAAGCAAACTACTACTACCATCTGAGATTGAGACTTAAGGTAAAAAAGCACAATATAGTCATATAAATTTATAGAGATGAATCATGGGGACCTTGTGAAATGAGATTACAAATGGGATTAGTCTAGCAATAATTTAAGTTTTTTGAAATTAGATAGAATGCAAAAACTTTTGGTTTGAAGAATATTGTAATGATTATTATTTTAATTAACAGATAATGGAAATTTTTTATTTAAATTTAAATGCGATTATGGAAAAACATGTAGTGTAAAATATAGAGAACATAGTAATTTTCACAATTTGATAGTTTTTAGACATTTTTGTAGGAGCCTAATCTCGTGGAGGGGAGATTAAACACTTACATCACTGTGGTAATGCTCACCTAGGGGTTCTAACAAACGTATTTAGCAGAAATGGATGAGATTGTATAAATGGGATTCCTCCACGACCTCTAGTGAGCTTTTTTTAGATGAGGTTGTATAAATGGATAAGATTACAAGTAAAGGTTTGAGTAGACTGAATCTTTAAGCGTTAGAAGGTGCTCGAAGGTTCTCAAAGCTTCTCAAGTGTGTCTTGGGGGGAAAATCTCAACCTCTTTATAGTACTTATCCTCTCCTATTTAGAAAAGATAAGAATGGTGATGTCACTTTAGAGATGTTAAATTTTAAGTGTATCATTCTTTATAGCTATCTTGCACTAGAGTCCATTCTACCAGAGTTGTTTGCTGAGGTGTCTGCCTTCGACCAGGAACTAAACTAGACTGAAGCTGTGGTCGAGGCTTTAATGAATTTAACGGTAAGTATGTTGTAGTTTTGATAGACTTGTAAGTACGGTAGGCTTCGAGTTGCTTGAGAATCTTTGATTATCTAGTTTGTTCTCAAAGGCTGTGAGTAGGTTACTATATTCACCCTCTCTTAACTGATACCTCCAAAAAGATTATATATACACCTGTCGAGGGTTCCAGGTGAAAAAATTTTTGTATGGCAATTTAGAAGTTTGAACGCTATCAATGCTCTAGTTTCCAAGATCATTATTAACTGATTATGTTGATTTTGGCATAATTAACGATCTATAAATATCTAATAAATGGAGTAGGGTAGGGGGTAAATTTTTTTAACTTATTGCTACTCATCTACTCAGCTTCTTTCTTCAATGCCTCTCTTCCTTTCACAGAAAAAGTTGAAGACTCAATCCCAGAGTCAACAAGAACATTTGGAGGCCAGAATAGCTGCCAAGGTGGCAGAGCTGATGGTAAAATTCTTTGGCCGCATGGGCTTGGAAGCACAGCTTCCAGAGCTTGTCGACCATCAAATAGGTGAGCTGACCGGCAGGAAACAGGATGAGTAAGAGGAGTTTAGGTTATTGTGGGTGATTTCAGTAAAATCTCCTGATTGTTACTGAAAGGTCCATGGCGTTGAGAGCTCTGGTTGAGCGGTTGGTGGGGAAAGAGGATGGTGTTGCGGGTAGTAGTAATTCAGGGCGTTGGAAGAGTTGCCCTGGTTGTAACTCATACACCATTTCCTTTGGTTTCTTTTTCTTGTCTATTGGTTGTCGTTGTTGTTTTAATTTTTAATTTTTTTTAAATCAATTAAAAGACTTGTGTTTTATTTTATCTGTTTTTGATGCTTATGAATCGCATATTCTAAAAGATGGACGTAGGAAATGACTTAAAAAACTGAAATGATAAGAATCTCTGACCTTCAAAGGTCATATAAGGAAATTAAAGGTAAAAAAGAACGTAAAAAAATTAAAGTAATATGACATATCTGGCCTTCGATGGTTATGGAAGGAGGTCGAAGGGAAAAGATGCAAAGCGAATCAAAAAATGATAAAAATTTTGTTATTTTAAAAGAAAAGACGTAACACAAATCATAATGATAGGATCCTCTGAACTTCGAAGGTTATGGAAGGAAGTCGAAGGAAAAAGACGTAGCACGAATTAAAATGTTGGCATTATCTAAGATTCGAATGATATGGAAGTAAGTCGAAGCAAAAAATACGTAACCAGAATCAAAATAATGACATTTTGTGACCTTTGAATGTTATTGAAGTAAATCGAAGGAAAAAGACTTAACACGAATCAAAATGATGAGATTCTCTGAGCTTTGAATATAGAAGGGTCGATAATTGTGGCCGTATGCAGTGTGGTGTTGGACTCCCAAGGTCATTAACATGCACAAGATCACCGCCTATATTGATTTGACTCTTGTGGGCAATTATTCCTGACATGTGGGGACCTGGCTATTTAAGAAAAGTATAGTACTAGGTTTACTTGTCACTTCATGTTTGATATAGGGTATATGATGGTTAACGCTTAGAAAACGTATGTGATCCCTTATTTTGAGACTTCAAATTACAATAATCACTTGGGTATACTAATGATGTTTTCATTCGAGATATAGAAAAAGATGTTTGTATTAATAAAGAAATTGATGGAGATTACGTATTCGTGGGTTTATGTCTGCATGATTTGAAGAGCTTAAAGAGAAAATTGAGGCGCGAAGCTAGAAGAACTAGGTGGTCGAAGCGATTAGAGAGACGAGAAAATTTTATAAGGTATGATTTGCTAGAATTATTGAAGGAAGGTCAAAAGCAGAGGGAGAATGGGGTTAGCAGGGGTAATGATGGCAATTATGGAAACCAATATGGTTTAATGTTTGTTTATTTAAAAGGAAAGAAAAAGAGAGAGATAGAGGGAGTGAGAGAGAGAGATAGAGAGATAGAGAGAGACAAATAGTTTAAATCAACTCCTAAATTTTTGTCTAAAGTAGAGAAGAAAAATTTAGCAGTTTGTGTGCCAATCGTTGCAGTTGCCGAAGACCACCTAAAAACGTTAGAGCAAGGTATCTCTTCCCTGGCCTTGTTCTCCACTAGTTCGGCATTTGTCTATTTTAGGTTTTAATCTGTAAATTTAAATTAGGAAAAACTTAGTGCCCGCCATTAATGGTGGATGTTGTGGGTTTGAGAAAGATGGTAGGTTTTGGACTGGTTAGGGTAGAGGAAGGTTTAACTGAGCGATTTATTTTGGTGTATACCATTTGAATATTACCTTCGAGTAGATTCTTTTGTGAGTTTAACATCTGGTTGGGGATTCGATCAGGTGTGACTCCTTTGAGTCCATTTGGGGTATACCTGATGGCTAATACTTTGTATATTGCCCAGGGTTGGTATAATTGGGTGGACGAGAAGATTTAACTTGAAGATATCGAGCTAATTGGTTCCCTCTTCTTCTGCTGGGTACTGAATGGGTACCTGTGACTCTTCAATGATGAGGCTAATTGACAAAGTCGAGGATTTAATGAATAGGTCGAGAACTTTAGGTCGAGAGGAAGAGAGTAATAGTGATTTAGAGGAGTTGGATATAGCAAATATTATGCCACTAGTGGTTATTGAACCTGATATGGAATCCCTGAGACGAAGGAGGAGGAGAACACGAATAGTTGGAGGGAACGATAAAGAGGAGGGTGAGGACAAAGTATGCGGGAATAGCCCAGTACAAGACGAAGGAGAAAGTGAAGAAAAAAAAAGATAAAGAGGAAGATGGGGTTGATGAAGGGAGTAGAAATCAAGATAGTGACAAAGATACCAAGGACGATGGTATCAGGTTTAAGGAAGTCAGTCCTTGGGAGCGTAAAAGGCTAGGCCAATTTATAAAAAAGTATAATCTGGTTAGTAGGCCTTCTACTTAGTGCCCTATGGACCGAGGTTTTCCTTTAGTGATACGCCCGTAGATGGAATAATGGCATCTCAAGGGCAGATTAAGCAAGGCCTAGAGCTCCCCATTCACCGTCTAGTGAAGGAGGTGTTGAACTTCTGGAATGCGGCCCCTTATGAAATGAATGGCAACATTTACGAGATGATGAAAATCATCAAAGCCTTAAATAAGGAGTTGTTGGCCGAAGGAAGGCCTTGGTGGAGTGTACGGATATTATTGCCTTTTACTCAAAGCAGAGTAATCTGAAGGGCGAGACATATCACATTCAATATCATCCTAACAAGCCCTCACTATTCGACTTGCATTCGATTGACCGAGGGTGGGATATTGACCTTGCTATTGTGCATGGGAATTACGAAAACCTCGAAGGTAAAGAGGTGTTTGCATTAAAAAATAGGGTTTTCAATCGTGGTAAGTATTATTTGAGTATTTTGTCAAGTATTTTCCTTCGAATGTGCCTTTAACTTCTACCCTCTTGTTTACAGCACTGCGAAGTAGAATTCCCGATAGTTCCTGACCCTATTTAGACAATCTAATCAACGAGAACAACGATCGTATAAACAAAATCTTTCGAAGGTTGAAGCCGTTGAGGATAAGGCGAAAGAAAATAGATAGCCTTCTAAAAGGTCCATCAAACTCACAAAGACCTTTGAAAAGAAGAACTTCTACTACCCAGGAAGGCTCGAGCGATATGGATTACGATAAGTTTACAAGGCCGAATAGCAGTTACATTCTAAGGGCCCAATGAGGGAATTCAGGTACGGGTGCTTCACCAACCATAGCTAGAAGGGTCCCCACTCCGAAAGAGTTGTCACGAGTTTCTCAGAAGATGAAAGGAAAAGCTATTATGGAAGGATAAAGTGCATCAGCCCCGGGGTCATCAACCCAAAAGAGGATGCACAACCAAATTGAAGTTGTCTTAACTACAAGTGAGGCCGCTCTGCTCATGACCAAAATATAAGTGGCTGCTCGAGCGATGGTGGAGTCGCCGATGCTGCCCTGTATGTTTGACCCTGACAAAGTTGGGTGCCACTTTGAAGTAGCTATAAGCCAGGTAGTTATGTTCATTGTTATCAGTTGTACATTTCTTCTTGGGGTTTGTATTTTTTGTGTAATGGTTTTCTTTGCCAGGTTTCATCTTTGGGACTATGCTTTAGGAAAACCCTTAACATATCTTGCCCAAGGGTAAAGGAGGCTAGCGAGTTTAAGGATATGTCGAAGAGAACCATCATGTCCTTGAATACCCACTTGTCAGAGATGGAGCGGGAGCTCTTACTGGATCGAGCTGATGCTTCAAAGGAGAAGCTGGACACTGTTGAGTGTTACGCAGAGAAAGTGCTGAAGCTCGAGGGTAATCTGAGGGATTATCAAACGAGGTTCCAGGCAGACATTGACCTAGAGTACCTCGTAATAATGTCACTGAAGCACTTAATTGATGAGCTCGGTTATGACCCTGATACCTTTGAGCGATTTGAGTCCCAGTGTGGAGGATGCGAGCCTGGCTCTTGAGATGGTACAGAGTCCTTTAGTGGTAGAGCCGACCGTCGAGCATCATGTTACTACTCCCAAAGCTGGTTTGTGTTAAACTACCAATGTCACCTAGTCCAATGAGGTGGATGAAACTGTTTGTGTGTTTTAACTGATGGTACTTGTTTTTTTTTCCTTTGGTTTGTAAAATAACTTAACATTCTGTCTGTTTGAGTTTTACCTGTCTAAATATGTTTCAGTTGAAATAAAAAACTGTCTTGATCATAACTATTGATTTACATCAAGGTCGCCCCTAAGTATCTGAGTACTTGGGATCAAACCTAATCAAAACCAAACATGGTCGGCTCTAAGGTCTCGCCTAAGTATTTAATCTGTCGAGTATTTATACCGCATTGATTCGCCGAACTTAAGGACTTTGAAAAACTTTGAGTTCACCCCCAAATATCAGTCAGGTCAAAGGTTTGACATGATATTAAGATTTGCCTAAATAAAGAAATTCATGAGGCTTCGAGGTCACCCTCAGGTATTTCTATCTGCGGGTTTAAGCATAGGCGAAACCAAATAGGGTCAGCTCTGAGGTTTCCCCAAAGTGTTTAATCTTTTAATTATTCATACCACTTGGGTTTGTCCAAATCAAAGAACTTTAAAAAACTTTAAGGTCGCCCCCAAGTATTAGTCGGGTTAAAGGTTTGACATGATACTTAGGTTTCCCCAAGTTAACAAGTTCATGAGGTTTCGAGGTCACGCCGGGTATTTCTATCTGCGGGTTTAAACCTAGAAAAAACTGAACATGGTCAGCTCTGAGGTTACCCCCAAGTGCTTAACCTTTTGATTATTCATGCCACTTGGGTTTACCAAAATCAAGGAACTTTGAAAAACTTCCAGGCCGCCCCCAAGTATCAGTCGGGTCAAAAGTTTGATGTGATACATAGGTTTGCCTAAATGAAGAAGTTCATGAAGATTGAGCATTATGTATGAAACACGCAAAATGAAAATGGCTAAAACATGATCTTATTGATGCAAAATTTTATGGTTACAACCATGGAAGGTATCTATGCTTATTTTCTACTGTAGCAAACTAATCGCATCGTATTTCAGGGGTTTGGAAGAGGTTCTTCATGTTTGGTCATAAGATAATAGGACCCTTTGTCTATTTTTTCATAGACAATGTATGGTCATTCCCAGGATTCGACCAATTTTCTAGCATTATGGGGCTTGGAAGATGAGGTGATTCATTGAAGGACCAAGTCTCCGATTAAAAAATCTTTGGGATGAACCCTTTTGTTGTGTGACTTCATTAGTGAGTTATGGCATCGACCAAGGCTAGCCAGGGCTCTGTCTTGTGTTTCGTCGATCCAAAGCATTTTACACCCGAGTTAAAGCTCGTTTTCCTTATCTAAGAGGTCAGGGACTCTAGTGGGGACTTCGATTTGTGTTGGTAGAACGGCTTATGTTCCATAGGCAAGGAAGAAAGGAGTACAACACATATATTTTATTGGTATCGTGTGATAGGCCTAAAGGACATGTTGTTTCTTGTACCCAACGCCCCTTCTTATCGTTGACTCGTTTCTTAAGACCATCGACTATGGCTTTGTTTATATCTCCGACATGGCCATTCCTTTGAGAGTAGTAAGGTGTGGATGGAGATAAAATGATGTTGTACTTCTACAAGAATGTAATGAACTTGTTTTTAACAAACTGTAGACCATTGTCACATTGGATCACATGAGGGCAGCCGAATCGTGTAATTATGTTCTCCTATAAGAACTTAACTGCCTTTTTTTCACTTCTTCTACATAATAGTAGTTCTTCGAACCACTTTATAAAATAATTCGTGGCTATGAAGATGTTCTCTCTCTTGCCTAGAGCTTTAGGAAAGGAAAGGATTAAATCGATGGACCATCGTTTAAAGGGCAGTTAATGTCGTGTCGGTGACTCTGGCTCTTATTACAATACTTCGTGTAGTCTTCGGCTTGTTTTTTCATATTCAGCTAGAATAGACATTGTGTGACTACATGTAACACCATAGATCATCCTGCAGTGTGTGAGACGCAGTTACCTTCATGTAGCTCTTTAATAATTTGATATGCTTTCTTCTGGGATATGTACTTTAGGTGTACCCCGTTTGGTGTCCATCAATATAGTTTGTCAATAAATATTAAGTACCTTCGACAATTTTCCAACTGAGATCGTTTTTCTTTTGGGTCTTTGGGCAGGATGCTTTGGTTAAAATAAGCCAGGAAAGGGGCTCACTAATCTTCGGGATCGATACTCTCGTCCCCAGTATTGATAGTATTGATTTCCATTCTATCTATACTTGGGCGTTCGAGTACCTCAATATTGAGCTTTATTGGTTTTGATTGGCCGAACATGGCTGTTATGTATACGAGAGGATCGGTGTGCCTATTTTTACGTCATGGATAATGTATAATTCATGATTGCTCTGGGAAGCGATCCATGCATTGAGGGACGAGTTTAGCATATTCTACCATTTGATCCTTTGCTTAATTCTTTCGAGTTTAGTATCTTTGGACCAGCTGTGAATTAGTAGAGATTGTTAACTTGGGCTGTCCAACTCGAGAGCCATGTCTAAACCGTAAATTAAAGCTTCATATTTGGCTTTATTGTTGGTGCATTCAAAATTTAAACTTAATGGTTTTTTCTAGTCGATTATTGGAATGTATGACCAGCACAATACCTATGTCATAACCATTCGGGCCAGCAAAGCCATCGGCAAATAGTCTCCAATCTTTGTTTGGATTCTACGGTTCCGATTGTTCAGTTTGCTTTTCGAAGATGTCGTCTTTGTATTATTCCTAGTCGGTGTTGTCTACTGAGAAGTCTGCCAGAATGTCAGTGGCTACTTGGCCCCTATCAAATATCTTCTTCTCGAGGGTGACACATGTTCCTCGAGGTAGATGGACCATTTATATACTCGTCGTGATTTTTTTTCTTGGCCAGGACTTCTTGAAGGGGGTAGCTTGTGATCGCCCTTATACAATGTGCTTGGAAGTATGGTTTGAGCTTTCTCAATGTGTACACAAGGTTGATTAGAAGCTTTTTGAGTTTGGTATATCTTATTTCGACCGGGGTCAATGTATTGCTGATAAAGTATATGGGTTTTTACAGTGCCTTCCTTTATACGAATAAGAACTGAACTTAAAGATTCCTCGTTACTGGAAGGTAGAATGATAATATTTTTCCTTCGACTGAGGTGGTCATGATTGGAGGTTGGCCAAGGTAAGTCCTAAGTGTCTGGAAAGCCTGCTCGCACTCTAGAGTACATTCGATATCGGGGGTTTTCTTCTTGGCTTAATGGGAACCTTGACTGCAGAGTAAAAAAAATAACTATTTGTACCTGCCTGAAGATTTTGGAATAAAGCAATTAAGAGCGGCAATTTTTCTAGCGAACGTCTATGCGTCTTTCTTCATTTTTAAGGATGGCATGTCGATTAACGCTCAGATTTGGGTAGGGTCGATCTCGATACCTCTCTTTCGGATGAGGTGGTAAAGAGTTTTTTGTAAGAGACACCGAACTGGTACTTGTCTGGGTTGAGCTTCATTTGGCATGAACGAAGGATGGAAAATACTTTTGTAGGGACCAGTCCCTCGATCTATACTAAACGCGAACTGATTATAGGGACCTGTCCCTCGACCTATTTCAAACTTGAACTACCTCAATACCATACTCACGTATTATACACGTGACATACACAATCAACAATGACACCTGAAGCACAAACTGATGAAGAACGTGGATCAAACACTACAGATAAAATATAACAAGTCAAAGACACCTATCTCCTACAAACTAGTAGTTACACATTCAACTACCACCTACCCCATTTTTAGGAGAGCGTGCCTCTACACGATATCAAACTGAGAGTGAGATTTATAAAAATGATGAGTTCTAGTGGATAAAGGACCAAGAATTTGAGATTCCAAGATCAAGAGATTACTTATAATCAAATATTAGCCTTAAGCAATAAAAGTTATAGTTACTAAATCCTCAAGCCGAGGTCGTGGTTTTTACCTATTCAAAGGTTTCCACGCTAACCACCTGTGTCATTTCTATATTGAGTTACATTAATTTTTATCATATGAACATTTGGTGTAAGAACTAATTTCGAGCTATTTCGAGCTATTTGGCCATTACATTTGGTATCGTCTGTGGGAATCAAACCCACAACTACATGGTTAAAAGTCGTGTGGTCATGACCGCTTCAGCGAAGGCATCGGACTCATAATCCCCGACCAACATGCCAAGTAGCTCAAGCACCACGTCAATGCATCACACAAGAACACATGGATCAATATATCAAGGAGTTGATTGAAGCTCAAGCTCTAGGAACTAAGGACGATTTTACAAAGTTGCAAGGTAGTCCGATTGCTAAAGAGTTATTTAATATGGAAATACCCAAAAATTTCCATACTCCCAAGATACGAAAATACAAAGGCACTTATCCAAAGGAACACATTCAGCAATATCGTGATTCACTGGGATTATATTCAAATATCAACCATATTCTATGCCATCTGTTTACCATAAGTCTCTAGGGAGAACCGCTGTGATGGTTCCATTCTCTTCCTTAGGATTTTATCCTCACATTCAACCAACTGCAGAAGATCTTCGTCAAAGACATATGCTTACAATAAAGACAAAAATAAGAATTTATACACTCTTATTAGTCTTAAACATTCTCCTGGAGAGAAGTTCGAGGTCTTTGCAAAGATATTTTTGGAGCTCACACAAAAAGTTGATAATCTCGATAAGAAAATAGTCGTTTCTACGTTTACAAATGCACTACCGATTGATTGCAAAACAAAGGAATATATCTTCTTGAGTAAACCCTCAACCTTGGAAGACATGATTACCAAGGTCAATGGGTATGTCAACCTAGAAAGGATGATGACTGAAAGGTATAAATCTACTAAATTCTTCCTAACCACGAAAGGTCAAACTACAGAATGCAATAGTGAACCGAAGGAGGACCAGGGTGATCAGTAGCGTGCCAAAGCAAACACTAGCAAATCTTGGAAAGGTAATTTATTACCCAAGCCGGTCCTCCCCAAGATGAATGTTCAGATCTCATCAATTTTTCCAGTGCTAGCAAAAGATAAGTTCAATCGTGTATCTCAACCGCTGGAACCAATTGAAGTCAAACCGTACTGCATGCATCATAAGGTAAATCATCATAAAACTGACAACTGTTATGCTTTATAGAGGTTGCAGGAATATATTTTTAAAGACGGGAGAATGCACGAGTATATTGTCAACCTAAAAGGATTCAAAAATGGAAGCTACAAGATGCAGGTCGAAGTAGTTCAAGTGAAAGATTAGTCTGAGGAAAAACATTTATACCATATCTACCACAGTAACATGATCGAGATCCATCAAATCAACAACTCTACCAAATTCAAGCGAAGGAGATTAACGAAATGCTATGATCTCACCGCTCAAGATAAAGAATCTAAACTCTTTCCTAAATCAAGCAACCGATGACTTGGGATTTTATTTAAAGATTACAATGTCAGTCACGTTAAGTTTCCTCATCATGACGCTCTGGTTATCATGCTGAAGATGAAGCAGTTTGTCATGCATACCATGATAATTGATACAGTAGTGGTATCGATATCCTCCTTGAAAGAACAATCAAACAAATGGGACTTGTCGATCAAGAATTTCCAAGCGATATTGATATCAGAGAGTTTAATGGCTCTAAGGAAGAGCGAGTAGGCAAGATCATCCTACCTATCACCGCTAGACCTGCCACAATCGATGTTATTTTCTGGATCATCAACGCCAAATCTTGTTACTTAGGGATTATGGGCCACTGTTGGATCCACAACATAGAAGCAATCGCTTCCACTTACCATCAAGCGTTTTACTTCAAACCTAACGGAGACATTAATGAAATCAAAGGAAGGAAAAAGCTTTCACGAGCTTATGAAAATGCCGTCTCTACCATTCTCGATACATCTGGCAGATTTACTGTATAGCAATTATAGAAAGCTGGTCACATCGATGACCAGCCTTCAGCATAAGAACCTGCCGAGTACATAGACATTAATAAACCTAGCCGAGGTACTTATATTGGTACCAAGTTCGTCCAGCACGAAAAGGAGTCCCTCGTTCACTTCTTATGCATAAACTAAGATATATTTGCTTGGACTTTCGATGAAATGCCAGAAGTTAACCTAACCAAGGCCTGTCACAGATTGAGCATCAACAACAATGCCATGGCCGTCAAACAGAAATAGAGAAGACTATCACCTCCTCTTTGAGATGAAGTCAATAGTGAAATAAATAAATTGATCAAAGTTTGATTTATTCGAAAAGCTAAGTACCCGGAATGGATCTTCAACATTGTTGCAGTTCCAAAAAAGAATAAGAAAGTTCAATTTTGTGTGGATTTCACAGATCTTAACAAACACACTCTAAAGGATAGTTTTCCTCTTCCAATCATTAATCAAATTCTAGATTCGATGGCAGGCCATGAATATTTATCTATTATGGATGCTGCTTCCGGATACAATCAGATACCACTTCAAAATGACGATCAGTTAAAGACCACTTTTATCACTTAAAGAGGGTTCTACTATTACAGAGTCATTCCGTTCGGACTAATGAACGCCGGAGAAACTTATCAAAGGTTAATGATGACAAAGTTCAAAGCACACTTGGGGAAAATTGTTGAAGTATATATCGCCGATCTCGCTACGGTCTTCCACATTTTACCCTCATAAAGGATGAGGCTCAACCCGGATAAATGTCAATTCGAAGTACACTCAGGCAAGTTCCTGGGATACCTCATCAGCAATAAGCGGCTTGATGCCGATCCAGATCAATTTTGAACTCTCCTCAATATGTCATCTTCAAAAACAAAGAAAGAGGTCCAGAAGCTCGCTAGCAAGATTGCCGCTATCAATCGATTCGTCTCTAATTCTTCATATGGATGCTGGTGGATATTCTTATTACTTCGAGAATGTACCAAATGAGGAAAAGTTCAACCAAATGATGAGATCTATTGGACAGAAAAATGCAAAGCAACTTTTTAAGAACTTAAAACCTATTTGGGGAAGTCTCCCATAATGAGCACCTCATTAGTCAATGAGGAATTGATCATTTACCTCACAGTTGCAGAAAACTCTTTAAGCTCGGTCCTCATTCGACTTGATGGAAAGGTTGAAAGGCCAGTTTATTTTATCAGTAAAACCCTCACTCCTGCAGAAACACGATATTCTAAGATTGAGCCGACCTCTTCTAACTCTCGCATACACTTCACAGAGGCTTAAGCACTGCTTCCAAGATCATTCCGCCATAGTTATGACGAACTACCCACTCCGGGAAATTCTATCTAAAAAAGACAAACCAAGAAGAGTGCAACAATGGTTTGTCAACTTAGGTGAACATGATATCAACTTCTAGCAGTGCCATTCAGAAAAAGGTCCAGTAGTTACTGATTTTCTAGTAGATTTTCCCGTAAAAGATCCCGATTGGGAGGAGCACGGCCTTGACCTCACAGAAGAAATACCAAAAGTTCCACCTACCAAACCCTTTGATAAACGTGTTGAATGGATTACAAGAAAAGGATGGGGACTTCATATAGATGGCTCAGCAGGACCTGCAGGGTTAGGTATTAGAATCATCCTGATTACCCCCATCAAACGACAGGATCATGAAAACAATCTGCTTGAATTTTAAAGCCTTAAATAATGTCTCAAAATTCAAAAATTTGATTCATAGGCTCTATCAAGCGCCAAAACTCAGTATTCCCGAGCTATCAGTTTATACAGATTCATTACTAATCATCCACCATTACTCCAAACAATACAAGAAGAACGGTAAAATGATCGACTATACAGCCCTCATTGTTGATAAAATAGGCAGATTCGCGCAAGCTACTCTCGACTATTTACCATGAGGAGAAAATTAACACGCTGATTTCTTAACTTACTTAGCCGGGGTCTTGAGTACAAAATAAAGATACCTCTAAACTGAAGTGATATCAACTCCCAGCATTGATCTCCACTCTGTATGCACGATAAACCCTGGGTGCAATGAAGAGGTGGATGATGATTGGAAGACACCTTTTATCGCGTATCTCAGCCTGAAGAATGAATGTGACGGACCCTTTCCAGAAAATCCAAAATAACGCCGATAGTTGATCAAAAAATCGAAGCATTATACAGTTTAGGAAGGCCATTTATATCGAAGATCAGTAACAGGGCCTTATCCCAAGTGCCTCTCCAAGCTACAAGTTGATGGAATGTTTAAAGATTTACATAAATTAACTTGTGGCTCCCATACCGCAGGTCGGTCACTTGCAAAAAGAGCGATTACACAAGGAGTATTCTGGCCTAAAATGCGTAAGCAAGCAAAAGAGTACTCACGAAGATGCGATGTATGTCAAAGACATGGACACCTGATACGAACGTTTGTACTCAAACTCTATGTGAGTAAAGTATTCTGGCCTTTTAAGAGGTGTGCACTCGATCTAGTGGGAGAATTTCCCAATACATCGGGTAACCGATGAATCTTACTCGTAGTAGTAGATTACATTACAAAATGGGCGGAAGCAGTTCTTCTTTACCGAACTATGAAAGTAGAGATCATCTCTTTTATTTGGGAACATATTATCACACTGTGCCCCCAGCTGATTCAGATCAACAACGGGCCACAATTCATTAGAGAAAAGTTTATGGCTTTCCTCAACAAACATCATTCATTCCCCATCCAATCCATACTACTCACAAAGAAATGGATAGGCCAAAATCACCAATAAGATGATAGTGGATCGAATCAAAAAGAGGCTTCAATCGCAAAACAAAGAAAATTGGATACGGGAGCTGCCTCAAGTCTTATAGGCATATCGTACTACACTAAGACAATCAACTAGATGCTCCCCCTTCTTCCAGGCTTACGACACAGATGCCATCATTCTAACAGAATACCACCATTCAGTCAAAGATCAGGAGCTCACTGACGAAGGGAATGAGTTCGAGCTATCCTGAAATATGAACTGGATCGATGAGACCTGAGATAGTGCTATTGCCAACCTGGGTCGATATCATCATGTGCCAGTAAGCTTGTACAACCGAAGAGTCTGAAGCCGTGAGTTCCAAATTGATGATCTAGTCCTCAAAAAATTTCTAAAGAGCTATAAAGAGTTAATTACTGGAAAGCTCACAAAAAATTGGGAGGGTCATTTCCTCATTATTGGCCATACTACCCTTGAATCATATTACCTCATACCTCATGACAGAGAAAGGCACCCGAATACCAAATCCCTGGAACACTATGAGATTGAAACGATATTATCACTAAATCCTTAGTTCCCAAATACAGAATACCCTATTCTAATTCTTTACATTCCAAAAGTGAGATTTCAATCTCCAACAATGTGTATATTCTTTTCTACTCAATGAAAACTTTCACGTTTTTTCCCACAATACTCTCTATAGACATACATGTAGACTCTACTAAATCTCAAAGATTAAAGCAAAGGTAATACTAGCTTTCAATCGATACATCTATACATATATCAAAAATTAAAGCAAATGTAACATTAGCTTTCAATCGATATATCTATACAATATCAAAGATTAAAGCAAAAGTAACACTAGCTTTCATTCAATCCATCTATACAAATATCAGCGATTAAAATAAAGGTCATACTAGTTTTCAATCAATGATCTCTACTATCTTTAAGACACAAGATAAAGCATAGGTAAAACTTACTTTCATCTCTCTAACATCTACACTACAAAAATAGCAGGTTACTTATGGAGGTCTTTCTTGCGAAAGGTCAGCTATGCTTTCCCCTACAGTGGGAGGTCGTGAAGCTATAAAATCTAGAGCTCAAGTAGTTGCAACCTTTCTTCCTCGCTCTACTTGTTTTACAGTGTTGGGTCCTATATCAGTTGCCATTAAGTTCAAGTAGTTACCTCAATCTATTTTAGTATTACAGATACAACCTTTCAAAACCAAACAGTCATGCAAGGTATCCCTTTCAAGCTCAAGCCTCTTTACTTCAACAAAATTGATAATTATTATCATTATCTCCCTCTAGTGTGCCTTATCCAGGGAAATCCTATGTCGGTTCAGTATGGCTAGCTCAGAAAAATTATTTTTTAGCTTCTTATGGTATTTCTCCAAATTCACGTAACGGGTGTCTGCTCACTCTAAGCGTCGCTCTAAGCCCAATATATCCGTATTCAAATTCATTATCAACCCCATTGCCTTTTCCTGCTCAACTCAATTTTTTGTTTTTTGTTCCTCCACTTTACCACGTAGTGTCCCCAACTCCACCTCATTTACATCACATCCCCCAACACTCACTTTTTTTAACAGCTCATCCTTTCTCTTGATAATTTCATTTAACTTTTTTTCTTTGAGGAAAGCACCCTCTAATCTATTACTACTCTCTCTAGATCGTTCATTAGCTTTCCTTATGGTAGCTCAAACCCAAACTAAATCTACCTCCAACTCTTTAATTCAGGCTGAAGAATTAACCGCATCACCCTTGGCAGTCGCAACCTCAACGTCATTCTTTTTCTTATTCGGCCTCTCTCCGGGTTTGGCCTTCTTGCCATGCGAACTAGCTAAGTCCGCCTTTACCTTCGCAACTCGTTCATTCAGTTTGTCAAATTGATTTTGGGTAACCCAAAGATAGAAATCTTTACCTTGAACCTTCTTACTCAGCTTCTCCACTTCACTTATGGCGCTCGCTAAATCAGCTCATGCCTTCACAAGTTTATTTTTCTTCTTCTCCACTTGACAATTCAAACTGGTAAGACAGTCTCATAGCTCTCTTTAGCTTCTACCTCTAACATTCTAATGCGATATTATGCGACATTCGCATCTCTACCTTTCACCCCCAATAATTCTGCACTAGTCTTTAACTCTGCGAACACACTCTGAACATTAACGAGCTCCCCCTACAATTTTTCTTTTTCAACATCTCTACTCTCGATCTGCTGGGCCAGTTCATTCACAGTCTTCTCTTCTTATACAAGCTTGATCTCCAACTTGAGATACCGATCCGTGCTATCTTCGTTTACCTCTTTCATCTTTTCAAAATCGAGCTTACAGTACTCGTACTTGCATTTCATAGCATATTCTTCACTAGCTCGAGCAGCTTCTAACTCGACCTACACATACAGCTCGATTAAATAAAACTCTACATATAAGGTTTATAACTATAGTTTACTATACAAATATCTAACAAAGATCTATTTATCACAAGCCAACAAAACGAGAAGCTACTTAGCCCTCAAGCTACAAAGTTATCTCACACTGATGGCCATACTATCTACATTTCCTCATATTTCAGGGTATACATTTTTGACATTTTTATTCTTTAGCATTCTAACATGGTATAATTCTTGGATTACTTTCGATAAACATGATTTTTTATCTGCCCTCTTACATTCCCTTTTTCCATTCTCTAATGCAAGCGCAAGAGTTATAAAATGAGCAAGTCAAAATATTTTGAGCTATTTTCTAACCAATAGCTCCATATACAAAGTCAACAGAGTTGTTGAAGAGTTTTGCTTCTTAGCGAGCTCTTTCTCCAAATCCTAAATTCTGAGGTGCAAATCATTCAGTTCCTACAAATCAATATTTACAACATCTATTAGACTACCCCTTCAATTTCCTCTACATACATTCCATACAATCACAGTCTTCAATTGACAAAAACAAAGCTTCATATTTACTCTACCTTCTTATCTCTCCTTCCCTGTTCTTTAAATTAGATCTTGCAGAGAATGCATCTAACCCTTTTACAGCACCTAGCGAAGAGTTGCTTTCAACTTTCAGCTCCTCTTCAGCGTCAACCTATTCGACATAATGCCCATCTATAATCGCTTCAATATCGAACACCGAGTATCCAACTTCAACGAGCTCCAAGCCAAGGTTATCGTGAGCAATGAGCATCATGACCCGGTGGATTCAGAGCTTGAACACTCTTTTTCCAGAGCTAAATTGGCCTCATGTTGAGCAGCCCTCTTCTTGAGCTCAACAACTCTCTTCTCAAGCACTGTCCTCCCATCTTCGAACCCGAGATGGATTCCTTTCATCAAACGGGACTTCTACAACAAAAAGGAAATATTTTTTTTCAAAAATAGCACAAGAATTACACTAAACAATGCATTCCACTTACCCTACAAAGCTCCAACTTTATAGTCATATCCAGCACATTAGAACCTTCTCGAGTTGTCATCCTCGTCCCATTCTCCAGGTTCAGCAGCTCGTCCTCCATAGTAGGACTACTCCCAACCTCCTTTACCTCACTCATAGAAGCAGGGGCGTCCATCTTCCTCATTTTTGAACTCATGGAAAGCTCTCCACTCTCCGTGGTCGCCGAGTTCAAACCATCAACATTCACAGTCTTCCTTTTTGGGTGCCTTTGAATTAACTTGTTCGACGTAGCCCCCACGAGATTTTCCTTCAAAGTAATCAGTGTAGCCTTTTTTAATGTTGGATGACCTTCAGTGTCCAATGTTGCCCTCTCACCATCTCTAACAGTCGCACCAGT